>VZSE01010914.1:4889-118562 GCA_013398275.1 Promerops cafer
GGCGGCGGCGGCGAGTCCTGGCCAGCGGGGGGCCCGGCGGGACCGGGGCGCGGGCACGCGGGGCGGCTCGGCTGCCTTCGCCGGGGCGGGCAGGGAGCTTCTGAACATTTGGCTACTGACAGAACGCGTTTGCAAAAGGTCGGACAGACAGACAAATTACAAAGTAGTTTCTGTTCCCTTGCTCCTCCAGAAATAACCATTGTCTTCAGGCTCAAGTTCTATTCTAATTTGAGGCACAACTTTCACTGGAGTTCGTGGAGGGCTGCGAAGAAGAAGAAGACAGACGAGGTCAGTGCAGCACAAATGCTGGGCTTTGGGAAGAGACAGCGGGATTTAAGGTAGGGCCCACACACAGATCATCTGAAAGAGCTGGTCTGAACACTGCTCACAGCAGCAGGCAAAACCTCCCATTTCACTGACTGAGGAGCTCCAAGTGTCCAGCACTTGCGCCTCACAGAATCCCAAAATGTTTGAGTTGGAAGGGACCTTAAAGCTCATCCATGTTCCAAGTTCCATGCCCAGCCATGGGCAGGGACACCTTCCACTAGACCAGGCTGCTCCAAGACCCATCCAGCCTGGCCTTGGACACTTCCAGGGATGGGGCATCCTGGTGCTTCACCCCAGGTTGTGACAATACCCCTCAAGTGCCACTGAAATAATCTGGGCATCACCACTGGGGTGAATTTCAGCGCCTGTCTAACACCTGTAAGCACAGACACAGCTTTGACTTTTCAGAGGAATAAACCTGCCTTGCTCCACATCTCACTCCTGGTGCTGGGAGGCCCAAGCTGGCCCCAAGGGACTGGCTCTGAGCAGTTATTACTTGTGGCAATTTAAGATTATTATTTACTCTATTTTCCACCACAGATATAGAAAACTGGATTATTTCCCCTTGGCACCAACCCTCCGGGCTCCTCCCAGTAGCTTTCTCCTGGCCTGAGTCCCAGGCCAGTCCCCAGTGCTGCAGCCAGGAGGCCACTGGAGCCTTCAGGTCTCACAGGGTCTCCAAGCACTGCCAGGGGCTGGAGTAACTATGCAATCAACGTGGTCAGAATCACCTTGGGAAGCAGCAAGCCAGTGCAGGGCATGTTCTCCAAGTGTTTTTTAGGAGTTCCCTGTAGGAAACGTGCCGTGTTCTGAGGGGAGCAGAGGTGATTTCTGGGGATCATTCCGAAGCGCCTTTCCGGTGCTTACCTTGGCATGGCGTGTGGTTGAAGGAAGGGAATTGTATCAGCACGATGTGTGGCGTTCAAGGAATGTTGGTGATTTTTCTCCTGGGGGAAGAAAGCCTCGGTGTCACTGCTGCAGCACCGACTGCGCCTCGAGCCCTGCCTCAGCCCCTGCAACCCCCATTTCCTGTTAGCTGCCAGATGGATTTACAGCTCGTGGAGGAAACACTCCATTGCCATCTCTCCTCCGAGGTAAAACCCCTTTGGGGGGCCAACAGCCCCCGTTCCCCCCGC
Source organism: Promerops cafer (assembly GCA_013398275.1). NCBI lineage: Eukaryota > Metazoa > Chordata > Aves > Passeriformes > Nectariniidae > Promerops > Promerops cafer. Next base: position 6,353 of record VZSE01010914.1, read on the forward strand.
TTCAGGCTTGGCACTTACCTCAGACCTACAGCCCTCAGTCAGCCCACACCCCAAGTCCTTGGGAGAAACAGGGTGGCTTCTCTCCTGACCCTATGGGAGGCACTGGGAGTAACAGTCCTGTTCCTGCTCTTGCTGCAGGAAAGCTGATGTTAGTGGTACTATCAGCAGTATGCTCTGGATCACAGAGTTCCATTCAAGCACAATCCCACACTGCTGCTGGATTCCAGCTTTTTTTCTGTTATTCCCGTGGCCTGGTAAGTTTTACTTTTTATTGTTTCTAATAAAAAACCAGCAAATAAAATACTGGATTATAAAATATACAAATACACAAACCAACTACAGCTCAGCCCATGGTTGATTTTCTCTGTTCCATCTCCAAGGGCATCCCAAGAAGCAGGCTGATGGCAGAACTACCTTTTCCTTAACTATTTTAGCCCTTAGGATGTTGGAAAAAAGGCATCTGATCCTAAAATCCTGAGTAGTAATATTTGGGATGCAATTTGGTTTTAGTACATCAGGAATGTGCTAAAAGCATGGAATGAGGAGGATGTGTTGTTGCCTGTGGCTGATTTTGGATGATGTGCTGACATCAGCAAAACATGAGGATATCCAAATAGCCAAGAAAATGCCTCCTTTCCCATGGTTTTGTTTTATAATCCCAATCTCTAAGTGTTTCTATATCCAAAAGCCACAGGATAATGCTCAGCATTCCCTGAGGCCTCCACATGCTACCAAAAGGAAAGGGATCTGGCTCCCAGCTCTTAAGCCCTATGGCTAATTTAAGGATCTCAAGATCTGGGGGTTTAGGTCCTGTTCCTAAGAAGAACTAGCCTGGCAGTAGCACTAATTTGTAACTTTAGTTTGTACTTCTCCCCTCCCACCTCAGAAGAAAAGGGCATATGACACCCTTAGTATGTTAAAAGTCATCCCAAAGGCAAAACCACCAAGGTTAGCTGTGATTCCTCACTTAAAAGAGGAAAATGTGAAGTGGGAATGACTGAAAATAAAGATTAAATTCCTCAACTACAGCTATTAACATCAGAAATTAAAATCAAAAAGAAGAGCACAAACCACCTAAGAAGGGAAATATGTTAATGGCCAACTGATCTCTGCCCGTGCAGCTTAATGGCACAAATAAATAATTACTCTGTTAAATGCTGATTTTTGCAACTGCTTGGCACCTAAGGGAACAAACAGTGACATGACAGCGCTGCGAATCCAGAACACCAGGCTCAGTGGAAAAAAAATAAATCCCACCATCAGCAGGTTAACACCAAGGGGGAGAGAGAGGGGGGAGGAAGAGAGAGTGGGTGTCTAGGAGACCTGTCAGGGGCTGAAGAAAAGCACTTAAACTGGAGGCACCAGAAGGAACAACATTGATTTTGTAACCAGCAAAGGAAAAAAAAGCTCACAAAAGCAAAATCTGTCATAAAGCAGGGGCCTGGAAATTAAAAAGGAGAGGGGAAAAAAAAGAACAAGAGAATATTTCTGAAGTAAAAGGAAAGATGAAAAATGTTTTAAACATCACTCTAAATATACATAGGTATATTTCTGTAGTGCAAGTCAGAGGCAGGCAGGCATGCAAGAGTTAATTCTACTCACTGTCAGCAGGTTTGCTATCACTTAGGAAAGGTTCCTGCTCCATGATGTCCATTGGTATTTTAATACTTGGGACTTTTTCTGAGTAGGGGCAGTCAGACTGTGAAAGAAACGTGTAAAAGGTCTTAGAATATTCCCACTGCTCTCTCTCTCATCGTCTCCCACACATTAAAATTATTCTTCACATAGTTCTGTAGGAACAGGTAAAAGAAAAGAAGGGAAAAGAGAAAAGCATCCTCCAGCTTAGCTGCCTGATGGATTCCACTGGTTGCCCACTGCACCCCACTTCCCTTCATAGCCTCATCCTCCAAAAATAAAACAGACTGAAAGAATCATCTTGTGGAACTGTGAACTGTAATACATCTCCTCCTTTCCCACCCCATCGTCTTAAAAGACACCATCCCATTCTGCCTGGAGTCAGCTGCAGGAAACAGAGGTGGAAAATGCATTTGTGGGCAGACACAGCAGGGCACTGGCTGCTGGGAAAGCTCATCCAAACCTTTTATCCTGCTGGGATTCTTGTAAAAGCCCTTGGTTGTTCCCAATTGCTCTACAGGGCCCAGATATGACATGGCAGAGCCTCCTCACATCAGACTGGCTCAGCTCCCTTTTTAATGCAAGTGGAGTCAAACCCAGTCTCAGTTACACCTCTGGTTCATCAGCTCCAGAGCCCTTAGAAGAATTCTGTAACCCTGGCCCAGCCAGACAAACAGCAACCAGGTCAGGATGGGGCACAGGGAAAAGGGGGGGTCCCCCAGAGCTGGGGTACCAGCAGGATTTTACACCCCACTGCTTTCTGTCACCCACCTGCTTCTGCTTAATAGGAGGTGCTTGGAATTGTTTTGCTTTTTAAAAAATAAAGAGAACTCCTCAGAGCCAAGGAAAGGCTGATACTGCCTAACTTGGCAAAGGCAGGAAGGTGGGATTTGCCAGAAATGTTGGGACATCTTTGTTCCTGAAGAGAACCAGACCCACAACGCTGGGGTGGAGGGAGGAGACCTTCCAGTCAGGGCAGAAAAACACTAAGGAGGCCAGAGAATGGCTCTCCCTGGATTATTATTCTTACTTCTAATTTATTTTTTAACATAACTGATATCCCATGCCTTACTTCATACTCCAACAGCAAGAAGTCCTTGGGACTATTTTTATGGGGCTGAGGGACAGGCATAACTCAAATAAAGCACAAGCAACACCCAGCAATTCCCTTGGCTGAACTTGGATCCATGTACTGCCCCCCAGATCCCACAGGATTAACTCTGGGGCTGGATCTTTCTGGAAGGGAAAGTGTCAAAACAATCCAACCAGTAATGCCCAGTGCTGTATGTTCAGGAAGCTGCTAAAAGCAAGTGCTGAAAAAAACCAGCAAGAGTTAAGAGCCAATGTTTTGCATACAATGTCTTAGCCATTAGATTGATTAGTGTACCTGGAATTCAGGAAAAGCCTGGGAAGAGAGGAAATATTTTCAAACATACAGGAGAGAGGGGAGGATGGCCCGGGACAGGCTGCTGGATTCACACCAGTCAGGAGGAGGGCATGGAGTCACACCTTTGCTGATGACTCAGCAGGGCCTCTTCTGATCTCATTGTGGTTTGCTCAGAGGTGCCAAAGAAGACCCTTGCCCTGGGCACTGGAGGACTGACAGGACAGGACAGCTTGCTCTCTGAACTAAAAGCCAATCCTCCCAGCTGTGTTCCTGCTGTGCTAAAATGGGATTCTTTTCCATCTTCAGGTGACCTCACCTCTCCCTACACCCCAGGACAGGCCCTTCTTCATGGACATGAGCAGGACAAGTGACACCATGCTTAGAACTCACCACAGAGTGTGTTTAGCACTTCACCATAAATGTAAAGGATTTGAGTTAGACCTGAGCAGGAGAACATTAAAAGGCACCGAGACTACATTTCTTCTTCTGACATATACAGGAGGAAAGAGAACAGTCAAAGGCACACGAGTCTGGTCCAGCCAGGTCACTTTTCACTATTTAGGGCGTGCTGCCACCTGAGGTAGGACCAGAGTGGACTGCAGAGGGCACAGATGCTCAGGAAACATTTAGCTGATGAGTTTTACCAACACAAAGCAGTTTTTCCTGCAATATGACAAATCACATCTATTTCGTGCTTTCCAAAAGAGCCATTATAAAAATACTAAAAAAAAAAAGAAAACCAGTAGGACCAGAGCTGCTGGTGAAAAGCATTCTCCTCCTAAAATGTAAGAGACAACGAAGGGCAGAAAGGCGTAGGAGGGAAGCTGGAGGAGGCAGGGTGATGAGAGGCATTCTAGCAAGGGGCATGACATCTCAGAAGGTACTTGGTGCTCTTGGAAAGTGTGATTTCATTCCTAGCAACGCACAAACCACCCACCACAGGCTGGAAAAGGGAAGGCAGTGGAGGAATTAAGTTTTCTTTGGGACCCATTTGCTGCAGCAGCGACAGACCGAGCTGTCAGCCCCACAAGTGGCTGGGAAATGTCCAGCCTCAGCACTGGGCAGGGCTGGGGGTTAGCTACCTAGGGAGGAGGAATGTGACAAGAGCAGGAAGTTCCTTACATCATCATTGTCACTGTCCATACTGCCCTTCTTCTTTTTCTTCTTCTTCTCATCCTCTTTCTTCTTCTTGTCCTTTTCTGGAATGACGTCGTCAAGAAAGCTTAAGTCATGCTGGGAAAAGAGGTAGTCCATGGCTTTTCTGACTGCCACCAGGGCCAAGATCTGCAAAGGCAGAGAGGGATTCCCAGTCACATTTTACCTTTCATTTGGGACACTGCTTTCCTCTCAGCTCTGCTTCTAAGCCCACACTCCTGAATTCCGGCTGTAAATGAACATACAAAGAAGGTGGTGAACACCTGGGACATCTCTGTCAGCTTGAGAGGTTGTGCTGTGACTGCCTCATGTCAGAAAAAAACAGAAGCAGTGGACACAAAACAGCATCATAATCATGCAGTACTCCTGTATTAGGAAATAAATAGAAAAAAAGAGAGCACTTTGATTTACTTTTGGAGGCAGGTTCACGGGACAGCCTGAGTAATAAAACCCTGGCTGATTTCTCACCACTTGCCCGGCTGAACTCTTAAGAAATCACACTAGTGCCAATGCATGCCCCCAGAGTTAGCAGAATAAAGTTGACTGGGACTGTGGCAGCAGGAAACTGGAGTAAAAGCTTGCTCTGTGCAAGACTGCAGTGAAAGCTCTGGGAAGAAGGAAGGGACGTGTCTGGAGTGGGTGCTTACGTGGACGCTGGGTCTGACACCCCCAGCAGAGGCCACTGAGACCCCACACAGGCTTTGCCAATGGGTACCTCCACAGGCTGGAAGCTGTAGCCTGTTCCCAGCAGGCTGCCTTTAAGGACAACTTAGTCCCAAGCAATCATGACCCACAGCACAAACAATTCCCAGGAGAAGATCTCCAGCTTGGACTTGCGTAACTTAAGACGCGATTACAGACGTGAGGAATGGCTGAGGGGTGGAGAGATGCCACGCAGACACCCGTGATCATCCCACCATGAATTACTGTGCTGGAAAGACCTTTCCTCCAAATAAACAGGGGCTTGGCTATTGGCCAAATCCTCACAAACTGGAAGCTTGCAGTTCTTTGCTCATGAGTGCAGAAAATTGAGCTTTTACCATCACATCCAGCTCCATCAAAGCTGTGGCTGTGCCCTCCTGAGTCTGCACCATTCTAAGAAACTTTGTCAGCCTTGGGTTTCACTCACATTCCAATGTGGGCAAAGAGATTTTAGATTCAGCTTCCAACATCAGTGCAACACAGCCATGGAATTGCGATGGAAGGCCACGTCAGTGGGAATTACTGATTTTTAACATCTTCTACAGGAGCATGTGTCTCAGCAGGAACATTTGGAGGATTTTTTTACATGCATCATCTTTTCTCATTTCACCATCTCGTTCCTTACCTGGGTTCTGCCCTCCCTCCTTCTCTCCCTTAAATAAGCACTGCAGCTCCTACCTGCCCCCACAACTGAGATTTTACTTGCCCAAAAACCTGAAATTAGGTGACCTGGGGCCAAGATTTATTCAGGAATTTCATAAAGCTTTGTCTTTGCAGAAGTCTGACCCATCTCCAAGCCAGAGTGCCTAGCTGTGTCTATAGCTCTAGTAATAATATGAATGATCACCCATAGATGGTAGACAACATTAGTGTCTTTCAACTTGAGTTCAAGGAGAAAAGACATTCCCTTTCCCTCTTTTTGGCACCCCTCTTAGCACTGAGCCTCCTTCCTGGCCTTGTCAATTTGTGCTATTTAAAAGCCAGGGAGACATTTTGTATCTGGTAGCTAGGGTGGACTAAAACAGAAAAACTCTGCCCCTCTCCTTGGTTCATGCAGCTCAGGGAGAAACCACAGCAAATCTAACCTTGGCAGCCAGGAATGGTCAACACCAGCTACACCTTCTTGGGCAAAAATTAACTTTCCAGGCTCATTTTCCTCCAGAGGATTTATGTAGAGGCAGCCACGGCCACACTGACCCCGTGCAGTCCTACATGAGTGCCATGAGCGGAGCCCTGAGCCAGAGACTCCACAGGGAGAGGTTGGAATAACACATTTACAGGAGGGTACAAGCGGGGAAAGAGCAGGCTGTGGTCAAAGTGAGGGATGTGAAGGAGAGCATCACCTACCATGACAGGGAATATGATAGCAGCCACGGTGGACTTGAGGATCCAGAGGAGGGCCAGGCACACCACCTGCAGGAAGGTGAAGAGGTGGACCCTGCGCAGCGGGACGTGGCGCAGGTAGATAAAGTCAGGCTGGTGTTTTAGAGGCATCAAGAGCAGCTTCAGACGATCCATGAACTGGAAAGGAAAAGGAAGAGACATTGAAATGAAACCCAGGATGCACAAAAAAGAGAAATAAGATGAATGCCCAAACCAGGGTCAGCATCACACTTGGGCATTTTTGCTGCCCTCCCCTTTCCTGCTCCTGCCAAGGAAAGACATTCAGCCTTTGGGAGCAATGCTTTTGTTTTCCCCAAATAAATCAGGAGCAGAGGTCAACAGAGGTGAGGGAAGACACTGCATTGCCAGAAAACAGAACAGCACCTTACCAAAGAGCACTCAAGATGGACAGCTTTCCCAGCAGTGTCCCTTTGCCCTGTGCTGGACCAGATGGACTTGGGAGTTAAATCAAAATAACTCTGGAAAAACACTCTCGATCCCAGTCCCCCCCACCACCTGGGTCAGGAGCAGGGAAATCCCCTACAGGAGAGCCAGCCCCGGGGCCAGCAGGACAATCCCCTCGTTGTCCCCTGGTGGAGCACAGGCTCGCTGCCGGGACCAGACAGAACCCGCACCAGTGAATGGAAGCTGGAGCTGTTTTACAGAATGCCTGAGGGACTCTGGGCAGAACAGGCAGTCCCTTCCCCTTAGGGCACAACCCAGCACGAAAAAGAAAGGCCACAATTAACAGGGTGCCAGAAAGCAACAAAACCACTTCCAGCCTCCTTGGGCCAGCTACAGGCGCTGGGCATGAGAACGGCTCTTTACGTAAGATTTCCTCAACGACAAAGAGAGGGGCTTGGCTTCCCCTCCCTGCAGAACAATGTCCCCACTTGCTAGCATTGAGGAATAACCCTGCTGCCATAAATCATCCTCCTTCCTTGCCTTCAGTCTGTGGCAGAGGACCCAAACTACCCTGGGAGCGAGCCCGAGCTGGGGCAGAAGCCCGTAGAACCCTGGAATGGTTTGGGTTAGAGAGCATCCTAGGGGGATCCTCTTGTTCCACCCCCGTGCCATAGGCAGGGACACCCTCCACCAGGCCAGGTTGCTCCAAGCCCCATCCAGGTTGCCAAAGATGGACCCAGGTCTTCACAAAGCACCCCCTGGCACTGACAGTGCCCACCTGGCCACTCGCCCTTGGTCTCCCATCTCAGGACACCCGGGCTTGTGGCCGAGTTTGTCAACGGCTGCCACCCTTCACGGGTTTCTTGGGGAGGAAGAGGAGGCAGCGAAGGAGAAGGGTAAAGCTGGAGGGCTGTGGAAGAAGCCCTGTGCTGGCTGCTGACTCACCTGCACGCCGTTGAGGGATGCAACTCCCATGTAGAGGAAGACACCGTAGAGCACGGGCATGGGAATGAACTGTGGGACAAGAGCAGGAGAGCCCAGGTGAACAACCTCCCCTACGCCACGCACCGTTAACACGTGGGACAACATTCCCAGCTGGTCAAGTCAAACTGCACCCATGAGTGGGCAGGGAGGAATGAAGCCATGGAAATAATAAAGCAAAATAAAGCTGAATAAACAATAAATCTTGCTGCTGTGTTCTGAGAGACCTAAGGACATTTGTGCAATCACACTCTCCCATTTCACCAGGACTTGGACATCTTGTCAAGTACCACAGGGAATGATGGCAGTCACTCAGCAAGTTAAGGAACAGGTGGGCAAACATGTTCCAGTGAGCCTCAAACTGCCTTCCACCTCTGATTTGTGGTGTGACCAGAAGCAGAAGGCAGAGAAGAAGAAAAGGCAGCACAATCCTGTAGTTTGTGGTATACTCTGTCTTCCCAGGTGACAGAACAAGAGTAAACAGACTCGAGTTGTGCCAGGGGAGGTTTAGGTGGGTATTAGGAAAACACATTCATAGAAAGGGTTGTCAAGCCCTGGCACAGGCTTTCCAGGGCAGTGCTGGAGTCACTGTCTCTGAAGGAATTTAAAAGCAGCACTTGGGGACATGGTTTAGTGGTGACTTCGGCGGTACTGGTGGGACTGGGTTATCTTAGAGAGCTTTTCCATTTGAATCAATCCTGCGATTCCATGTCCAGTCCAGCTCAGTAAGCCATGCAAATCCATGCAGCAAGGATGTTCTTTGGAGTCCCACCTCAGCAAACAGTCATGCCAACCCAACCTCTGCCTGCTCTGTCTCTCGCACACATTAACCCAGAGCTACTCACAAATACAGGACTGACTTCCCTTCTTCATTGCCAGGATGTGTCCTTTCAAACATCACTTTCTGCTCCCTCCAAGTGCTAAGTGCTGCCCATTCCTCCACATCGGGCACATCTGCCTTTGGGAGTGAGGAAGGTGCAGGGGAGCACCAGACAGGCTCCCCAGAATGAGTCTCTGTCCCTCACCACAGAAGTGGGTAGCCAGCCTGGCATGACAGGAGCAGGGATGCTTGGAACAAACCATAGGCAGCAGCTGAATAACAATCTTGGTGGGATTTATGGGTGCCCATGGAGGATGGAATGAGCTCCAAAGGACAGTCCCTTGTGCAGTGCCAGGGGGCTGCCACTGAATGGCAGCTGCAGCCAGGCCAGAGCAGCCTCTGCTCCCAGCACTCCTGCACTGGGAACCCTCCCCTCCCAATCTCTGCACGGAGCTCATTAGAGAGGCAAATAACACGGCAGCTATCCGTGTTTTAGGAGTTCCCCATCACCTTGCTCATTGTTTCAGGCAGGCATTTCCCTGGGGGCACACGAGCACCAGTCACCCACCCAGATGCTGTCCAAAGCCTCCCTGCCTGCATTTCTCCTTCCTTCCTGAGTCTCACTGCCTGTCCCCTCCTGTGAACTTCTTAATTGCTAACTCATCCTTCTCTTGTGTTTATTTGCTCCTTCGAGTGAGCTGCACTGGTATTTCCCATTTGGAGGGAAATGCTTTTTCTGCAGTGTGGGGCCTGCCAACACCGTTGTGAGAGGGACGGGGACCCGGCGGGTGGGTCACACAGCTGTGGGTGACCATGGGATTCAAAGCTTTCACTGGATCTGAGGGATGACCCACGACACAACAGCAGCTACAGTAAACAGGAGTTGAGCTTTCTAGCTCATTTTCACTGCTCTCCTCTCCTCCCCTTCTATTTATTTCCATGGGTTTTTTTAAAACTACGAAAAATGTCTGAATATTATTTCACCATTCCATGATGATTAATCCTGTAGATCACCCCGAGGTGAAACCTCAGTACTTCAGCCTGCAGAGGAGCCAGCGGTGCTGTCATTTTCGAAGACCTTCTCTTGGCAAAGTGTTCCCTAACGATGGGGTGCTGGCTCCAAGCAAAGCTGCTGCAGGCCAACAGGACTAGAACTGTACTGATAGGAAAGTGCCTGTCACCCTCCCAGCAGGGCCAAGGATGTTTCTGTGGAGATCTGCCTTGGCTGAGCAGAAACACCACCACCATCCAAAACCACCACTGCAAAGCCCTCAGAAAATAAAGCTGGGATTATTCTGTGGATTGCCTGGTTTATTAAATTTGGGATTGTCAGCGTTCAATTTGCTGCTGGCAGGAGAAGACTGAGACATTCTGCAATGCATTTAGCAGTGCAGCTCTCTCCAGCAGGACCCTGCCACTGGAATTTGCTAAAGGTCCTGAAATCCTGCCAGGTCCTTCCCGCTGGCACGTGGGCCAGCAGCAAGCTGGCATCCTCCAGCGAGGATCTTCCCCACACATTGCCTTAGGGGAAGCACACACCAATCATTAATGACTGAAGCAATAACAGGGGAAGTAACAGACCCCAGTGGAATAGAGGAAGAGGGATCTTGCAGGGAAAGGTCACATAAACTAGAAAACAGGATTATCACAATGAGGCATTAAATTAAAGGCATGGAAATGCCTGTTTGTGTGGAGGTGGAAACTGTTACCCAAGGCACCAAATCTGAGCTGTACAAACGGCCTTAGACGTGAAGAACAGGAACACACTGGCTTGGAAAGCCACTGTCTCCACTCCCTCCAGGGGCAGTGTTGCTGCTCCCTGCCCGTCTCCTCCTCTCAGGCTCACATGGCACTGTGCCTCAGAGCCCCTGCGGTGTCCAAAACCTCATCTGCAGCCTCCAGGAATGCTCCTCCAGACACCCATCTGCTTGGTCCCACAGCTGGGACGCACGGCGCCGCTGGTCGGACCTCGTCTGCTCGTACCACCGGCCCATGGATCCATGGGTAAGGGCTCCTGCCACTGACATCTCCTGTTGGACAGTACGTCTGTGCTTGGCACCACTTCCATCACCACCCCCAGGGAAGGCAGCATCCTCCACAAGACAGGCATAAGCAGGTTTTCCAGTTTCCTTCTACAGTCCAATGATGCACTAAGGATGCATTTCTCCATGGCTACATGCCACCAAATTTCTGGTCTTGGAAAATAGCAAACTACCTAGATCCAATGGTCCATCAGAAGCACATCTGTCCAGAGCCTTGGCTAAACTCACAGGAAAAAAAAAGTTCAGGAGATGAAGAAGTGCCATTTAATTGCACTGCTTCCTCCAGAAACATGTTTTCCATACTCTGAGCTTTATCCAGAATATGTTTTCCATAAAACACAGGCCCAGTAGAGGTATAAAAGGAATCATAAAAGAAATCATAAAAGAAATCATAAAAGAAATAATAGAAGAAATGGGAACTTAACTTTATGGGAACATGGAGAAATAATCTTAAAATGAACAAGACCACAGTGCCTGAGAACCCCAGCCCTGAACTTGGTCACTATTGTAGCACACTACAACCATGTTGGTGTTTCCTTCCAAAAGGTTTGGATTTAAGCTTTCAAGGAGCTGAAAACAGACCTTACCTTCAGGATGGGAGCCATGAAGACAGACACCCCGGTCAGGATGAAAACGATGACTCCGGTGACTCTCTGCTCCCTGAAACAACATCACCGAGTCAGGACCACAAGAACTTAACGCCGACAGGAGTCCCCAAACTCATTTCTGCAGCAAACCCCGAGATGGTTTTGTCACACGGGTTGGGGAGCAGCACAGCACTGCAGCTGAGCCCGGGGCAGCGTGTCTACACGTGACCCGGCAGCAAGCGCGCGGCGGCGCTCCCAGCTCCCCGCACAGCCGCGCTCGGAGCACGCGGAGAGGCCCTCGGTCATCGGCCCTCCACGCCGAGATCAGAGACACGTCCTGAGCCCTGCCCAGGGCACTCCAGCAGCTGCATAAACCAGTCACACCTTCAGCAGCACCCACAGGGCTTCCCACATCCAAAAATACCTCGGCCAGTAATTCTGCACAACACCCAAAGTCAGGCCATAGAACTTCCATTCAGTTACCCAAACAAGCAGCCTGATTTCCAGGAGTAATCCCATCGGAAGCACGTCAGACCACTTAATTAAGGCATCCAAACACAGGAAAAAATGCTTCATTAAGTAGAGCTGGTTGCACTAGGTATGACAGGTTTGTATGTTTGACCATTACATTTGCTAAGGAATTTGCTTAATTTCCCTGGATAGAGAAGTCTGCAGGAAATTTATTTCCTTGAACACAGGAACACTGCGTCTGACGTGGCCAAGTAAACTTTGGAGGAGTCACACGCGGGCTCGCCCAAGGAACTGGCTTTGGAAATAGGGAGAAGGCAGCACAAAATTCTTTGTACAAAAGGATTTTGCAGGCAAACAAGGTACTTAAGTCTTCCTGGTTGGACATACCTCACTCCCAAAAACTTGGGCTGCTCTCCAGGGGCTGAAGTCTCCGTCTCCATCTTCAAGCTGTCGATGTGAGCGATGGAGATGACGGTAGCAGCCACGTACCAGGGCAGCCCCATAAAGGAGCAGACAATCATCAGAATGGCCACCCAGAACAAATCCAGATGATATCCAGCACCTTTCTGTGGAGAAACACAAACAACCTTCAGCTTAATTATTCCAAATGCCTATGGAGCAGGGCAGAGGCACACCAGACAGGCAGCATTTCCTTCTGCAACACCCTGGCCAACAGAGCCAAACACCAGAAATACATGGGATCTTGTGAACAGCATAAGGAAGCATCTCCCCCAGGACACAACCCCAGGCTCCTTCAGGAGTGCAACAAGAACACCTGAAGCCTCCCTACCCAAAGGAGAAAGCTGCCCTCCTTCTTGCCTCTTTTTCAAACACCTCTGATCCTCCATTTTTAAAATCCAGCAGTCACAAGTGCCAAGAGAAGAAGCGAAGAAACAAAAGAGCCACCAAGAAAAGGGATCTTCAGAAAAACAGTGGAGAAACCTCTAAAGTTTGCTATTTTAAAACAGATTAACCTTTTTAAAATCCCATTCTATTTGATTTTATTGGAAAAAACAAATGATCCAGGCCTAGGATGACCCAGGAGGGAGGGCAATCCAGCTTCTCTTGAACAGTCTTCACTGTTTTCCTCACACGGGCGCTGCTTATCTTGGCTGGCTGGTGGCCCTGGGATGAGCACCCAGCAACACCCTGCCAACACTTCAGCAAGGGATGAGCAGAAAAAACCATCTTTTTTCCTATAGCAGATCTTGTGTAGAAAAATGTTTTTTGGTGTGGAACAACAGGATGGGGCTTGTGAACCCTCAGTTCCACAAAATACCATACTCACACCATAACAAAGGAAGCAGGGAATACATTTTTTACATCTAACAGTACTTTGCTGGAGTGTTTATAACTCTGTTACTAAAAAAGTACAGCCAGTGCTGACAGCACAACCACATTCAGTGGTCCATAAGCTGCAGAGATGAGGGGCCTCTTCTTCATGAGGGAAGAACAGCCAATATTTTCTTACAGTGTTTAAGAAAATGCTATGTCTGCTTGGTTAGGTGCAGGAGACAGACCTAAAACTGTTTAGCCATCTCTCAGGAACATGAGGGCCCAGTACTGCATTTATCTGCCCAGATCCAGGTGGCAAACAAGGATGTTCTAAGGGTTTTTTTTAAAAACCATCAGCCAGCAGTCACCACTGTGCACAAGAAACCTTTCCCATTCCCTGGTACTGCAACTCTCTCCTACAGGTTGGGCGCAGGATGGTCTTAAATTACACATTACTTGTCTGACATTTACAGTGACCACATGAATTGAAACATCCTCCTCTCTTCCCAGCAGAAGCTCCCTTCCCATCTCCAACAGCTCTCCCAATAACTGATGAAGCAGGTATCTAAATCTTGACCCACTGTTACCTGTGTTCTGAGGGAGCCATTACTCCCATGGGTCAGACCACTTGGAATGTGCCCTGGTAGCAGAGAGTCTTCTTTTACAGGAATTTAGTATTTTTCAATAGAACTGACCGTGCAGGGAAAGGAAAAAAACCCTACAGGCATGAAAAACTGCCTATCACTGGTCTGGAAAGTTTGTTTTAAAAACATGACTACATCTTAGGCTGTTACATATCAGCTCTTCTTTAAACAACATCCAACTGGGGCCATGCCCTTGGTATGTCCCAAATCTCTCCAGATTATTGCTCGTATTTGTCAGCAGCGTGCAGCTCTGGCCACAGAGCCACGTTTCCTGCTTAGAAACAGCAGCCAGTGACAGGGAACAGGCTCATGCCCACGAGGGAGGAAGGGGGCAGGAGGAAAAGCTCCTGCACGTGCTCCAGGCACGAGGCACACCCACCTTGAGCTTGTGCTCCTTCCTGTTGACGATGACGGCGGTGATCTGCTGGTCCATGAAGATGAGGATGGTCACCAGCAGGGCAGGGATGGCTGCTGCCAGGTACACCCACCACGGGTTCCCTCCGAAAGGTGGGATAAACCAACCCCTCTCGGGACTGGTTGGCTTTGAAGGGCAAGGAACAGAATGCTTGTGTTAGAGGGGTGGTGACAGCCCACAGCCAGGTTTGCTTCCAGCAGTGGAGCTCCAAGGACACACTTCAGGTTTGTGGCAAGTTCATCCTTCCCATTAACACCAATCAAAGGTTCCAAGAATGGAGGCAGAATTTAGGAGATAAACCAGCCAATTAAAATGATGCTAACAAAAAGCATCCTAACCCTAACCCTCTGAGTAAACCAGCTCTTTCCAGACCACTGACTACATTCCCATCCTGAGGGCAAGTCACTCCATGCAGGGCAGGTACAAGGGAAAAGGAAGCTCCTCCAAAAGCCAGCAAACAAGCTGAAAACAACATACCTTGAATTCACTTGGCACAATTAGCTTTGGTGTGTCCACACCAACCAGGGCATCTATTCCACAGAAAATCAAAATGGACAGGATAATGGCAAAGTCACTGATGAGCTTGCGGGCCTGAAAGAGACGTGGTATCATAACCACAGGAGTTAGCACCACAAACACCATTTCACCCATGCTACATGAGAAACCCTGGCAAGACAAGCTCTTTGCTTCTCCCACAAATATGCCCCCCATCATGTCCAGTGTCATTTGCCACACATACCCTGGTACTTTACTGTACCAGGCTTTCTCTGAAAGCCTAAATGGAAGCATGGAAACAACACAAACTTCCACAAATGAGATAGACTGAAGGACTGGCAGAGATTACACTGTTTGCTGTTCAAATAATAAGTCAAACTAAGAAGACAGGAAAACAAACCAGGCTTCTCAGCTAAATCCCTAAGACTGCAGCTCTCCTTAAGTCATTGGAATACAACAGCTTAGAGCTGCCACTGGTCAGACCCCAGAATTTAACCAGACAGGAGCCACTGCACTAGCCTGGAACCGTGTCAGCTTTTCAGAGCTGTTGTTCCTTCCAGGTTTCCTGGGTTCGCATGGTTACAGATAAATTGAGCTGCATTCCAGCCCAGATGGAATTTGTTTCCTTTTTATTAAAAATAAGAGAGGTTCAATTGTAACACAGTGGAACAGTAAACATCCATGCAGGACAAATCCCTGTGTGCTGGAATGCCAGAAAAAGGGCAGTCTCAGAGAGAAAGGAATGGCTTTGGCTCGCACGCCTGGCCTGGGAGCCTCACCAGGGGACAAACCAAGCAGATGCACCTGAGACGTGCCTGCAAGCTTGGAAGGGTTGCCTTCAGCACCTTTAAAATCCCTGCCACATTACCCAAACAGGTTACAGCTCCTCTTGGCTCTTCTGCTGCCTTACCTGTGCTCTCCAGGACCACTGGGAGCAATCCCAGGCATACCTCTGATAACCAGATCCAACACCCAGTTGCACTTTTATCCCAACCAGTGCCATGTGGCTTCCCTGCAGAGCATCCCTCCCTGTGTGCAGGACAGCAGCTCCAAAAGGAAGGCTGACCTGCACCCTCAGAAAGACTGATGGGGTGACAGGAGGTACTTACAGTGGTGGGAAAGTAGCGACTGGTCTTGAATTTCTTCAGGGCCATGGAGCAGGTGTAGGTGCCAAAGAAGAGGATGAAAGACATGAGGGTGATGTCAGGGACATAGTCACAGTTGTTGCCCACAAGTTGACCCCCATACTTCAAGCACTCCTTGGCTGTCAGAGCTGCCCAGTCAATGGTGGTGTTGTCCTGCAGAAGAAAAGGGAACATTTCCATAAGGCTGTGTAGACTCTGCCCATGTTGGGACAGGAATGGTGACAGATTATCTGAGAGGAACAGGGAGGCATCATGCAGAAGCTGGAAGTCGTGGAATCACAGAATGGTTTGGGTGAGACCATTTTCCTGCTGGTGTTTGACTAAAAGGGGTTATACTCTGTGTCTCAACCTCCTTCCCCACACGTGGATGTGATCCATCAACCTCCACTTCCTTCTCCTCATTATCCAGAGCTCGCCAGCAGAGTGGCACCACAAGACTCTGCAGCCCATGTAATGCCTGCCTTCCCAAGGGGAACTCACCAGCTCGGAGGAGGGAGAGACCAGCTCATAGTCTGACAGCACCATTGTCCTGTTAAGCAGTGAGCTATTAACTGCAAGAGAAAAGAAAAAAGGCAATATGGTGAGCAGGATGCAGGAAACAGTTAGGAAGGAGAGCCAATCCAATTATTAAATAATTTCTTGACTCTGTCAAGCTGTTTGCCACCTCCTTGCTCCAGAAAAGTGAGTCACAAGTGTTTCAGAGAGACTCAAAAGCCTCAGTCATCATTCACTCACAAAACAGAAAAAGAAAAGGTTAAGTGAAACATAACCCAAACCCAACTGGGATTATATTTTCAGTTGATGGTAAAAAAAACCCCATGAAAAACCAGACAGACAATATAATATTTCATAGCTTTCCAGTATTTTTCTAGTGATTTCTGGATTAAATTAAATACCCACAGAACAGTCCTAATGATTAATTTCAAATGCAAGTACAACGCCAAAGATACCCAGAAAAGCAAAATGCATTTCAGTGTCCAGCATAAACACAGTTTTGAATTAAAAGAAAGAAAAGAGAGCAAGCAATTGAAATCAACAGGATGGGGATAATTTCTTTGAAAGGAGCAGCATTCCCTGTGGCTTCTACAGCATTAGGAATCATGAATTTAAAATTTCATTTAGAAATGCAATCCTTCCTGCAAATGGGCTCGTGGCCCCTGCCCTCATGGCTTACCGAGGTTTGGCATAAATAAACTTTTTTCACTTGGATGTCTGGAGAACCACAAGTGTTTCAATGGGAAGTGGAGACTTCCAGTTTGGCACTGACCATTCCCATTGTCCTAGTTTCCAAAAGGAAACCACTCTGCCATTCCAGTGGAGGCAGAACCAGACCAGCATCCACGTGCCCACCAAGATCCTGTGTTTAATAGGGATGGCAGGCATCCCAAGAACCAGCTCCCGACACCTGCCAGGAGCAGCCAGCAGCTTTTCCTGTTGGACAGGTGTGCCCAGATAACCTGCAGTTTACTCTGGGAACAGATCAAGTTTCTTACTCACTCCCCATTGTTTGTGGGATCCTAGGAGTGGCCCCCGCTTCCCTAATGGTACAGCCAGCATCTCTGAGTTTAGATCTGGGTTTTGTAACCCTTTGTTCCCAGAGCCATAGGTACACTGGCTCTATCTGCCACGCAGCCCACGCTCCAGAGATAGGCTGCCCTGGGGATACACTTCCCCTCTTGGAAGGGAAGGAGTTGTTTGTGCTTTCCTCTCATCCATGCAGCCAGGAGGTGAGAACCACCCGTGTTTGGGTAACGCCTTGAATAAATCCAGCTCCTGAAACGGGAGGTCTGCTGCAGCACTGACATTCCAGTGGGGATGAAATCCACCTCTCAGCCTCCTGAGACTAAGACAGGGTATCTGAAGGCAACCGAAAAAGAAGGACTCATCTACCTATTAACTGGGCTGCAGCACAAGGGAAAAGGAGAGCAAAGGCCACCTCCTGCCTACAAACTGGAGAGGTAATGAACACTCCCTTACCTGGACCTAGTGGTTTACAGGCACAAGAATAATGCGTGATATAGTCCACCTTGAACTGGGAGTTGATGGGATAATGATCTGCCAGCTTGATCATCTTCTTGAAAGCATCATAAATGAAGATGAAGCTGATCAGGGAGGAAAATCCTTCCTCCGTGAAGCGGGTGAAGTACTTGACCAGGAAGCTGGCGTCGGTGGCCACGAGAATGAGACACTGGAAGGCAGACCAGAGGCCGATCCAGAGGCGGAACTCCAGGTAGTCAAAGTCATTGTCCCTGCAGCAAGACAAGGGTGGCAAGAAGGGAAAACACTGGGTTAGATAAGATCAGCAAGTACAAAGCAGATGTTACATGGAATGAAGCTGAGCCAGGGGAAGTTGAATCACAGAATCCCTGGGTTGGAAGACACCTTCAAGATCATCGAGTCCAACCCAGCCCCAACACCTCAACCAAACCCTGGCCCCGAGTGCCACATCCAGTCTGTTCTTACCCACACCCAGGGATGGTGACTGCAGCACCTCCCCGGGTAGAGCATTCCAATATTTTATCATCCTTTCTGTACAAAACCTTTTCCTGATATCCAGCCTACATTTCCCTCGGAGCAGCTCAAGGCTGTGTCCTCTGGTTCTGTCAGTGCTGCCTGGAGACAGAGACCAACCCCCCTGAGCACAGCCACCTTTCAGGGAGCTGCAGAGAGTGATGAGGGCACCTCTGAGTCTCCTTTTCTTCAGGCTGAACACCCCCAGCTCCCTCAGCCCTTCCTCACAGGGCTTGTGCTCCCAGCCCCTCAGCAGCCTCGTTGCCTCCTCTGGACACGCTCAGGGGTCTCAACGTCCTTCCCAACCTGAGGGCCCAGAGCTGGACACAGCACTCGAGGTGTGGCCTCACCAGGGCCAAGTACAGGGGAAGAATGACCTCCCTGCTCCTGCTGGCCACACCAGTCCTGATCCAGGCCAGGAGCCACTGGCCTTCTTGGCCACCAGAGCACACTGCTGGCTCGTGTTCAGTCTGTTATTGACCAGCACCCCCAGGTCCCTTTCTGCCCAGGCACTGTCCAGCCACACCGTCCCCAGCCTAGAGCATTGCTAGAGTTATTGTGGCCAAAATGCAGGACTGGGCACTTGGACTTATTAAACTTCACCTTGTTAGACTCTGCCCATCCATCCAACTCTTCCAGGTCTCTCTGCAGAGCCACCCTACCTTCCAACAGATTGTTTGAGACTGGATATAAAGGAAAGATCTTCTCCCAGAGAGTGATGGACACTGGAACAGCCTCCCCAGGGAAGTGGTCATGGCACCTAACCTGACGGGGTTCAAGGAGCATCTGGACAGTGCTCTTAGTCATATGGTGTAGTTTTAGGTAGTCTTTCCAGGTGTAGAGAGTTGGACTTGCTGATCCTTACGGGTCCTTTCCAACCTGGGATATTCTCTGATTCTATGACAAATCCTGGTGCCGGGAATGGCAGGGTGTGGAGACCCATGCACCCAACTGCACCATTCCCTCCCTGGGGAAGGATGGCCCCTTGTTTGCTGCTTGAGGCTGAGGTGCTGAGCTGGCACAGAGTCCAAAGGTGGGCTTTTAGGAATGAAAAAGTGCCTAAAGGAAACACTGGAGCAGATGAGAACCTGCCAGGAAGGCCACTGCCTGTTCCGGGGAAGGAAGCAAGAGGTGGTGGGACTGGCAGGCTCAGCCAGCTGTAATTCTCTGGAAGCCAGAAGCCCTGACCTGGAAGAGGGCAAGGAGCAAGTAAGAAACAAAGTGATTTAGAAAAAGAGAAAGGAAAAAATTAAAATAAAAATACAAGACCCGAGTGACAACTCTGAAATATCCGGAGTCAGTGCCTGAGGGGGCAGAAGTCCCATCCATCTGAAGGCAGGTGGCAGAAACCCAGATACACTGACTCCACACCATTGAAGAACTTCAAAAATTTTCAACTATATTATTTTGGCTTTTACTCCTCCAATTCCTGCAGCACTTCTGAAGCTGACAGAGCAAGTATGTCCTGTAGGATTCGCCCCTGGTGCCAGCACCACAGAGCACCCGAGGCCAGAGGCACGGCTGGGTCTGCAAGGCATTTTAGGGATATTTCAGACCCACACACAGAGTCACACTTTAAATGAGTCAGGAGAGGGCAAGGTTTTCCACTTTTGCTTCTAGCAGGGAACAGCACGTTGTGAAAATGAACAACCACAAATGCATTACTGAAAAATCAAAATACTTAGTTGCAATTTCCTTGTAAGAAAGGCCTCCTTTGAAAACTCCTGCCCTTCTGCTCTGGCAGGTTGTTAGGACAATGGCTTTTATAACTGCCACCTCCTCTTCAGGTTAAAAATAACCACCTTCTCCCTCCCAAAACAGTACAAAGTGTTTTTCCATCTTGCTTTTTTCCTGCTGCGTGCTGCACCTGGGCTTTGTCGTGCCTGTCAGACGCCAGCAGGTGCAGCATGTCCATTCCTGACTCTATTCACTTATTCCAGATGAAGGGAGAAAAGAAAGGTGCCCCTTTTGCTCCACTGGGGAACTCTTACTCATTGGTAGCATCCCTCCCTGGGATAATCTAGTTTTCCAGCCACTTTTTCTAGCCCCCATCCCTCCCTACATGTAGGAACACAAGTCCTGCACAACCTGCCATGCTGAGAACACAGACTACAAGGGATGTGGGGTGTATTCTGTGAAACCTAAAACGATCTCCTAGCAAAACACCAGCCAAAGGGTCACCAGCCCCATGGGGGAAATCATCCATGACACTACTGATTCCTTTGGGGATTCCAGTGTATCTTCCTGCTAGTGCAGATGTGGGAATGGTAAATGAGCACACCTAACAAAATGGGCTCCCTTTAGCTCTGGGTGTCAGCTGTCAACAACCTGGAGGGAGCAGAACCTCTTCATACCAGTTACGTGGAAAAAAACCAAGTGTCTTTAAATGCAGGAAAGCTCCACCACGGAATTCTGGGGGCTGTTTCTACCACAGACACTTTTACTTTCATAAACAATGGTGATTATTTCAAATTACTACCGGAGAGATTTTTGGCAACCTTGAGGCCCATGGGATTTTGTTAGTGAGGAGTGGGAGTAATTTCTTTGCTCCTATGGGAGTCAGAGAAGTAGTGATTGGGAGAAGCAGCACACTGCAACTGGAATAAGTTCCTCACAGAGGACTGAAGTGGCCAAGGTGGTTTTTTTTTCAGGAGGCCCCAGAAGCAGGCAGCCACACACTGGGCAGCGCCCTGGGACACGTGTGCCGGGAAGATCCCTGATGTGAGTGCACTGGATCTCACCAAGGAACGAGGCGTTTCATTTTGTGCACTAAATCCCCTCCCTCCCCACCAGCAGGCAGCTCATTCCTGGCTGGGGTTTCCTTCGTGTGGGACATTGCTGCCCCCGCCCCTCCCGCCACATACTCACTTGCTGAAATTGAAGAGGAGCCGCTCAAAGACCAGCACGGGTCCTGTGCTGCTCAAAATGGTGAGAGGCTGACCAGCCAAAAGGCAGAAGATGGCGCCGGTGACAGCCGTGCCCAGGAAGCTCTCCAACACGCCCTGCGGAGACACAGCAGAGGGGTCGCTCTGCGGGACACCCCTCTCCAAACGAGCCCCTGTCGTGGCCGAGGGGACAGCATCCTCTGCCTCCCCTGCAGCTCTCACCGAGACGCTGGCCCCGCGCAAGCCCGAGTTACTCCGGACAGCCACGCACCATTAACGGCACGTGCCCATCCTCCTTTCTGCCCATGCTGCAGCCTTCCCGACTTCTCAGGGTACTGCAAGAACTCAAATCCACTTCTGTGCCTCTTCCCTGAGAAGACACGAGTTCGTGTCTACACTGAGCAAAGCAATGGGCTGCCTGCCTTTGGGGGACTTGTAAGGATGAGCCCAATAATCCCGGAGCAAGGAACAGCCTTTACACAGCTGATCCCCTCCACTCCTCTTGTATTACTCATGGAGAGGGCCCTCATGGCCAGAGCATCTGGAATCTCTTGTGCCTGCATTGTTCCACGTGTCTGTAGCTAAGAATAGTGTCTTTTCTTGGAAACAGAAGACTCAGGAGCGAGCTGTGAAGGAAGTGCTGGCGGGGGCAGCTGCCGGGACAGGGAGCAGGGATGGGCCGTGCTCAGTGCCTGCCCCAGCAGCAGCCACATCGCTGTTTACAGCAAACGAGACACAGGAACTGTGATGCAGTAGCCCCAAAAATACTGCAGGCTGGGGCTTTTTTTGCTACTTGATAGTAAGTATTCTTGAGACTTTTGGCCACAATGAAGTAATTTTTAATTTGAACTAGATTTGGAATCAGGTAACATTTCCCCTTCCTCCTCCAATTTAAAGACTGCACCTTGTGCAGAGCAGACAGGCTTTGCTCTGTTACCCCATCACAGTCCAGTGTTGCTCACTGGTGGGACCTGAAGGCCTCTCCATTCCTGACTTCCATGACTCTCAGAAAAGGCAAACTGTACAGGAGAGAGGGGAGCTGGGCACTGCACAGGCTGCTGGATCTTACTCTAGCCTGTAATTCATCACAGGGGAGTGCAGGGTTCCAGATATGTGCCCTCATTTCCTGTGTTTGACTTAATTAAACCTGCATAAATTAATAATTCAGTCATTGTCATTATGAGCTTAATTATTGCTAGGAGATTTGACTGAACTGGACTGGCTGAACTGAATCTAAACACAACCTCCTACTTTTCCTGTTATTCCACTAACACCAAGCATCTACACCACTGTTAATACAGAATCCCTTCTCTTTAGCCTGAGCCAAGCCATTGATCCAGCCTGTCCATGGATATGTGGCTGGTTCTCAGCATGTGACCTCCCACTACTACAAAATTCATCTTTCTAAAGACCTGACAATTCTCTCCTGTGTTACTCATTTTCCTAATTATTTTGGGATTTTCTTTTCACCAGAGAGGCCAAAGCCCACGAACTGTAGGAATCTGGCAGAGGATTCAGACTTAGCAAATTTAATTGGACTAAAATGGTACAACTGAGAGCAGATCAGAGGAACTTCTCTCTACAGAAGGAGCAGAGACCTTCTCTGTCTCTTGGGCCTGCTTTTATTCACCATTTAAGGAACTGCTGTACAATTTGTCAAAGGACAGCCACAGCAGCAGAGAAAGCAGTGAAAACACAGAACACCTCCATTATTGTACCAAAAATTCCATCTTTGCCAGTGCCCAAACATTGCTCTGAATGGACAGCAAAAGGCAAACACTGTACTTGTTGGTTCTGACAGCTCTTGCTCACCTGCATGTTCTCTGTAGCATCCCCAAGCAAGCCCCCAAAGGTGATGGCATTGGTGACAGTGGCCAGGTAGATGAAGAGGATGGCTGAGAGGGCCTGGATATTTAAAGCGTCGTAGAAGTCGCTGGCGAAGAACGGTGCTTTCCTCTTGATGTCTTTGATTAAGCCCCCACAGAATCTGCAAGGACGAGCAAGAGGACACTCATGCAAGATGCTTCACAGTGGAAGTCACCACGCTAAGTCATCAGAGACACTGCCAGCAATGAAGCATTATCTCAGAGGACTGAGATCACCACATTACAAACAGTCTTATCACAGCTGTGGCAGTCCAGGGATCTCAGAGAGAATGCTCTAAGGAAAGATAATATCTCCAACATGTGATGCAGCTGGAAAGAGACAAATGTCAGGACTACAAGCCGTGCTTCTGCTGAAACAGACCACTACAGTTTGTATTTCAGGAAGCTCATCTGTTGGTTTTTTCCCCCCAAATGTATTAGTTGATGTAATAAAATAGTTTAACTCTGGTCTAAATGCCTGCTTGAATTTCTCCACATAGCAAACACCATGGCTGGGCAAGCCAAACAATCTGCTGCTTGGAAAAATGCTTCAAATTAATAACCAGCAAAACAACTAGAAGTAAAAACATAAGGGAAATACTCTTGGACAACAAAAGAACTCACTCGCAGACATTCCTTTTTGCATGATCACAGACAAGACAGTACTTAACTCTTATAAACTCCACGTGGCACTGCCACTGCCAGCATGAAAAATATTTGTTTAGCCTCTTGTTCCCCTGCTCACAGCTCCCCACCTATGCCAGGACTGCACAGGCACTGTGGCAGACAGGCACACGCCACCTTCTGACCCCAAATCAGGACACTCCACTGCCTTGTACACACCAATGTGGTGTGAAGACTTCCAGACTGTTCTCCTAGAATTTACACTAGAACTGAAAAAGAAGATACAGAGTGGGAGGGAGGGCACAAAGCCACCATGAAGTCCTGTGCACTGATCTTGAAATGCTGAGCTCACTGTTTCGTGGCCATCTGAGCTGTATTCCCACTCCAGTGCACTTTTACATGGCACAAAGCAGAGTAATAAAGCAGAGAGTAGGGCCTGGGGCGCTGTTACCTTCTCTATTTCTATCCCATAAAAGCCTTCAGCTGTGCAATCCAACTGCAACACTAACGTCCAGAGAAGGGAACATCTCTGCTTTGGGCTAAAGCACCCCTTCTGCAATCCAGATGGATTAACTGAGGCTTCTACCTGCCATGGTTATGTCCCTTACGGTCCAGCTGACTTCACAGGCTCCCAGGAGGCAGCACCTCCCTGGGCCTTCAGTCCTTTCCAATGGCTCTGTGTCATTCCATGAGCATCTGATTCCTGGCATTCTGGGATCTGCTGAAGCCGGAGGCTCGGAACCCTTCAGACAGCCTCGCTCTGGGCACGAAAGCCCCCAGGACGCATCTTGGGCTCACACCTCGGCCGGTAGAGCCAGTCCATTGGGGTGGGAATGTTTTGGCAAGGAAGCATTGCAGGGGTGTCACCGACCTGCCCGTCCGCTGCAGCTCCTCGCAGTCGCCGTGGCCGCCGCCGCCGTGGCCCCCGTCGTGGGGCGTGTCTCCGTTCATCTGCAGGTTCTCCCCACCAGAGTACATGTTCTTCCTAGGCAAGGACACAGCACGTCACGAGCACCAAGAAGAACCCTGAAGAGCCCAGCTAACTACTAACTATGTTACTGAGTGCCTACAACATCACCTCAAGAGGTACAGACTTCCATGAACACCCTCCCTCCAGCTACTAAGGCAGGCCTGAAAATATCTCCAGGACTTTCTGAATAGTGACAGCCAGGTGCAAGTCACTCCATACACCTGGCACAACCAAAACACCGGCTCTTCCCATCCCCTTTCCACACCTCATGCCCACTGTCCCTGGCCACAGAGCCCCTCTCCTGCTATTACCTCTTATCTGAAGAAGGGAGAGACTTGGGGGGCTCTATCCTAATGGCTGGATCCCATTCCCCAGGGGGGAGCACAATGACTTCATCCAGAAATTCATCGATGCCTGCGATCAGGTCCTGACGGTCCTTGGCTTTATAGGCAATGTCATGGAATACCTGCAAGGAAAAGAGACTCCTTGTGGAAAAGGCTGGCATTTTCTGTGGCCCCGACTCCAGAAGCAGCTGCTGAGTTCTACAAAATCAACTCAATTCCTTCTCAGAAACCTCTAAAGAAGTATCAGGACATGAGGCACAAGGAGGTGTGACCCTCAGAAAGCCCCTTCCTTTGGCTGGATAATGACAGAGATTTTTCTTTGCAGGCATATAACTAATTTTAAGCAAAACATCTATTTCTAACCTTTAAAAATATTAGTAAAGCAATTATCTATTTCTTTAGTGCAAAAAAGTTTTCCTCTATATACAGACTTTCAACTACACTTGGAGAAGACACTGACAAAGCCACCTACTTCAGTCTATCAAACCCAGATTCATTTTCAACAGAACTGATGACAATATTTACCCTAAAACAACATGATAAACTAGTTTTAGTGAAAGGCCTGGTATTAATCATGAAGAACAAATGAGAGATGAGGTGGGGGGGAAGGCATTAATGCTGAATTTTATAGGAATCTTCCGTACTGCAGGAGAACACACATGGCACACAAACCCCGCCGAGAGTCACCCTTCTAAGAACACAACGCCAGAGGCAGCAATTATGTCAACAGATGGAACTAGGTGGTAACGTGGACATTTCAGCTTTATGTAAATGCTCCTTCCTGCTGACCAGGCTGGAGGGAAGGACCCTGTTACCTGGGAGAAGCCATTTCCCACGGGAGATGCCAAGACACCTACCTCATCCGACATCAGCGTGGCAATGGCTCGGCCGATCTCATGATAGGACTTGGCTTTGCCCTTTGGTCCCAGCAGAATGAAGAGAAATCTGACAAAACCAAGAGGTTGTTCCCATTTAGCATGGCAAAACGAACTGCTTATTTTCACAACACCTAGACAGAAATTTGACTTTAAGAATTGTGGTCCTTGTTAGAGATCTGGAGGCTGCCAGTGGCCCCAGGCTAACTTCAGAGCCGAGGTTACGCCCTGTGGCCCACCATGCCCTGTGCACCACCAAAGCCTGTCCACCTCCGTGGGGATTTGTCTCACAGAATCACAGAATAGTTTGTGTTGAAAAGGATCCTAAGGGCCATCTAGTTCCAGTCCCCTGCCATGGGCAGGGACAGCCTCTACTAGCCAGGTTCCTCCAAGCCCTGTCCAGCCTGGCCTTGGACACTTCATTTTTCACATGATCTCTCTGGGCAGCAACTGCATCCAAGTCACTGCCAAGGAGTTTAAAAAACACCATGATATGAAACGTTTGTCAGTGCAAACATACAGATGAAATAACCTCACCAGAAGCACCTATCCCCTTCCAAGGACTGGATTAAGTATTAGTTGATCTCCCTAACTCAAATATGCTGAGGTACTAAGTTAAATGGCTTATGAGGAGTATTATATCCAAACAAGTACTTTCTGTTCAAAAGAATCTGGAGTCCTAAAAGAAAAAAGGCAGCAAGTTAGTAGGACATGATCCATAAATACATATTGACTGGCATTACTATATAACACCTCTTAATCAAGTTCTTCAGGAGGCGTTTTGAGTGTTTTACTTGAGGTTCACAGGGAGGTGAGTAAGCCACACACGCCCAGGTCATGTCCTCTGCTCTCCTCCCACCTCCTGGAACTTTCCCTGCTTTACCAGTTCTTATAAAATAACATTCAAGAAAAACTGTTCCTCAGCCAAGTCTTTCCAAACTCCAGGATGCAAATTAGCCAAACATATTAATATAAAAAAAAAGAGGTTCATAACTTCAGGAGTTGCTGCTTGGCATTCTGCTGGTTTTCCAGGAGAACCCTCTTCTGCAATAACCCCAGCCAGCTGGCTCTTTTCCAGCACAGAGCAGCAGCACCTGAATGCTCGTGCACTACCAAAACACTCTTGAAAGCAAGGAGTCTGTGGCATTTTCCAAATTCTTCGTCCTAATTCAGCTCAGAACTGCCTTTGGTAGGTAGACCAAAATCTTTTCACAGGCCAAACGTTACAAACACAAAAACATTAATGTATTTTACTGGCTGTAGCATTACTATGCAGACAGGACTCAGTTTATTCACATAGAAAAGCCCAATCTTTATTGTATAGGTTATATTTTATAGGACTATCAGAAGGTACTGTGTTAGATCTTATTGGTGGACAATATATTTACACTTAGTTTATTGGTTAGTACATGGTGTTTTGCATGTTTATCCAACTTCTGTATTTATGGTTAGTTTACATATTTTTTCTACTGATTCCCATGAGGCAGATCTTATTGTTTATGCAGGTGCTAGCTGTTTTTCACTCAAGCATAAGTTGTTGTGTTAAGGAGCTTTCATATTAAGGTTGTTTTTGCATGGGAACTTGCAAATTACTGAGCTGCACTTAGAAGAACTGACAGGCTAGCTACAAATTTAACAGAGCAGGCCTGGTTTTATGGAGCCTTTGTTCTATAATTCTTCCACCTGTCTATGACAAGTGGCCTGAACTAGATTATTTCTGCATAGATTTATTATCATTTAGTTATGACCATTTCCAGCTACAGAAGCCCTCACTTCATGCTGTGCTGTACCCCTCCTCTTCCTCTGCTGCAGGTCACTCAAGAATTCCTCCCTGCTGCACACAACACATGCTGAGTTATGCAGTGCCCACTTCTGACACTTAACATTGCTAATAATGCTCCAAGGCAGGCCATGTGAGGTTCCACCAAGCTCCAAGTCTCTCAGAAGTAGAAACAAACTCCAGTGTTCCTCTCAATGCATTGCTAGAGCAGCCAGAACAGCAGCTCTGTAGGGGTTAAAGACACCTGAACAAAGGAATCTCAGCCAAGCCCTGGAGGCAAAGTGCCTTTGCAGTGAAAAGCCTCTGTCGGGAGGCCAGAGAGGACCAGACTCCTGGATCTGCCTCTGGCTTCCCAAGTGACCTTTGGGCAAGTTACTTCACTTCATCTGAGACCTGCAGACTCCAGCCTTTCCCAGCTCTGCACACCAGACTGTGCAAGTCTGTGCAGCTTATCTCCAAAAAACATCTTCTCCTGCCTCATTCCTCATCTGTGTCCCCATCTCCTTGCATTAAACAGCAGCCTTGAACACACGATTGTGTGTTGCTCTGATGAGAACACAAAGCCATTCCCAAGCCATGCTGCCAGCTCAGGGCTTCCCCAAATCAGGAGTCCCAGGTACTGTGGGATTACATTCAACACAAGAAAACCAAAGGCCTTAAAGGTTTTTTCAATCTGACTAGTAAAAAGAAAACTCAGGAAAGGCTCTCTATTCCAACTGCATATTCCTGATTTTTCTATTACTAGCCCCTGTGCTTTGGAGCCAGGCTGGGAGGGCTGGGGGTGATCAGCCTGGAGAGGAGAAGGCTCCAGGGAGACCTCAGAGCCCCTTGCAGTGCCTAAAAGGGCTACAGGAGAGCTGGAGAGGGACTGGGGACAAGGACCTGGAGTGAGAGGACACAGGGAATGGCTTCCCACTGCCAGAGGGCAGGGGTGGATGGGATATTGGGAGGGAACTCCTGGCTGGGAGGGTGGGCAGGCCCTGGCAGAGGGTGCCCAGAGAAGCTGTGGCTGCCCCTGGATCCCTGGAAGTGTCCAAGGCGTGGCTGAACAGGGCCTGGAGCAACCTGGGCTAGTGGAAGGTGTCCCTGCCCATGGCAGGGGGCTGGAATCAGGTGGTCTTAGAGTTCCCTTCCCTTCCAACCCAAACCATTCCCTGCTTCTCTATCTGCAGTTGCTGAAGAGCAGGAAATGTTCACCTAACACAGCACCCCAGGCAGAGGGGCTGGACTAGCCCTGAGCCAAAACCTGCACGTTTAACCCCCTCCTGCCCTACGTAAAACCAACGAGAGAGGCAGACACAGGTCCCAGTGGCAGGACTGGGAGACCTGGCCCACAGCAGTCCTGCAGCCCACAGCACCGGGACGTCGGCTCCCGCGGCGTCAGTGCCCAGCTGGGACCGTGTGCTGCCTGCAGTTTTACCAGGGAACCAGCAATTGAACAAAAGAAAAGGAGAAGCCCCACAGGACAGAGGGCAGGGCATGCCAGAGGCCCCAGCTGCAGCATCCTGCCGAGTCTGCGGGCTCTAAGTGCAGGCCCACGGCAGGAACGCCGGGCACCGGAGATGTTCCAGCACAGCTCCCCACGGCCCTGAGGGGATTTCCTTGATTGAATTTCGTAGGATGCAGCCATGGCAAATGGCTCTTCATCACTCATGAAAGCCACCTAATGAGCCTTCCTGCTTTGATTAGGGCCGGTATTTGCTGTGGAGAACAGCAAATGGATAATACTATTTCCTGGGAAAAATGCTGGCATGGAAGGACATACTGCCTTGATTATTGCTACTGAGTAATGAGGCTGTCCAGCAATCCCGGATCTAACTTCCTGGCTCCCACCACCACAGCAAACAATACCTCATCTCACAACTGCTGAAAAGAACTTGGAGGTATGTTTAAAAAGCAGACAGGGGGATTAGAGCTGGAAGCTGAAACACTGAAGGACACAGAGGCCAGGAATGCTGAGGAATGAATAACCTGCGACAAAATGAAGCCACATCTGTGTCCCCACACTCCTACCTGAATACCCAGCATGTACAGACAGTGGATGTGGCTGTAGGAAACCACTTAATGAAACTCCAAAAAATACAAACACTGTTACTACCACTAAAGAGCAAAGCTAGATGCTCTTTTCCCTTTGTTTGGTACACAGAAAGAGGCAAGGATTCCAACAGCCATCTAACTTCCACTCCATACAAGGGCTATTCCACTCCATACAGGGGCTATTGACATTGCTATGAATTCACACAGGGCAGCTCAGACAGGCAGGCATATTCAAGCAGTGACTTCAAATATTTCAGAACATAAGATACATTGCTATTTGTGAGACTGAGATTAATCTGCAACATGAGTCACAATAAATAAAATATTTCTCTGACATTCTTCCTTGAGCCATTATGCATTACAAAGCAACAAGCCCCAGTAGAATTCTATGTCCCAGTTCACCTGACTTCTTTTTTGCCCCAGGAGGACCAGAATTGAATCTTCCATTTGATCTGAGCTGAAGAGGAATAATACGCACAGGAAAAATGTGCAGAGGGAATCTGGCACCTGTACAGAAGGGGCAGGAAAAACGTCCCAGGACTTAAATTCAACACTGCCAGTGCCCTTTACTACTGAGTTGTTAAGTCAGTGTGTTTGTGTAATGCTTTACTTATAACCAAACTCAGGACCTGGAAACAAAGAAGCAGCTTCAGTGAGTTTTGTTACTTTACACCGCCAATCCTGATGGTTCTGCATGCCACGGGATGGAAAGCAGGGGAGAAGATCTTCTGGCCTGTTGTTTCCACTTGACCAGGGGGACGTGCAGGTGCCCTGCCCGGTGCCCTGCCTGGGGGCTGGGTTTCCTTACCGTGTGGGAACAGGGACCTCGGTGAGAGCTCCCAGCATGACCGCCTGCTGCAGCCGCACGAAGGCAATGAAGGGGCTCTCCAGGAAATCCACCTCCCCCACCAGCACGTTGGAGGCCTCGGCGTCTCGAGGCAATTTCTTCATGAATTTATTCTTCAGCTGCGGCACCGAGAGAGGAAGGAAAAGAAAATTAAGTTGGGTTGGGCACGTTCTTCTCATCTCTGCACCTCTGTCAGTGACTGTGCACGCCTGTGGGCTCTGCAGCATGCACCCTGGGTCTGGATCCAGCCGTGGAGAAATGCCATCAGCAGGGAGCAGGAAAACACTGCAGCGGCAGCCACTGGGTTCCAAACCTCAGCCTTTGCTTGAACTTCAGCAGAGGCAGGATTAATTTGGAATTGAAGGCTTTTGAAAACGCTGCCCGCAGCTGGTTCCCAATCTGCCCCCTCTCCCTGGGTGATCTCTGGAGATGCTCTGTGTGTGCCTGGCAAAGGGTGAATGGAGAGGGAGGATGTACTGCCAGGCACTGCACTGGGCTATGAATCCCTAATGAGCCCAGCGAGGCGACTCACGGAAGGAGAGAAATGGAAAAAGTCTCGAGAAAATACATGAATTGATTGAACAGGAAGAAAACTGCTGGAACTATCCTACCCCTGCATGCTTCAGTCAGGATCACCACCACAAGAAATAGTAAATAAGCATCAAGGAGCACGGTGGAGGAAGTCTGGAAAAGCACTACCCGTTCTTCCACAGACAGTGTTTGGGAGCAGGGTGGTGGTAAAAAAATAATGGGAGGATGGCAAAGCCACAACAAGTATTTTATTCACCTCACCAGGTCGGCCGTGTGGCTGAACAAGGGTCATTCAGCAACACCAGGGCTGGTCTGGATGCCTGGCCCAAACCCAGGTGATTCTCTGAGCCAGAACTGACCTGCAGGGCTTCCTGTGGCCACCCAGCTCCTGAGGCCCCAGGCTCCAGTCCCTTCCCCCCTGCCCAGCACAGCAAACCACCATCACTAACTTTGAAGAGCTGCCATTATAGTGGGTCTTTTATCTCCAAACGAGTTTTGCAGCACCACTGGCCACTTTCTTAAATCATTTATCAGACAGGTAATGCGTGCAGTCAGCACTTAAAATCCATTCTGAACCATTCCCCAAAGAAGCTGTGGAAAGATCTGACTCCTCAGCAGCATCCAGGAACCAGGGAGGGACAAGGGAGCTTTACTTTCCCCTGCAAAACTGACCATCATTCCAACCTAACCACTAATGTTATGTTAAAAGCCACAGGTCTCCAGCACCGTACTTGCAAAAAGGCACAACAACCTCAAAATCCCAATTTCCTTAAATGCACTGTAGCACTCACATCATCAACACCACTCCGGGCTGATGGGAAATGAAAGCAGCTCCTAAGTACACACTCCTAGGCAGCACTTAAGGAAGGTTGATTCCCCCTGGAAGTTGAACCTGTCTCTGTCTCTCTGTTTTTCTGTATCTGCTCACACATAGGTTCAAGATCACCTGATCACCTTCCCATGAACACCTGCCTGCAGGGGTACCTTCCAGGCTCCAGGCTGCTCCACCACCCAAGGATGCTTTAGAGGGCCATTGTGGATATGGGGAGAAACCACGCAGGCAAAACTGCTCTCTGCACCAAGAAAAACAGCAAAAGTAAAGGCAATTCCAGTTGACTAAACTTTCTAGAAACTTCTCCTTTCCTCCAGAAGGGTGGCATTGATTGTACTGGAAGACAGTCATTTTCACTGGAGCTCCATGGAGTGGAAGTACATCACTGAGGCTGACAGACCTCAAAACTGGCAATGTCTGCTTGCAACTGTGGAGATGAGAAGACGTTCCAACAGGAGAAGCAGGCAATCTCTCCCACAATCAATCAC
This sequence comes from Promerops cafer, assembly GCA_013398275.1. Taxonomy (NCBI): domain Eukaryota; kingdom Metazoa; phylum Chordata; class Aves; order Passeriformes; family Nectariniidae; genus Promerops; species Promerops cafer. The sequence goes on from VZSE01010914.1 coordinate 38,484, forward strand.
AGGACAGCATTACCAAGAATGGGATCCAGCCAGCACCTCCCTGTCCATCGGTCCCCAGGAAAGGCAGGAGGGTTTCTCTAAACAAGGCCAATTCCTTTTTTAACTTCAGTGCTGGCTTTGGCACAGATCCCCTGTTGACATGGCAACACTGGGCTGAATACACAGTGTCCACACCACAACAAATAGGAAGGGTTTTGTGCCTCCCTCTGACAGACTGTATTCATTCAGAGCCATGCTCGTCCCACATCCAAGCCCTCTGGAAACAGATAACACCAGGTCAGGAAACTCCCCTTATATCAACATACATTCCCTTTCTTTATGCTGTTGCATCAGCTCAGGAATAGCAGGTCCCTGGGAAAAGTGATTTCATTTCATGTCCCCTTTATTTTACACGCTGAGCACTGAAGGAGTCCTGGTGGTTCAGCCACTCGGAGCTGCCAAGGACATTCTAACAGAGCACAGCCAAAGGATTTCTTGCAGGAGGAGGGACTGGAGTGGGAACACAAGTAGGAACTTCCCCAGCTTCCTATGGTCTGCTGGCACCATGGCACCAGAGGGGCTGATAAAGCATCTACCTGACTCTTTTCAGACACTTTCCTTCACACATAAGCTGAAAAAAAGTTTTAGATGTTTTTCAAATATTAAGCTGTGGCTGCCCCATCCCTAGAAGTGCCCGAGGCCAGGTTGGACAGGGGTTGGAGCAGCCTTGTCTAGTGGAAAGTGGCCCTGCCCATGGCAGGGGGTGGAAAAGGATGATATTTAAGATCCCAATCCATTCTGAGATTCTGGGATTCTGTGAATATGGTGCTGGTGAAAAACTTGATCCAGCAACTTGATGTTCTGGAGCTGCGGGAATTTTCCAGCCATGAGAGGTCCTGCTTTTAGGGACATAGCTCCAGCACCACTGGTGTATCTGGCAAGAGAGAGCTGGGAGCCCAGGAGAGGGCAGGAAGTCGAGATGCTCGTTTAATAACCAAAAAGTTATTAAACTTTTATACAGAAAACTTTTATACAGTTATTAAAAGTTTATACAGAAAAGAAGAATAAATTGTCCCAAAATGCCACTGTTTGTCTCCCCAGCTGCAAATGCCCAGGGCATTACCTGCAGCCAACACCTCCTGAAATATGACAAAGAAGGCAAATCCCTCCTCTGCACTGCTACCTCAGGAGCATGCCCTGCCAAAACAAACACAAGGAAAGGGAATACACCTCCTCTTCCCTAATTATCTTTACAAAAAGCCAAACAAGCCCAAAGCAAGGAACACGACCAAAGAGCAAACCCCAAATCTGTGGGCCCTCACTGAAGCTGTTTCTCCTGGGAGTGGTTTGAGCCTGGGCCCCAGCAGCTTCTGCAGGATACTGAGCCAGCCTCTTTGCAATCCCAGGGGATCAAGCACCCATGGCACTGACAGGCTGATGCAAACTGCCTGACTGGAGTCAGAAGTAACACCCCTGAGCCAGGCAGAGCTGTCTGGGTCCCTGGCAGCAGGGATGAATCCTGGAGGATTCTCTGACAGATCACATCTCTGACATCCATGTGAAACCTGAACCTTACAACACCCAGAGAAAAGGAGCAGGAACGCTGCAGATTAAAGGAGCATGCTGGCTATCAACTCCCTAGATTATTAGCTGCACCATTCCAAATAGCATTAAAGGCTGCAGAACTGAATAGTAAAGATGTAGGAAGACAGGAAAATCACTGGAGGTACAAAGAAGTTTGGCCAAAGCCTTTTTTTCCTCCAAAACAAGGGCATGCAATCCTCTATCTGTGTAAAACAGGGACTGATTAAGGCTGCAGGAAGGCAGTCCTGCCCCAGGCAACTGCTATAAACTGACCTCACCCCTCAGAGATCTTACACGCACAGAAATCAATAAAAACTGGGCTATCCCGTGTCTCCAGCAGACTCCTGTATGGCCCCACTGACTGTGCAGCTTCCAGATGGGATGCCCAAATAACAGCAGCTGGTCTCCCTGCTGCCAGGGCAAGTGAACCTGCTCCCTTTGCAGCTCGTGTTGTGTAACACGATGGATTACTGCCCTGCCTCCTGGATGGCACGCCGAGTCCTGCTCAAGGAAGCTGCCAGGCACCACCACAATGCCACAAACTCAATCCAGGCAGGACTTTGAGTTGAGCAGCCATGAAAAATGAGCTCTAAGGTGATGTCTCAAGGCACAGAGGACGAGGCTCCCACTTGTGCAAAGTTCATCAGCAGGACACGGGCTAATTAACTGAGAGGATTTTTGGAACCCTACACTTAGCAAGAAACAGTTCTCACTACCAAGAGCCAGGCATTATGTACACTGGAAGCTAAGAACTTTGGAGCATGCTCCCAGCTGCATCTATTAACAGATTTCCCTGTTAGTGCTACCAAAGTATCTATTTTTATACCCAGTTCTCCACAAAAGTCCATTATCTGAATGTCCAGAGATACAGGAGAGGCAGTGGAGACTGCACTGCTGAGAGCTGCAAAGCTGCAGCAACACTCAGCCCCAGCTTTGGGCTGGTCTAGCACTAAAACCCCAACTGCAATGGGATTAAAAATATAACACAGTAGTTTGTTCAAAGACAAAAAGTTATTTAGCAATCCTCCTTCTTCCCCAGGTGTGGCTGCACGTATTAAAGGAAACAGGTATTTTGGAAACACAAGCAATACAGATGACACAGTATTTTCAGCAAGCAATACAGATGACAGTATTTTTCACAAAGCAATTTTTCACAGTATTTTTCACAGTATTTTTCACAGTATTTTTCACAAGCAATACAGATGACACATACATACTGCATGACACTGAGGCCAGTGCAAAACACGCTGTCCCCCCTTCTCTTTCCATGGAAGAGTATTTCTTTAGGCAAATATCTATTTCTTTTTAAAATACCTAATCAGTCTGAACTCACTATTCTACCTCAATTATGTCGCTGTGTCCCTTTCAGGACGCACTTGCAGAAGACTGTGACCAGCCATTGTTGAAGGACAGGAGTCATCCCCAACTGGCCAGCAACGCTGTGCTACCCAAATAATTTTCCCAAGTGACTCTCATTTGCATTCAGAATCACCATGGGACCAGGGAATGCTGAAAGACGCGGCCGAAAAAAGAGATTCTCCGAAAGAAACAGCCGGGCTTTGAGAATAACCCGCTTTTTGAACCCAGACAAAGCTTTTTTGAAACTTGCACAGAGACCTCATTCAGCCACCAGTTTTTGTAAGAGTTGGAGTAAACTCACTCTTACCCCTCAGAACCGGCAGCCTTCGGACAGGACGGAAACACGCACAAAGACAGCCCGTATGCCACACCACAAACATTACCCTAGTCTGAGAAAGGGGTCACGGCCATGGAGATCTGTCACTAGAGGCCAATTTGAGCTCCATTACTGACTGCATTTTGGAGCTGCTCTCCCACATTACCTGTCAGCACAGTCACCTTCCTGCTGGGACGTGCAGGGGGAGATGGCACCTTTGCTCCACCAGCTGCTGCAGCAGGGACACGTTCCCCTATGTGCTCCTGCTCTACCCCATGGTTCCTGTGAACACTCAGCCCAGGGTGCTCCTCTGCAGACCCTTGTAACCCCTCAGCAGGAAGAGGATCCAAAATCCATCACTCCCTGGGTATTCTCCCTTTCTCATGAGGATCAGCAAGATGCCATCTATGTGATGTCACTTGATTCAGACCTTGTAAGAGATGAACCTGCTGTTTCCAAGGGTTGGTGCTTAAAGAGTGGAGGAACCAGTCACAGGACTTAAAAATACTCACTCCTCTTCATTTTCAGGGCTAAGGTACAGAGGAGCCCCTTCCCCAACATCCAGCTCCTCTCAAACACATCCCCGAGAGAAGGCTGGACCTGGAGCTTACCTGGTCCTTCTCAGGCTTGTCTGAGATGTCGTTGAGGCTGGTGGAAGTCAGGTTTCGGTGAGCCATGGCTGGGCTGCCTGTAAGAACAGCATTGACACCAGTTAGAGCACCTGCTTGGAGCCAGTCAGAACACAGAGGCCCAGGCTACAGCAACACCTTTCCTTGGGAGGCTGATGGGGGGAATACCAGACCCTGACAAGCTGCTTTCTGTCACCTGATGTGGCACAGGGGGGATTTAAGATGCTAACACTTCATCACCTCTGACCCACAGGAGTCCAGTGACTCCCAGGACAGCAAGAGAGTCCAAGGACTTTCCGTAATTCCTGCCTGTGGGACAAAAGCAAAGCAGCACCACACTGCTGGCCAGGTCACCCAGGACCCACCACAAACCCATCCCTCCACAGAGAGGGAGGGTGGCAGCTCCTGCTCCTGTGAGACAGCCCCTAATGAACACCTCCCTCGCTTCGAGTAAGCTCATTAACTAAGCTCATGAACTTTAAGCATCTCACTGATAAGAACAACATGTGTGCCACACTGACAGGCCAAGAGTCAGCAATTCCTCACACCAGATGCTCCAGAGAGGTGAAGAAACTCTCCAGAGACACAGCAGAATAATGAAATTTAAAACAACCCAGAACACAAACAACAAACCAATAGTAAACAAAGACTTCTGGGATGGATACAGGATCAGAAATCACAACAGTCAGTACGAACTGTTATAAATTATCCAGAAATGTTCCCATCCCTTCTCATCACATTTGCAGGAACCTGAAACACAACACCAGCAGCTTTTATCCCAGAGTTTCTGAGCAAGAACTTCATTGGAAAGAGAGGAAATACTAAGGAAAAAAAAATGGCAAGGAGGCATCTCCCAAGTGAGGCTGCATTTTGAGACAATATTTATTTGATAGTATTAAAAGGAATGTGCAAGTTCTCAGTGTTCATCAGCTCCCAGCACAAACAAGCTCAATAAAAAATCAGCATCAGGAGCAAATAACCAAAGGAGTGGGAATAATAAACTCTGGACTCTCCAGAGCTGGGTTTTCTTTACAACATGTGGGGATAGAGTCAAAGTAGCTGTACCTGCTGTGTTACTGCCACATCCAGCAACATCAGCACAGCCAAAGCCAGGCACAGTTAGACAAATCATGTATTACAAAGGAGGATCCCCAGCTTCAACTCTTCCTGCTGTTAAGACCCCACTCAGCTGCTATTTTCTCCAGATTACATCACTTGTTTGCTTTGTTTATTAGATTCCAAGCTGACTGTTCCCTGGGATATAATGACCCTTCTCCCAAGAGGAGGTGGCTTTGTGCCTTTCTCTCCCCTTGCTACCAGCCTCCTCCTCCTAAGGGGGTCAACACAGCCACACAAACTCAGAGCAGCTCCAAACAAACCTTCTCCTAATGGGCTCCACATAGCAACACAAACTCCCTGCAGTTCCAAAAATCGTGGAGTACAAAGTTTCGGCTGCTGAGATCCCTGTGGAGGACTTCTGGCCCACGACACTCACCCTTATGGTGTTTGCTAACAAAGGATAATTTCCTGATCCAGGCCCAGCTCCCATTCCTGTCTCTTTGGCAGAGGTGACATGAGCTCAGCCATGGACTCGTGAGGGAAGTAGGGCAGGCACTCCAAACGCCCCCGTGCTATTACCTCGTCCTAGGAATCAGCTCCACAGTAACGTGGCACAGGGAATACCCTGGAATTCAGACTTCAGTGGCCTGCCGTGGCCACCAAAGAACACCTCTGTGCCACCAGTGCCACAAGCTGTGCCTTCCTGGGAGCAGCGGTGCGCTGCTCGGGGATCAGCAAGGCTCCCACGAGCCACCTCTGCCACAGGGAATCAGACAGGAGCGGTGCCAGGGACCTGCCCGGCTCACCCCACAGAGATCAAGCCGGCAGACTATTTCTGAGGATAATTCATATGAAAATTAAAATATTTAAGCCCCTTTAACAGCCAAAGGATACTTCAAGAGACAAAAAAAAAGTGCCAGCAGCCATCTTAGATTACCCTTGGAAGGGGAGGATGGCCTGACCAACCTGCTTCATCCCAGATGAAGGAAAAAAAGGAGAACAGAAGGAAGCAGAGCAATGGAAGGGACAGTGTGGATAACATGAACGGCCAGAGCCAGCACTCCCCACGGAACGTGTGCGCGCTCTTCCCGCTGTTAATGCAGCAGCAAGCGTCAGGAGCCCGCCGGGGGGACTTGCCACCTCCTCCCCCTCTGCTGGCCCCCGCCCGCCCGCCCGGAGCCCTGCCCGCACTTACTGAGCCATCCCACGCTGGGGCTGCGCTGCACTCCCAGCTCATCGTCCAAGGTGCGCGTGGCCAGGCAGGGCACGGAGCTCTCGAGCGGGCTGCGTGCTTGTGCCAGGCAAGCAGGAGACAGCAGCAGCAGCAAAGGGCAGGAAGAGAGCAAAGGGGAAAAGTTAAAAGAAAAGAAAAGAAAATTATGCCAGAAAGAAAGGCCCAAGCAGCGGTACAGGGAAGCCAGGCAGGAGAGAAGGTTTGAGCTGCACAGTGCGGTCACCAAAGCCCACTCATGTAGATCCTGACATCTCCTCTGCAGCTCCACCTCGCAGCATTCACTTGGCAGGGCTGGACATAGCTTTCCACCCCTGGTGTCTGAAATTCAGGCATCTTGGAAGCAGATCTCAAGGAAGTGAGTGAGCAGCTGCAGTGCTGGTGGCACTGAGCAGGTCCAGGCTGCAGCACCATCAGTAACAACAGGTTTTTCAAAATAAAGATCAGGTCATGTCCCAGGAGCCAACTTTGAGCATCCTGAGCCCATCCATACATACTCAGGCACAGCAATGCAGACATGGAATTGCTCACCTTAGACTGCAATGCCTCCAATGATGCCAATATATACATTGATAGGGGGTTTCCAAGCATTCCTTGGACACCACTTCATTCCTGACTTCAACTGCTCTCCTCTGTGCTGGTATTGCTCAGCTGATGCCACTGTTCAGCTATAATGGCTGAGGTCACAGTTCATGAGAAAAACACTGAACTGATTAATGCTGAACCAGAGGAGCCATGGCTGCTCCATCCCTGGAAGTGTCCAAGGGACAGGGCTTGGAGTAACCTGGGCTAGTGGAAGGTGTCCCTTCCAGTGGTAGGGGGCTGGAACAAGATGGTCTTTAGCTCCCTTCCAAACCAAACTCTTCTAGGATTCTAAAGTAGAATAAAACCTTTCTCCCCCTGCAGCCAGGTACCCTCCTGTCTGTGCCTCAGCTGACACCTTGCCAACAGCCTGCTATTCCCACTCAACTGTTCCCAAACCATGCTGCCAGCACAGTGTGAACAAACAGTGCTCAGGAGGTGTTTAGGCAGCACCCACGCGGTGATGGGACCGTGCCATTATTTATGGTGGTTAAACACGCACACTTAAACACATCACAGTTTTCTACAGGCTCTGCCAGCTTGGGTTTAGCAGCATTTGATAATTTCTCACTTGCCAAAGGCTCCCACAGGTGTTAAATTATACGAAACACTGGCAGGCACAAAGCTCTGAAAGGAAAATCTCAGAATGGATCGCAAACGTCATCACAGCAGGCTGGTAAACACTGATCAGTCCTCGGGCACCTGCACAAGGGATGGGGACCATAGATCCCCTGTTATACCATGGCAAACCCCAAGGTGTGCCAGCTGGAGAGCTGCTAGCCCAGGTGTTACTGGTCCAGGGGTGCAGGACAAGGGCTGTGCCAGGAAGGGATACAGAGAACTCTTCAAAAGCCACGCAACAAAACCAGACACACACAAAAACCTGTCAGAAACCCATCATAAACCCCTGCAGGAGTCCCATCAACATGTAACATGGAAATATCCTTGCTGAGCACTTGATACAGCTCAACCTTCTACCAGTGGAAGCAAGGAAAAGGGCTGTGTCTTCGCAAGGTAACACGGAGGGATTGCTGAGTCCAGCTTTGTATGCCCAGAATTTTGGCAATCATCTTTTTCCTACTGAACAGACAGCAGAGGAGTGTTGTAATTTACCCTCCTCCATCCATGGCACACAAGGAACTACCTTCTTTTGCCCAATTCCTTACGCAGAGCAAAGGGATTCCTGAGAAAACATCCTGCCATGGCATGACCCACGTCAGCCTCTAAGATGCAATGATGAAGAGCAGGTGTCAGAGCACACCTTGGCCGTGTCTCTGCCCATCTGATCATTACCTTACCTTCAAACAGAGCAGTGACATGACAGATGGGGGCTGAGGATGACTCGTTCCCAGGGACCACAGAGCCACCCCCATCCCTAGGAGGGTTGGGAAAGGATAGAGATGCTCCAGGATCAGTTACGGCAGGGAGATGGGCAGTACATCATTCTTTCTTAGGTTCCTGAATTTCTAGAGGCATCTGGGATAACTGCATGGGGCTCCTTCATCTCAGAAGTTGAAAATAAGAACATTTTGGAGGCCTTAAGACTTCAGTTATTTAAGCGCTCTGAACCAAGGGAGACAGAGGCACCCCAGGATTTTTTTGAGCCACAGCCCAGGGTAGATTTCCAAATTTCAGATCTAGCAAACAGATCCCACCCTGGAAGTGCTCAAGGGCAGGCTGGCTGGCTTGCAGAAGGTGTCCCTGCTGAGCCAGGCAAGCAGGGGGTGGCTACACCAGCCTATAAAGCTGTTGGGCAGAGAGCAAGGCCCAGACCAGGTGGCAGCATCAATATTGATGGAAGTTTCACTGACACTGAAATGAAAACAAACACCTACCTGGAAAGAAACTCCAGGGAAATTTAGGAGTACTTGGGGCCGGTGGCACAGTCATTATGGTGATTAGCTATGCTAAGAGACAGCTGCACTCCTGTTGGCCTCATAAAATTTTTATCTGTCTAAAGGACACACGAGACACTCACTGAATCCAAGGTATAACCTGATCAAATACGTTCTATAGTTAGTTTTTCATTAAAGTGTAAATAATTAATAACAGTAACGACTGTTCATGAGGTATTTCCCTCATATGTCAGTCTCGCCCTCCTCAAGTCTCAATGTACTTGTACTGTCATGGAACAGAGTGTGTTACACATCCTCAGAGCACACAAATATCCCAGGTGGGAGAACAGAGACAGAACAACATGAAAGGAGTGGCTGATGGCCAGACCAGGAAAATAAATCCTGGACAATCCTGAGCCAGGACCTGCACAGCCCATTCAAACAAGAACAAGAAATGAATGAAATTGAAATCACTTCAAATCCAGGTAAAGAAGGCCTTTAGCCATGGAAAATGAGCCGGGGCTGAGTGAGAACGTGAGGAATGCCCTCTGTCAGCATCACTCTTCCTAGGATAAGCTCTGCCTACGTGCAGGAAAGGGGGTTTGCAGCTGAGAACTGAGGGCACCCCCTACGAGAGGCGACTGAAACGCCCGAGCACCAATAGCTGAAGACGTGTCTGTCTGGTGTTCAGCCTCCCACACACCATGGCCACAGGCCAGGATTCTGCTCCTCACAGCAAACCTGGCCATCAAAGGTCCAGAAAGGCTCGGAGTCACGGAGGTGGTAACAGCAAGCAAATGCCTTCCATGCAAACCGTGGGGAGCACACCACGGGAAGGCATCCAGCAGGCCAGGTTGGCTGGGGCTGGTAGCAATGTGGTCTAGCAGAAGGAGTCCCTGCCCATGGCTCCTCCAGCTGTAGGACTCCTCTGGCCACGCTGAGCCCCTTCCCTAAAGCTGCCATTTGCCCACAGAGCTCTCCCTAGAGCCCAGTCCCTCTCTGCTGCACTGGACTCCTGCAGGGATACTCACCAAGGAGGCTCCCTGGCTCACGCTGCTGCACCTGCGTCACTCGCGCCGTCACCACCTTATCAACGCACTCGGACACGGCAAGGGGCACCACCCAGAGCAACAAACAGTCTCCACATGCACACACACTCCTGCTGCAAAACCAAAGGATGATCCAAGGAAGGAAATGTTAATGAAGTGTGAGAATAGGTTAGGGAGGAATGTTACGGTGAGTTTTAGCCAAACACAGCAAGCTAAGAGGCCTTCGGTGAAGAAGAAAAGAATTTCTTCACTTGCTTTTATTTCTGGGTATTTTAAAATGGCAACTTTTAGCCCAATTTCCAGACTGCCACAGGAGACAGTTGAGAGAACTCCAAGGCATGACAAGAGGCTTAAAAATCCTCTTTTTTTTTAATTACCATGAGCAAGAAGACCCCAAATCTCCACCCGGGGGCAAGCACTCAGTCAATGCCCAGGCCTCCATAGCTGTCTGCATACACACACACACACACATTTGGAGACACCACTACCAACATGGCACTACCTACTACACCTTTTTTAGAGAGGAGACATATTCACAACACACACCACAAAACTGTTTTAGGATGAATAAAGCAAGATGGAAATCAGCTTTACCTCACTGGACAATGATTGCACGGCAATAAAATGCAAGCTAGATGTAACTGCCAGGTCATTTTTGATTCACAGTGCCACCGACACTGTCTGTTACAGACATGGAATGTGCATGGAAGCTTCGTCTCTGCCCAAATGTTTCAGGTGATCAGCCTTTTAAGGTTCAGGCCCACCAAAGGTTTTGGCGAATCTCTCTTTCCTATGGTTGCTCCTGAACCATGTCCTAGACGCCAGCTGCAAGAGCACGCCCCGCCTTCCTGCCTGCCCCTCGAGTCCCTGTCCGTCCAGTGAAGATGTGTTAGAGCGCCGTGGCACGGCCCCAGCAGCCTGCAGAGCCCCGCTGATGTGCCATCAGCACGGCCCCGCTGCTCCCGCGGGGTTAGGAAAGCAGTGTCAGGGCCAGGCGGTTAGTCTGGGCGGGCGGGTTGCTGTGACAGAGAAGGCTAGAGCCAGGTAGCCTCTGCATTACCATTATCGGGGTTGGAAAACATCCTACTTGCACTGGAGACGGTCTTTCCTATGTCAGCCAGCGAGCGCAGGTTGGATTTCTTGGTCTGGTGCCGGTGCTTCCTGAGCAGTGTGTAGGTGACCTTGTCCTTCAGGTCGGATTTCAACAGCCCCGTCTCGATCTGATTGTCAACGATCATCTCTGCGGCAGGCACAGGAAGGGGGAGGGAGGGGAGAGCAAAATGAACCACAGAGCCCAAAACTGCTTCCAGGGAGAGCAGAGAGAGAGAGGTTGGAGGCATTTTCACCCTGCCTTTTTGAAGGCTTTCTTACCATCTCAAAGTCAGGTTTTATTTGTATGAAAATCTCCTTTAGACATTCCTCTTGAAACAGAACGTAAGCATTCCCACCCAGCATGAGCCACTAACACACACCTATTGCACTGGGATTCCCTTCTGCTATTTCCTACATGCCATGGAGCCTATTTCAGGGTAAGATGGTTCTTAGCTCAGAAATGGAATCCCCTCTGAGCCTGGACTTTAGTGAAGATGCTATAACTCTACTGCAAGTTCCATGATGCTCCCAAAAAGCAGACAGAAAATCTTCTACCAGATTCAACAAGGCCTGAGTTCACCTTGCAGGACCCCAGTAAAACCTAATCTAAAGATAGGAAGAAGTCCTGGAGATGAGCCACTAATTAAATCATTCACTTGCAGGACTGAGGTGATGGCAACTACAAACGGCAGAACTTGCTCCGCTTACCACAGGATGTATTATATGGCTTTACTTTTCATGGAGCCACCAGGAGAAAAGGCCCCCAGAGTCCTCAACGCCTGCTCACTTCCCATCAATTCCCTCCCTTCTCCTCCCTTATCCCAGAGGAAAAAGGCAAAAAGGTGGCCAGACTTATGAAGAATGTCCCCTGTGCAGTAAATCTCGCATGAAGTTGTTCCCTTGGTGACTTGAGTTCATGTGCTGTCCCCTGAGGGCAAGTGGCAGCTCATATTTGTCTGCTGGTAACTTTTATTTGTGCTAATAATAAAAGTTATGGCAAGAGGGAGGCAGGACACGCATCACATTAGCTAAAACTCAGTGAGTCAGAAAGTCAGCCCTCTGCGTGCTGCCCAAGAATTAATGGCTCTTCAGATCCCTAAGGAAGAGCCTAGCTCTTCCTCTCTAATTACGACAGGGTGGGTATAGGCACGTAGGTACCCTTACACAACGTGTTTGGCAAAAGGCTGACCTCCATTAAATGTTATTTTAATACAAGCTTTTCTTGCTCATGGGTTTGGTTGGTGACATTTGGTGTATTTCCTTCAGAACCTTCATTCAGGTTTATCCTCTATCTGGCACTTCCCTTCCCTGTTGCTGATAAAACACGAAGAGAGTTTTTCTTTGGCGTTTTCCTTTCCTGTGTGTCACTACCAGACACCAGCCAAGTGATCATGATTAAATCATCCTGGAAATCCAGTCCTGGATATCCCTACCTGTCTGATTAAGGGTCTGGAGCAGCAAAAACACCCCGCTCAGGACAGTGTCACAGCAACAGCAGCCACCGATGTGTAATTTAATCTCCTAGGAATTAGATTTAATTTGGGGGTTGAAGGAGGAGATTGAAGGTGACAACTCGAAGGGACTTCAAAAGAAAATTTAATGTTTGAGGGTTTAAGGTTTCAGACCATGAACATCAGCTTCTGAAGCAGGTTCACCTTCAGCAGAAAACTTGAGAGGTTCTCAGGAGGTTTGTTAAAACTTTGCAAAGCTGTGCATTTGGATACACAGCCACAAAAGCAAAGTCACCAAAAGCTTATGTCACCATAACCACTTGCAAAACTAGGTTCAAAACTCTGTATTTAACACCAGAAGCAGCTGTAATTCCAAGTCTTACAATGCAGTGTACGGGAGGATTCTATGCAAGGATAATTTTGATCTTACTTCATGAGATGACCATTCAAAGCACTCAAGTTTGCTTTTTTAGATCTCTTCATGTCATGGCTCTTAAACTCAGCATTTGGGTTAAATGTCCCTCCACTGGATGGCTCACTTGGAAAATTTATTTTCCCTAAGTTCTCACATGCCACGGGCAACATGATCTGGCTCTCAGCGTGTCACCGAGCGTCACCCTGGGCCACAGCTAAACTGACCGTACAAAACCTGCCCTGCCACTCTGCAGAGCAGAGCACCAGCTGGTGCTGGGGGTGCTCTGCCCTCTCCCCTGCTGGGGCTGGGGGGGCATCTCATCCTAAACACAGCCCCACCTGCCTTCAGTGGGAGGCTGAACACCTCGCCCAAGAGCAGCTCCTGGCCCGAGTCGTTCTGCACGAACGGTACCTGATGGGTGTCTCTGCCCCCGGAGACGTGGCCCTTTCACATGTCACCTTTTCCATAGTGAACATAAATTAAATTCACGTCTTTTACTCTTCTTCCTGCACTGAGAAGGATTCTTTTCATCCATCTGTTACCCTTTCCCAAGTACTTTCTAGTTTTCCCCTCTTATTCCCAGTTCTTTTGTTTTTCCTCTTTTATGGGAAAAGCAGCGCTTTTTCACTAAAGCCATCCATAAAGCCATATTGGGGTTAATAATTTGTGGAGAGGGAAAGAGTCAAGACAGGTGTACTTACCCACCACCTGTGGGAGGGAAGAGGCCTCCATATCCAGCATGATGGAGCCCTTCTCTATGCACGTCCTCAGCTCGAACAGGCTGTGCAGAGACAAGGTGGCCACGTGCGGCTTGCTCCATCGCTCCCCACCTTGTTCTACCTTCTCCTCAAACTTGATCCACCTACAACAGGGCAGAGCAATGAGAGGGGGTTAAGGCTGATGCCTCCTTGCAGGGAAAGAAATCAGCATTTCTGGAAATAAGGCGACGTGTCCTTCACTGTCTTGGCAGTTCTGGTTTAATGGTTGGACTCTACTGTCTTAGAGGGCTGTTCCAAACGAAATGATTCGGTGGTTCAATAAAACATGGAATCAGCCACTGCCCAGATGCAGGCAGCATGGAATACTGCTGTACCATGCCTACAGGCTGACAAAGGGGGAAAGAGAGAGGCACATCCCAGCCATGTCTGAAGGTGCTCTTAGAGAACAGACGAGCCACCAAAGGAGAAGGCACAAATTAAGGAGCTCATTCTTTCCCTCCAGCTGCTGTTTAATGATTTAACCAAGCAGGTTTGAAAAATCCAGAAAATTTATCTCTAATGGAAGGTGAGAGCAAAGGGTAAATCCTGGTTGTGCAAAACACTCTTGACACACCTAAAACTCCATCCCAACCGCAGGGAAGCAGAAGGCTCCACGTCCCTGGGCTGCAGCCCAGCCCCACTTCCCCCTGCAGCCTTGGCCCTGCCCTTGGCTCCGCTGCGCCCAGCCCGGAGCGCGCAGGGACGGGCGGCTGGGATGGAGCACGTGGCTCCTGCACGGGCTGGGGGATCTCACCTGGCCCACACCTTCTTCCTTACCACAGCACCCAGCAAGGGCTTTGGGGTAAACTGGGGGTGCAGGAAAAGGTGGCTCAATAGGCCCTCATGGCAAAGCAGAATGCTTTTTAATCCCCTCTTGAGACACTATTTTAATATATGTGGAAAATGAAAATTCCAGTGACTAATATAAGGGATTATTAAGAAAAAAACCCCATACACATAAGGTAAGGAGGCTCATAATTTTGTTCAAAAGAATATTATTAACAGCAAGCGAAATTATGTTTAATCCTGAAAAATGTATTACTTGAGGATTAATCAATTATGCTTCACAATTGCAATAATCTCTTTTTGAGACTTTGTTTTTTTAAAGCTGCTTTTTAACCCATGTTAAAAGACTGATTTTCATCTCCAATTAATAAGGTCCTTTTAGTTCACAAAAACAAAGTGTTTCCTAGGACACCTGAGGGACCTGGGTGGATGCAGATCTGTGCACTTCAAGGGCTTTGTGTGACGTGGGACCGAGTTACATTTACCCTGTAACAGCAGGAAGGCTGCAAATTACCAATGTTTGTCCTTCCAGGGAAAGTGATTACTCACAACTATCAATATTTACTTTTTGTTTACTTTTCTCACTACAAGCCCCAATCCCAACACAATAAACCAAACATTAACTTGCAAACCTGGGTGAACCAATGCCTGCTCGATTCATGCAATCAGAGTGGTGTGGGCTGGGAGGGACCTCAAAGCTCACCTAGTTCCAAACTGCTGCCATGGGCAGGGGCACCTTCCCCTAACCAGGCTGCACTGGCATGGGAATGCCTGCATTCCAGAGGTGGCCAGAGGATACTGAGTCAAGCAGAAAAAGGAAAAGACCTGCAGCAGCTGGAGGCCCCCAGGCTGTCGAGAGGCTCAGTGAAGTATCTTTGGGGACCAAGACATGTCCACCATAGTGTGGGGACTGTTGCTCTATAAGGCAAGGACATGACAGGAAGGTGATGGGATTACAGAGAAAAGGAATGACAGTAGTGGACTGTGGGATGGTGGATTATAAGTTTTTTAAACTTCTATTCTGATCTTTTCTGTTATATAAGCTGTGCCAGGAATTCAATTTTTATCCTTCACCCTTTTACACCTGATAATATCAACACAGCTTTCACAGGGCTGTTGGGAGTGAGGTGCAGCAGACAGAAGGAATGTGTAGATGTCAGAACAGAGCAGAAGGCAGATGAGGAAGGTCATCTGATTGTTTGCTCTCTCACATACGAGTGCAGCCTTTAGCCCTGCACCAGCGTGGGAGCTGGGCAGTTCTACACTGGGGCCAGGGGAAGCATCAACCCCACAAGGTCTCTTCTGTCCTCTCTTCTACTATCACAGCCCTGCACTTTTTCCTGTGCTCAGTACCTGCTCATGCAACTTCCCAGTTGTGGGACAGCTGTTCTGCAGCAGCAGATGTAAAACAACCTCAAAGAGCTGGCAGATCTGTGCCCACTGAAGCACAGAGCCAGCCAGCTCTGGATGCACCGGGAGACGCTCAGGAGCTCTCAGGAGGTTCTATGGTGCAAGATGAAATAATTTCAGGAATGTACTGAAAAATCCTGAACAATCAGACACTTTGTAAGATCACTGTCCACAAAGGCAGGAGGTTGGGCCGATTTAGAAACTAAACAGCGCTTCAGCAAGGTGCTTCATTACATTCTGTGTCATTTATACAAAGAATCATGGATCCATTTGGGTTGGCAAAGTCCTCTAGGATGATCCAATCCAAATATTAATCCAGCAAAGCCAAGGCCACCACCAACCCATGTGCCTAAGCATCACATCGACACATCTGTTAAATCCCACGAGAGATGAGGACTCCACCACTACCCTGGGCAGACAACCCTGTGGGTGAAGAAATCTTCCCTAATATCCAACCTAAACCTCCCCTGAGGTTTCCTCTCATCCTGTGGTTTGCTGCTTGTGAGAAGAACCCCGGAGAGAGCCCCACACACAGCTCAATGCAGCACTCCTACCAAAGACGGGTAAAAACACCCAAATCAGGAAATGCTGAACTCATGGTAAGAGGAAAGAAGAGCAATAAAGGGAGAAAAGGATGAGCAGCAAGTCAGAAGTTGGAGAGTAAAAGGTGAAAAGTCCCTAAGTAAGTTCCCCAAGTGACTGAGAAGCAAAAATAAAGCAAGATAAGAGGTAAAGGGGTAGGTGGTGGAGCAGCTCATTAAATCACAGGTAAAGGAGATTAAGGTGACCAAACAGGGGCTCACTTTGAACACAGACAGTGCCCTTAAGAGGGGAAGGTGGGGAAAGAGCTTAGCCCAGCCACCATAAAGGAAAAGGAAAACCCCCAGGCTCAGGGAGGGCAACTGGGAATAGGTCAGTGGTGTTCAGATAACTTGTAGCAGCCACAGTGGTGTTCATGTAACTTGTAGCAGCCACACCCCAAAAACACCCCAGCTTTTTTGCCAGGGCTTTTTGACCAAACTAACAGCAGCATCAAAGAACCCAACCAAGGAACTCAAAAGCAAGCAACCCCATCCAGCATTTAATGTGCATCTTGAATAATTTCTTCACAAGAAAATACCTTTAGCCTTTTTTTCCTATTTAAAATGAATTCCATCAGTAACTCACTAGGACAGCGACAGATAAAATTCCCCAGCCCGTGGCGTGAGGTGGGACCAAGCTCAAAAGCTACTTTGGGTCAATAGTACTGAAGTGGTTTTTCAAAACCTGAAGGTTTTGACTCAGCCAGCAACTTCTGCCAATTCCGGCCGAGACATGTCCCCCTTTGCAAAGCACTACTGAGCCCACACTTTTCTCTCCACAGGCAAACTATTGCCATCAATCTGGCACTCTACAGTTTTCCTAGTTTTTCTTTTGGAATATTTGAGCAAACCCTAAAATTCTCTCATTTATCAAAGAATGGTAGTTTGAACTATACAGGCTCTTTCTGTGCCTTCCCCACGCGATCCTGCAGCCCGGGTATTACCCAGCAGAACGCACAACGAGGAATTTCCCATGGGAGCGCTGCTGGCTGCCCTTCCCCTTGAGGGTAAAGGAAAACCAACCCACCTTGCAGTCTCCTTCCACTCCATCTCCTGTCCATCGACAGCCAGAAGTTCGTCCAGCTCGGTGAAGAGCTGCGGGGGCGCGGGGCTGTCATCTTCCTCCCCGAGGATGAAGCGGATGCGCTCGGCGGCGGGGGAGACTGCAGAGGTGAAAATACTGCGGTTAAGGGCCTGCGAGACGACCGGGGCCGTGCGGCTCCTCTCCCTGCCCTGCTCCCCAAGGCCGTTCAGCTGCTTCTCCAGGCTGCCTCTGCCATCTGACATCCTCGTCGCTGCGGACGCAGGGGCGTGAGCGAGGGTGCCTCTGCCTCCCTCTCTCCCCTTCCTTGCCTCGCACTGAACTTCTTACAAGTTCAAGCTGGGAGTAAAGTTCAGGAAAACTTGTCTCTTCCTACAGACCTTAACTATGTTACAGCAATTTGCAGTCCTTGTAAATAAAGCACTATGGAGCTCAGAACCAATGTGCTCTGTGGCGCTGCCCGAGGACCTGCCGCTCTCTGAGCAGCCCGGATCCTTCACCCCCTTTTTTATATGACCTAAAACCAGTTCCAGCCAAACCAATTGGGGGCTTGCTGGCACAGCATCCCACTGCTGGCTTTCCCCTCCCTCCCTGCCAGCCAGGTTTGGGCTGCCATTGGCCTGCAAGGCAGGCTGGAACCTCCCCAGCCCACCACTGGAAAACACAGGAATACTTAACAGAAGGGTTGTCCTGTCTATACATGAAGAATGCAACCCAATGCATTTAGTCAGGCACCAATGCACTGAAAAAAAACAACTGGTCCTGGTTGGAAAAGACTGCCTGTTTAGGCAAAAGAACTACTTTCAACACACAGCACAAGCAAAGTCTGTTTGCATTATAAGCTCGAGGAAAAGGACAGAAACCCTTTCCTGGTTCAAGATTCAAAATTCAAACCCGAGAACATCACTGTCCCCATCCCAAGGCCCGAGGGCATCTCCTAAAGGTAAGTGGAGCCCACACCACCTGAGACACCTTGCTGGAGGGCTCCTCGGGGTCTTTTTCTCAGCATATCACCTTGAAACAAAGGTGTGACCATGTGAAATTTTAAGACAGGCATCCTTTCTGCTGGATGTTTATCAGCATTAGAGATACACAGCAGACTATGAACTTTGAACAGTTCTGCTAAAAATGCCTTTATTTTCAAAAGATCAGCTGGCTGTCTCTTGCAAAATAATTAATTACACCAGGTGTCCAACCACAATGATTTTTCCAGGGTAAACAGACTCTCAATTTGCAATGGGAAAAAAGAAACCAGTAAAAAACATGCCCCTTACTCTTTTTCTTTTCCTTAAATAAACTTTCATAGCTTTCTTCCTAAATTACTCAGTTAAAATGATGATGCTTCAGTAATTTAGATTTCTTTTTGACTGAAAGTGTATTTGTAATCATAAATGCCCTTGGAATCTCCTGGGAGCCAAGGGCCTTGCCCCGCTGGTACAGCAGCCTCCCCATCACGAGGCATTCAACTTCCTGCAGGCTTTAGGACAGCTGGAGAGGGACTCCTGACAAGGGCCTGGAGTGACAAGGGAAATGGCTTCCCACTGACAGAGGGCAGGGTTAGATGGGATATCAGAAAGAAATTCTTGCCTGTGATGGTGGTGAGGCCCTGGCACAGGTTGCCCAGAGAAGCTGTGGCTGCCCCTTGATCCCTGGAAGTGTCCCAGGCCAGGCTGAATGGGGCTTGGGGCAACCTGGGCTAGTGGAAGGTGTCCCTGCCTGTGGCAGGGGTTGGAACAAGATGCCAGACTACTCACCCATGTCATGCATGTTCCATTGTCCTCTCCCTTCACCTGCACTAATGAATCTCAATATACATTTATATTCCAATAGAATTCAAGTATCACAGCTAGAAAACAAATAAAACACGTGTCCATCTTACTGCTTCAAAAAGCAAGGTGGACCACAGAAGTGGCTGCTGCTTGGAAGAGGCTGTAAGAGAAGGGCTGCAGAGCTTCCCGAGCTATTGAAGGCATCCACTGGGGCCAATGGGAAACTTGAGTCACTCTGAAGTGGTTTTACTATATGGAAGTGTTATCATGATATTCCCACCCCGATATGATCATTCCACAATATTCTGCACACTGAACCTGGGTGCCCATCGTCCCCTTCTTTCTTGCCTGCCTCCTCTCCCTGTTGCTAATTTCCCATAATCTGCACTTAGGGCTGATGCTAAGGCTGACAATCCCATTAGGGCGCTTGCTGGGTCACAGGTCCCGGTGCTCGCTTGACCACATGTTCTTTATTGCCATTTTGTGGGTTAATGGGCCGTTTATGGGCTGTTCATGTGCTCTCTTTAGCAAGGAGAACACGTTTTCACCTTCATCTCCAGGCGAACACTGTGTGCTCTGTGCAGCAGGGGCTGCACAGCCGGCTCAGGGACTGCAGAGTCATTAACCCGGGGGGTGACCCCTCAGCCCTCTGCCTGCCCGACCTTTGAGCACCACCTCGCCAGGCTGCCCCAGCCTTGGCCATCACCTTCGCTTCCACCGCGGCCGTCCCGCTCCGGAGCTGCTCCAGCCGGCACCGCTGGCGCCAGGAGCACCTCAGGCTGGGCAATACTGTTTTCCTTGCTGTCTTATTCAGGAGAACAACCTGATGGTCAGCAGACATTTGCAGCAGAGAAAAGGCTAATCCACACATTTAGATGGCTGGGGTTATATTTTCCCCCTGAATGGGAGAGGAATTAAGATACTAATCGCAGAGGGTTGAATCTTCCAACACAACATGGATACAGACGGGGGATGCCTCTCACTTCCCCCTCTTCCCTTTCCTGTTCCATTCAGCCACACACAGTCCATGAGGCAGCTTATAAAATCCTAACTTGCACAAGAGCAAACACATCAGCAGTTTCTCCAAGTTCAGCTCAGGCCAATTCTGAGCACAATGTACACCCTCGGGTTCCCAAAGGCAAAAATCAATCTCCATCAAGAGAGAGCAATCTCAGGGAGTTCAGAAATAGGGAGAGACACGTTCTAGCACAACAACCTCAAATCAGGCATGGCTGAGCTCCCCAGCCCTGCTCCAGCAATGGCTTTTGTGGCAGCTGTCCCTCACTGCCTGCTGCGACGGCAGAGCCGCACATGGAAATGCCAGGGGGCTTTGTGGCACTGGCCCCTATCCTAAAGTCACCTCCTGCTTTGGTGCCAAGGGCCTGGCTGCTGGTGGGTGGAAGGCAGTTTCAGCCTGGCTCTCCGGGTGTACGATGCTGCCTCGGGATGGAGGACAGGGGGTATCTGTGTTGATGCACAAGTTAAACAGCCTGTTCTCCACTCAGCCAACTTGCTTTTCCTCCTGCTTTTTCAGCTGGCTGTTACTAAGAACAGTTCTGAAGATCCTGGGGACCTGCACCTCAGTCAACTGCCTCCTCCATCTGAGGCCAAAGGGACCATCAGACACGAAGTTCTCTGTTACTTCTATGTGTGTTGGCAGTGACAGAAATCCCCGAGAGACCCGGTGCAAACCCTCCCCGGAGCCTGTGGAACCAGTATCAAGGAAAGCTGTTTGCCAAACGTGCTTTCCAGGCAGGCTTATTAACATAGGACATGATGGTACTCCCGTTCTGGGTCAAACCCATCAGCACTCAGAGCAGTGACACACTTGTGCACACACCTGTAACAGATTTCAACTGGTTTCCTTTCCAGTGCAGCTGACTTCCCTTCCAACACTCTCCATTACCAAAACCAATTTCAAGTACGTGTCACTGTCAACACAAGACAAAAGCTAAGGGCAAGCAGGGAGGCTTTGAAGGCCCACAGTCCCACCAGCTTCCTTTAAAACAAACCTGAAGGAAATGCCACCTAAAAGCAGGAGTTGCTGAAAACAATCCCTGGGACAACTCTGCTGGCTCCTGTACAGCATCCAGTGCACAGGGCCAAGGCCACAGGGCAAGACAAGGGATGCTCTCCCGCTTTACCAGCAATACTGTCCTGCACTTCTGGAGCACACAGACCCTCCATGCTAGTCCTGCACCTTACAGGTAAGAACTGTTACTTGCTTTATGGAAGGGAGAACAATCACTTCAGGTAACACCAGTTTCTGCAGAACAGCCCAGGTGAGAACTGATCTGATTCCCCAAGTGCTCCACCAAGCACAGGCATCCCTGAGCACCACCGAAGCAGCCAAGTGCACACAGATTTACACGTGACACCTGCTTTTGGACAGGCTGGCCGGGGCACACTGCTCCGAGGCAGCACAGCAGCCTTTCCCAGGGTCCCAGAGAAGCAGCCCTGGGTGATCAGCTCCCCAGCTAATCACTCTAAGCAAGCCTGAGAATTTCTCTTTCGCTTGTTTTGCGTCTTTGCTTACGAACGATTACTTTCTGACCCCGTGCCGGGGCAGGCTGGCTGTGAGGCAGATTAGACTTTCCACAGGCAGGACTTGGCAGCCGGGAGGGAACGCTGCCCACGCTACCTGGATCCCACCCCAGGCCACTTCTTGCAGGACTGGGGGGTGCAGAGAATGCTATTCAAGGTGCTTGATCCACTTCGGAGCAAATCTACCCCATCCCCTGATAGTGCCCCTTCCCAGACGTAATGGACAGCGCTGACTGCCTCTGGAATAATCCATTTTTTGCTGGATTATTGGACTGCATGATTGTACATGTTTTGCTGCACGCTCTGATGCAGCATGTAGCATACATTAAGTGTTTGATCTGCCAAAAATCCCAGTATTGGACAAATTCTTACTAATACTGTGTCCTCTCAAGTGCCAGAAGAACGGCAGCGTTTACGTAACGCCTTGCTGGGCATTCCCAGCTCCCTTGGTCTTTGGTGCTGTGCCTACAGATACTTCATTAAAACATTCCTTGGAGATGCAGGAAGAGAAAAAGGACCCTTCTTCCAAACATGTTTCACATTAACTCATCTGTGGATGCAATGTGGACAATCAGTCTGGGAAACCTCTAAACAAACCCAGCACTATCTCATGAAAATTTGGTGATCCTTATCCTAAAAAGCAATTCCTGTAAAAGAAGACAGCCTGCCAATTCCATCCACATGGCTGCGATGGAGAGACCACCACACGCTACATCCCAAGTCCCATGATGAGCTTTTTCCAGCATTGCTCCACTCGAGGGAGACTCTGCCTTCAAAAACTGTTTTTCCCAGCTGCAGCCAAAAGCAGTAATATCTACATAACCCGCCAGAAGCAGAGGCAGCTGCAGAATCCCACAGAAACAGGAACAGATAGCCTCCCACAGACACACGATTAGCCAGCTGAGCCAAGTATTTTATGTACTAACAATGTGAGGCTCTGCCTGCTCACATCAGTGCCAGGCTCCCCTGATTCCAAGGGTGTGGAATTGGGCATACGTGGACCGTGCAATTCCCGGTGGGTATGCCACAGCTAGATGCTAATCATCAGTGACTGTCTCCCAAACTGATAGAAAAATGGGAAATTTGACTTTCTATATCACATTTTTTAAATTTTCTAGATTCTCCAAGGGCCCCTCCTAACTGCATTAAAGGCAGCAAACGCTATGACACTTACTTTTACAAACCAACGAGTCCATAGTGACAAACCATACTGGTTATAAACCCTGATACAAACCACACCACAAGCAATTCATTGCAAAATATGGATAACAAATGTATTTTTGGACTAGTCCTGGAGGCCAGCCATCTCACTTCCAGTTGTGTCAAACTGCTACGGCAGCACATTTTTAAGGAGCTATTCCCGAGCAGTTGCCAAGAAGACTTCAATAAAGAAAGAGCAGCACCTAGAGAAAGCCTGGCTTTCTCCAGAGCTCTGGAACATTTCCTGCTGTCACACAGACACAGGATGCTGTCTGGCATCACACCTCCATTGGATCTGAGCAACAGTCAAGTCCCCAGTGAAACAGCAGTGCAGTGGCTGCCACACAGAACTGAGTTCAAAAATCACTTCCTACTTCTCATCATTTTCTTTCCTTGGCATTTCTTGGTTTCCCTTTTTAAAGCAGTGTGGCTTCCACAGTCTCCTTCCTGGACAGAGGTGGTGCTGTCCACCTCTCTGGGACGCTGCTGGGTCCTGTTCTGGTACCTTCAACACTGTAAGCCCACCATGATCACACACAGCTCCCTCCCATACCTCCTTCACTACCACTGTACCATGCGGCCACGATGCAACGGCTCATCGTAAGCACAAGGGAAAACTCCTGCCCCTCTGGTGAACAACAAAAAAAATTCCTTTTCTTTTCCAACACTGAAATGTTGCTCCCCGAAGACGGTTCTAAAGCTGGTTTGATGTGCTGCAGCCCCTGTAAGTAGTGTCGTTTCCTTGCATGAGCCACAAGCCCTCCTGCCAAACTATAACTCAGTCTACCACTGCTCATTCACCTTGTTTAGGTAACAGGGAAGGTACAGGGACACTTTTAAGGACACAGCTATAAAACTCTGGGCTCTTCTCTTGAGTTTAAGCTTCCACACAACGACAAGAGGAAACTTCCCTCTCTGCTTCCCAACCAGCCCTCCAGCTGCAATAGCCAATTTTCTGCCTATTAAGCTCTCCTCACAAGCAAGGTTTCATCACTGTCTATCTGTCCTGTTCAATCAATCTCTGCAGCAGCCCTGACTGCTTCAGCACTTCTGGAAGTCTCCTTCAGCAGGGGCTTGGCAGGACAGAACCCACCCACATAGGGAGGAAACTACACACATGTGGGTGAGGACTTTCCCTATTTATTCCCACAGTTTCCGGGCATGCCGAGCCCCTCGTCCCGTGTCTCCGGCTGCAGTGGAGCCCACCTCCGTTGCCAGGCAGTTTTTCAAGGAGTACTGAATGTTTCTGGCATCCACACTTTTTGCTTTCAGCTCTTTTCATTCTGTCCCCTCCGTTTTCGATGGTGCCAAACACCTCACCCATTCCAGGCACAGAGGGAAATGTGTGTTATTATTCCTTACCATCCTTGCAGAGACCAGCTGGTGCACGAGAGTTAAATGCACGTGTTGGGGAGTTCTGCAGGTTCTTACTTCTTCCTGATCACCTGTCCTGCTTCAAACTCCACGTAGGAGAGGGAAGCCACGGTGTAAATATGTATTTTATAGAATCCCAGACGGGTTTAGGTTGGAAGGGACTTAAAGATCATCTTGTTCCAACCCCTTGCCACGGGCAGGGACACCTTCCACTAGCCCAGGTTGCCCCAAGCCCCATTCAGCCTGGCCTGGGACACTTACAGGCATCAAGGGGCAGCCACAGCTTCTCTGGGCAACCTGTGCCAGGGCCTCACCACCACCACAGGGAAGAATTTCTTCATGATATCCCATCTAACCCTACCCTCTGCCAGTGGGAAGCCATTCCTCCCTCGTCCTACACATACCTCCACACTAAAAGCACTATCACAGAATCACAGAACTGTAGGACACCAGGTTGGAGAGACCTTGAGGATCATCTGCTCCAACCAGCTCAGAAGCCAGAGCTTAGGAGACCACTTCACCTTGACTCGCAGCAGGAGGAAGGTGCCAACCTCCTTTGAGATGCTCTGAAAAAGGCTGGACCATTTTTCCAGCACCTTCTGAAAAGCTTTGTTCAGTGACAAACTGCCCTTTTGGCTCAGAACAGTTCACAGCCGCTTATCTAAAAAGCTGCAAAGCCAGCCTGAGACTCCAGACAATGCTTCCATTGACTAGGAGAGCACCAGGACCTGGCCTGACAGGGTGCTTACAAAACCAGCTGGTTTCACATCTGGCTGCTGGTTTTCCTCACATTTCCCTGCTGCTGCAAAGCAAGCTCCATCGGCTGGATCCATCCCTACAGACCTGCCCCTCTGGGCCCGCATTTATTCTGTATGTTAAATCCTTATCAACACCACTCCCCTCACTCGGCATCCCTGGAGATGTTACAACCATCCCCATGGAACTGTCCCCACCAGTCAGCAGCATGGCAAAGCAAAGTTCTGCGTGGATAAATCACTTCTCTGAAGGCATTTTCTTTTTCTCTCTGGGTCGAGTCAAGGGAACTCGGAAAAGGGCTTTTGCAATGGCATTTGGGAGCAGAAAGACCCTATTGAGACAAAGACACAATAACCAGTTTCACCCCTGCCTTTAAAAATTAACCACCATTAACTCGGGGCTCGGCAGGGCTCCAGGCTGCCAGCAGCACACTCCTTCCAAGAGGCTTCCCAGAAATTCCCAATTCAACTTGTTCTCAAAAGCCTGGTGACATTTGGGCAGCTCCTGCTCTTCATCGGTCTCCCCTTGCAACAGCAAGTGAAGTTCAAGCTTCTGCCTCTTTTTAACTCTGAGCTTCACAGACTCACCCCCACCTCCTACACAAGCACCAAACCTCCAGGGAACATGATTATGGTGGAAAAAAACAGGGGATTTGCTGGGGTTTCATCCATACTGAAAAGGAGTTTTACAGCTTTAAGCAAATTTCTGTAATTCAATCAAGGAAACATAAGTATACGACATTTCGACTTTCAGGAAAGGAACATGACCAGGATCTATACTAGTAAAACTGTGTACAAGAAAAATAAAATACCATTATCCAATGGATTTATCCAGGAAAATTAAGCACGGGTTGGCTTTCAGTAAGTGAATGCACTGTAATTAAGATCAGTATACTCCAGAAAAGGCTACTGCCAAAACTGAGGAAGGAGGAAAGCGAGTTCAAACAAACCCAACTTGTTTTTTCACTGAAAAATGAGAAATCTAGTATCTAGAGACACATTTGGTGACTCCTTATGGAATGCAACACGAGCCACGCAGAGAGATACTTTTACCAAAACAACAAAGAGGCTCTAAAGCAGCAGCGAAGCACAAATACACAGGATAAGGAGGCAAAGCCTCACTTCACTGCACCCTTTGGGAACATCTGGGTCTGACACAAGCCCAGGTCAAAGGAAAACCACCAGAAATGAAAGATTCCACTAAAAACCGGAGGATAAGTACGTGAGGCATACAAGGAAAATGAATTATTTAAGACCATTAGCAGCAGGAGCTTGAGAAGCAGTGGGTGACCTGGACCACCTTGGAGTGAGGCGGCCAATTAAGGGGATTAAAAACTGTGCAGAAAAGCAAAGCAGCCCCTCGTGTGAAACTCCAGCACACAGGTGGGTGCACAGGCACTCAGCCTTTTCCAGAGGTTAACATGGGAGGAGGCAGGTGTCTGCAGAACAAAGAAGGGAAGATGAAAGCGAACCCAACAGGAGTGAGTGGCCAGGCCCCTGGCACTCAACCTCACCAGAGCCTGTCCAGACCCAAGGTTTTAGTCAGGTCTGGAGTGTTTCATGCAGCCTGAACCTGAAGAAAACAATAATCAATGCACAGAATTACCTGGCACTGCTATCCAACGGGATACCACCTACCATACTCCTACCATTTCTTTCTAGGCTCCAGGTTGTGCCCTTTGGAGGTTTTCCTTGCAGTTTCCAAAGGTGCACAAGGTTACAATGTCTTTATTTTTCTTACACAACTAAAACCACATGGAATCTAAGCTGCCCCAGCCTGCTGGGACTTACCCAGACCAGGATGGCTGCAGTTAAAAACAAAACCATTAGCAGAGTTCTTCCAAGTGCTACTTAAGCAGATTTTTTTTTCCTTCTTTTAAGCTCCTAAATGCAACTTTAGCAATTATTGGTTTATGTAATTACCTAACATTTAATGTTTACAGCAACATTTTACAACTAATTTACATGTAGTTCACTAAATGCTTTAGGGTTAATTGGTCTTTTGTTGTGCATTAAGCAGCTTGTTAATGATTAGACAGCTGGGAAGAAAACATAAGTAGGAGGTCGGTTTGGGGATGGCTTGGACCAAGGGAATGGCTGGGGGGCATTTTTGCAGAAACACTGACCTTCCCAATGGTCAGGCCCCAGCCTAGCCCCAAGTGGCACGATGTGGTGTCTTTTACAGGGTCACATCGTCCCCTCTGACATGCGAGGAGGAGGAGGATACAAGAAGATCAATCTACTGCATGTGAGGGAAGGATGAAACCACAGCAAAGGAGTGAGAGAAGATGCAATTCCTTGCACTTGGCAAGAATGATGTTTAATGCCTGTGCTCAAAGGGAGCCCCAGGAGACCCAAGAATTCCTTGTCCTGAGCATCCAAAGGTATCAGTGTGCCTCCCTGGGGCCCTGTGTCACTGCACTGCCATCTAAGGACAGAGCTCTCCAGACATGACACCACAACTTAGAAAGCAAAGTTAGTAACTTAATTACCAAGCTGGCCCTGCTTTGAGCAGAGCTTTGGACCTGCTGATGGCACCTTGCAGCCTCATTTCTGCTACTTCATTAGTCAGCTTCCCAGACAGATGATGTCCCCTCCAGCTACCCCATCTGCTGCCCAAACGCGACCACTTTGCCAGGGCTTCCGAGCAACTTTTAGTAAAGAAGGGAGACTGGAAGCCCCGTGCTGGGTTTCATGATCTGCTTGGCATCCTGGCCCAGAGAATGAGAACAGAAAGGAGAGTGACAAAACGCTGAATCGTATCAGAGGATATTTACAAACTCTTTGGAAACAGCAAGGGCTGCACCAGCCCAAGCAAGACCCAACAGGAAAACAGCAGAACAAAGCTGAACTGCTTCCTTTGCATTCAGGGAATCGACTGTGACCAACCCAACAGGGAGTCAAACTCTACTTTTTAAATCCTTCCCCAAGCACAAAAAACTGGCAGTGGCATCAAAAGCACTGAGCACCCAGCTGGTCTTAAACACTGTCCAGGACTTAGGAAAAAAAAAAAAAAAAAACTGGGAAAAAAATAAGAGGGGAACAAATCAGCCAGGTACTACTGGTAAGCTTTTAAACAACTTAGGAAGGAAAGAGCAAAGCAGAAATGAGCAGTGTTTTCCAAACTGTATTCCATCAGAACAGCATTGCCTCCAATGTAAATCTCTTCACAAGCACTGATCTCCTTAGAGTCGTCAAATGCCATCTTTATTTCTTTTTAATTGGACTCACTGCATCTTAAATTGCTTTTTAAAAGTACAGTCCGAGCATATAAACATGATGTGTTGAAACACAGAACTGTTAAAATACAGGAAATAAATATGAAAAGTTGTGGTTTTACTGGTACTCAAATTTCATTACCCAGAAATAAGGAATGTACTCATTTTATAACAAAAAATACTTGACTATTAAGAAAGTCTCAGTGTCTGGCAAGTTCCTGCAGATGACTAATTATTACATCTCAGCAAGGGGTGCTGCTGCTTTCCTTCTGACCCTGCACACGCTCCAGGTGGGTTTAAGAATAACAACAGCCAAACATCACCCTTCAACACTTTTAATGTCTTCCTGCTCCCAGCACTTCAGCCACCTGTTCCCCCTTCCCTGTTGGGATCAGGACTCCGAGCTTGCACTAGTCTGTTTTGCTGATTCAGCTTAGTGCACAGCCACAAAACCAGCTAGATGGCCTGAAACCAGTTAGATGGCCCTGAAACCAGTTAGATGGCCACAAAACCAGTTAGATGGCCCTGAAACCAGTTAGATGGCCACAAAACCAGCTAGATGGCCCTGAAACCAGCTAGATGGCCACGAAACCAGTTAGATGGCCCTGAAACCAGCTAGATGGCCCTGAAACCAGTTAGATGGCCACGAAACCAGTTAGATGGTCATGAAACCAGCTACATGGCCCTGAAACCAGTTAGATGGCCATGAATTTTTTTACCAAGAGGGTGGAAAAACATTGGCACAGCGAGGTCGGGGATGCCCCATCCCTGGAAACATTCAGGGCCAGGTCGGATGGAGCTCTGAGCAATGTGGTCTAGGGGAAGGTATCCCTGTCCATGGCAGGGGGCTGGAACAAGATGACTTTGAAGGTTCCTTCCAACCCAATCCATTCTGTGACCATTTTTAGGATTCCATGAAACGAGGTTGGTGGCTACAAAACCAGTTAGGTGGCCACAGCAGCGAGAGGGAGGACCAAAGGAGTCGGGGTCGACGGGAGCCTCACACAGGAGATCTGCGTCCCACGAAAAGCTGAATTTTGGGATAACCCCTCCGAGGAGCCGTCGAGAGTTCCCAGCCCAGCAGCTGGGCCAGGCTCAGCTAATGCTGAGGATATTCAGAGAGCCCTGTCGCAGTGCCAAGCACGCAGCTCCTGTGACAAGGGTTGCTTTGTCTGGTATCCCCTCCGCCTCCCAGCACATGGGAAACTTCAGAAATTCCCTTGCTGAGGAGAACAACTAAGCTGAGTAACTTGGAATTACAGGCTTTCAAGGTTAGTTTGCTGCTGGAGCCAAGACATATTTCCAGAGCTTCTCAGGACTGAAAACAACCTCCTACTTTTAATGACTTGCCTTTTATCTTTAATAAGGGATTAGGAGCTATTTTTCCAGCTAATACCTTAAAATCCAGATAATCATAAAAGCAATCAGTAATACCCAATATATGTTAATTACTCATTTTCTTCTCGTCTCTGGCTGCCCTGCTGTCACTCAGGGCCATTGATTTGTCTGTAACACGGCTGCAAATCAAAACCCACAAAAGGCTTCAGGTCCTCTGGGGAGTCACAGGTTCGGACTTGGGGGATTAACCACAGATTATATCTGCAACAACAGCAAGGAAAACAGCATTATGGCCAAAGAGGTGCTGAACTATCCCACCAGTCATTTACCTATGCCTGGACCTGCTCATTCCCACAGGAGTCAAGCAAAGCAAAAGACTGATTTAAAATACGGTAATGAGGCACTGAACAAACTTGACAGCACTAAGGGGAGCCAAAGCTGCACTCACCGAGTCATTCCCAGCGAAATGTGACTCAAATAATTTGACGTTTTCCACACTAAGCTACACTGGCCTTTCAAAAGGGAATTTACAGGAACAGCAGGTGTAGAAGCTTTGCATTCGAGATCTGGTGCTGGAATAATGGTGCTGATCAGCACATTGCTCAGACAGGTAATACCCAGACTGCTCACAGAAGGGGAATTAACAGTTCCTTGGATGCCATGAATTTGAAGGATGCCTTGGATTTATCAGATGATTATTTAGGTCTAAGGAAAAACTGAAGCAGGACCAAGGATGGATGTACCTATTTGCAATTACATCCAGCACTTATGTTCTGCCCTCCCTGCGCAGTGATTTCTTCCGTTCCTGAGTCCTGAAGAACTCTGCACCGCCCTGAAAGGAGTTTAATCACTCGTGCCTCCAATCCAAAGGCTCTCCATCACATCCCTGCATCTCTCGGTTTCAGGACAACCGTATTTGCAGTCCCGGCCCCCTCGCGAACACGCACGTCCCGTACAGGTGATGTCCCGACACCCCAAAACCCCTTCCCCGTAATCCCCGGAGCCACGGTCACGTAACACCAGCAACCATCTGTTCCCAGCCCTATTAACAGAGCCCCTGCCTGCAGACAGCGCCGGTGGCCAGGGCTGCTCCTGGCTCACGTAACACCGTACGCGTCTCCTCTGTCCGCGGCGTGAGCGGCCCTGCCCTGCCCGGGCAGCGCCTGCAGCATCGCGGGAGCACGCACGGGACGTCAGCACCCACCGCGAACCAAGAGCCAGCAACCAGGTCTCTCACAGGAAAGCAGCCTTCCAACCCTGCAAGTGCCCAGGGGCAGCTTGGACGGAGCTCACAGCTACCCGGGACAGTGGAAGGTGTCCCTGCCCACGGCAGGGGATGGAACTGGATGGGCTTTAAGGTCCCTTCCAGCCCAGGCCATTCTGTGATGATTCTATGAACAGAGAGCACAAAGTACATGTTTGATTCCGAAGACTTGAGCAGATCAAACTGCTTAATCGAAATGAGAATCAAAAACTAAGAATTTCAGCCCGGACTACACAAATGTGCTAATCCAGTTTTTCACAGTGGCATCTTCTATAGGGCAGAGGGAATATTACTGTCAGTTTACATTATTAAATTATTCAGCTCATTAAAGAAATTAAATACCATGTGACAACAGGAGAGGTTGTTTATTTCTTCAGAGTTCTCAGATAAAAGGAAGGGGTGTAAAGATGAGATCTAAGGAGAAGAGGGAACTCAGCTAGCTCATTAGTTTGGATAATGCTCCCTTAATTCCTAAAGGGATTTCAACTGGGGAGAAAACCCAAACACCAAGCAGTTGCACCATTACCAAAAAAACCAGCCTTCCCCTTGGATATTTTTAATGCAATTTCAATTTCCATCCACATGGAATTTGAAAAAGATGATCCAAAAGGAAGTCTTCTCCATCTCCAGGTGGATACCAGCATGAACATCTGGCCATCCAATGCACAAAACTCAGGATGCTGGATACCTGCATGATGTCAAATTACACCAGGTATTCTAAAGTGTGACTTGGCTACCAAAAGGGAACAGCAGATTCAGGGTGAACAAAATACTAAGAGCAAATCAAGTCCCCTTAAGGAAATCATGACAATGATATCACCAGATTAAATCCATTATCTAAATTAAAGTTCCCCACTTGCTAATTCAAATGAAGCATGACTTCTTGTACTCTATTTTTTTTAAGGCCAACATGAAGAGCTGATGAAGTGTCTCATACATTACTTCACCCACTGAGCTGAACTCTCCATAGTGAGGTGCACATTTTCATGGCTCCAGGGAAAGAAGAACCATGACCCCAGTGAGGAAGGTACGCAGCAGGCTGGAAGTGCGAGGCAGCACTGCATCACAGAATCCCCTGGGTTGGAAAAGGCCTTCAAGAACTGAAAGCTGCAGTGAAGCTGCAGTATGGAAAGGAATTCCCCAAGAATGTGTAACACACAAGCCAAGGCACACATGGATCCAGCTCAGCCATTCTGGATTGCCAAATTTTAACTGATTTATTTGTGTACACACACCAAGAAGGATTTTTGTATTTCTTCTCAAAGGCTTGGCTTAAAGCCTATTGAACTTGGGAAAAAAAGGACAGGAATATCATGTTAAGAAATACACAGGTGATTTTCAGGGAAATTAAATTCCCCAACTTCTCCTGCCTCCCAGTTCCAAGTATTCTTTTAAAACCCTAAGTTAAACCAAGGTGTTGAACAGAGAGATCCATCTCCTCCTTCCCCAGTCCTCCACCACAGAGCACTAGGTAAACTTTGGCTGGGATGCAGGAACAGGAGCACATGCTCCAAGAATCCCTTTTCCAGGAGCCATCATGCTCTGCTCTGTCACTACAGCGAAGTTGATCTGAACAAGGAAAATGAACTTGTGAGGGGGCTCCATCTATTTCAAAGCAAGAAACTCCACATGGAAAAGCAACCCCAGAAAAACCAGGCAAGGGCTGTTTGCTACATACTTCCACTAAATGCAGGAAAGAAAAGAAGATGTAGGAAAAAAAGACTGGTTTTCCAGGCATTCCTCAACTCTGTGGCACCGGAGAAGCCATGGAGCAGTGAACAGCTCTTTCATATATTCCTGATCCCTCAACCACAAGCCAAGTTCTTCTGCTTAATTTTGAGATCAAGTCAAACCTCTGCCTAGAAAATCACATAGTGGATAAGAACAGTTCAGTGCACTGATTTAGATAAAATAGCTTTTCTTCAAAACACGTTGGTTTTTTATCCCCCAAAGCGACAGGAAATTGTGAGCAATAAACCTCAAGGATGTCTTTTCCAAGATTTGAAAGTGTCCTCCAGTGGAGATTCCCATTTTAAGCACATGCTTTGCATAACTGAAAGAAAATACGTGACCTTGATAGTAAGCAAAATATGCCTTGCAAAACATTTACTCTTTTCTTGGCTGCGCAAAATCTGTCTGCTCTTCCCAAATGAAGGACACCAAACCCACATTCCTCAGAAAAATGTCACACCAGATTTAATTGGAGGAGGATGTTTTTACAACAAGTTCATCACTGACCTTATGTTTCTGAAGCTGTTAGTTTCCAAGCAAAGAGCATTTTCCCTTCTGCATCACATGCTGCCTCGGTTGTGAGGGCTTTTCCAGAGCCACAAGGATGTTCTTTGCAGATATCACCACTTCCATATCAAGGGCATCTAACGGAGCACCAAATACCACCTAACGCAGTCCCCCGTCCCTAAAAAAGTCTCAAGCACTCTTAAAATGTGTATCCAGGGTCTCTCCTCTTACAACCTTAAGCTACAGGAGAAGCAGTGTCCCCATCACAGAACCCCAAAATGGTTTGGGTTGGAAAGGACCTCAAAGTTTATCTCATTCCAATCCCCTGCCATGGGCAGGGACACTTTCCACTAAACCAGGCTGCTCCAAGCCCTGTCCGACCTGGCCTTGGACACTTCCAGGGATGGGGCAGGCACAGCTTCTCTGGCAACCTGTGCCAGGGCCTCACTGCCCTAACAGGGAAGTTTTTCCTGCTGTACCATCCAAGCCTGCCCTGTCAGCCTGAAGCCACGATGAGCCACGCTGCCAGGAAGGAGCCACCAGCGGCAGCGGCTGCTACACGCACTGTGTCCGTGTAGAGCTGACCTGGCAAAATCCTGCCTTTCCATTTCCCACGGGCACCGGGTTCACACACCTGCCAACAGCCCACAGCGTCATCACCGCTTCCAGACACCTCGACAAGTAGAGGCAGCAAGAGAAACTGCTCACAGTAAATGCTACGTGCCTGACCCACGGGGACCAAGAAGATGCACAGCTCCAGCAGATTTCCCGAGATGGCTGCACAGGCCACATCACAGATGTCACCGGCTCAGACAGTCACCACCGCCAAAACTTCCCCAGGCAACCTCTTTTCCAGACGAAACCTCAGAGGAAATCCAAATCCTTATTTCCAAAAGGTGCTGAAGACCAGCAGGCTGCAGCCAAAAACGAGATCAACTTTCCAAGCCTCCAAAATTCAAAGTAACCCCGGAGTAAATACTGTACTTCGTCACTTCAAGAAAATGAGAAGAAATACAAACGCTTTTCTAGTCAGTCTCAGCCCCACAATCCCAAAGTAACTGTAACACAATCATTCCCAAGGGGCTGAAAACAAAGAGCAGCTATCAGCATGTATCAATGGAAGTACCACACTGCATTCCTGGGATCCCTGAACAAGTAACCTCTCTTCCCTCTCAGCCAGCAACCTTCCCTGTAGCTCCTTACATCTGCATATTAATATTATTTTGCCTTTTCTCTCCATCTTCAAAGGCTTCCAAAGCAGCCACATTCCCTTTTGACAACAGGAATTAACAGGTTCTCCCCCAGAGCATCACGCCTTCCATTTCTTTGCCCTGCTCACGCCTGTCCCAAATTCCTTGGCAAAAATAGCTATAAACATGGGAACTTTGATCAATAGGGGTTTTTAGCACACTTATTAGAAGTGTGCAATAACCGCTGTGGAGGAATGAGGCAAATGCCCCGGTATCTTTCCATTTTTAGAAGAGCACATAATTATGTTAACGAACAACAAAACTATGAGATTAGTCACAGCACTGCAGCGAAAAGAGCCAAGTCACCAGCCTTGGATTAGCTGGAGGTGTAACGAAGGCAAACTAAATATTTTCCCAACCCCAAAATAACGTTCAATTGAACTTGAAGGTGATCTATGGTGTTCCAAAGTGTTTGGAATTCACCACAGAGAGAGAATTAATTGCCTAGAGAAAGGTCTGCTTTTAGCACAGAACGGCAGGTTTGGGAAACGTAAGGAAAAGGATGCACCAGACATTTCTGACTGCAAGCAACCTATCTCCTCTTGAGCAGAAGGGCAAAGAAAAGCCCCTTTCGTTGCTCACTTTGGGAAAGCAAAACAAAGCAGACATCCCCAGCCTCCTAAATGGTACCAAGTCTCAGTTACAAGCTACAGCTCCAACTGCTGTGAAACACGGGATGTCCTGAACGCCACCCCTTTCCACGGCTGGTACCAGCTGTGAGCTGTAACAGGATGCAAGTCATCTGCAGGACTTGGCTTCTCCACAAAGAATTCACCAGGATAAGGTTTGCTAAAACCTATTCTGCTCTAATGATTGAGGAAGGACATTAGGCAGAAGCTGGGGAACAAGACCTTCTTCAGCCACAAACCTTACACAGCTGCCGTCTTTTCCAGCTTCTTAATATTGAACCCTCCTATAATTAAGAAGCACCATAAGCACAAAAAACATTGTATTCCACAGGCACAGGGTTTTGGACAAAAATCCACATGTGTTACCACTCTCACACAGAAAAAATGCTATTTTGAGACTGGAAATGAAACCTGAACGCAAAGAAAATGTTTCCTGGAGCAGGACATAGGCAGCTGTCCAAGGCAGCTCCAGGAAAAAGGGTGAGAAGGTTGCTGTGACCACCACCAGCAGCTCCTGACTGACATTTTCCACGTGGGACACGTGTCAGTGCCTGACCTCCCACAACAGGTGGGAAGCCTGTCTCAGTTGTGACTCAAGGAGACGGTCCACAACTGAATCCCTGCTTCCAAGGGGAACTCCAAAGGGAGCTGCTCATCTCTCTAACTCTGACTCGAGAAAGACCCCAACCCAAGGGAATGACCCCTTTTTTATGAGCTCATTTTCACAACAGCTGGGAGAAACTGTGAAAACACCTGGCAATTCATTTAGTGACAGCTGAGCTGGCATTAAGGCAAGTACAAATAATTGGGAAAATGACAGTGTTCCTCCGAAGTACTGCTGAGGGAAGAAAGCTCTTTTACCTTACTCCACTTCCAAAGAGACAGCAGGACAAGCCATACAGAGCACACTGGCTGCTTTCCCAAGACAACTCCTCCTCCTGGCATCAGTTTACAATAAAGCTCAGTGAGGGGGACAGCTCTGAGCAGAGCCACGCTTTGGGAAAACCGCACAGCTCCCGGGTCAGCCCGGACAGCGGGCAGGGAACCGTCAGCCCAACTCTAGTCCAGCTCCTGTGCTCTGATTCTCCCACTTGTGACAAAGAGAATAGACACCAGCAGAGTCATCCCAGCACAGCAAAGCAGCTGAAAGCACTCCCTGAAATCTCGCCTGCTCCCAGGTTTCCCCACGTAGCCAGAGCAGCTCCAGTGCGGTAACTATTTATATCAGCAATCCGCCCGGCACTTCAGCAGATGCTCAGCTTTAAATATGGCTTTAAATCTTCCTGCAAGCAGCCAGGCTAAATATATGCTTTGGGTTAAATTTGTTCCTAGTGCTGTCCAGGGTCACAGCTCCCGTTCTGCCTGCGCTGTTCCTATAGATAGGTGCTGGCACAAGGTGTCCTGGCAACCTATCCCTGTCCCACCAAGGTCCCTCCCATCCTAACACCAAAGCAGGACCAAACCGTCAGACAAGGTGATGCTGGAGCATCCAACAAGCAAAAATTGCTCACACTTAAACCCAAATGTGGTTTTGCCTGCAGCTGGAAGCTTCTTATTTATTGCCAAAGCCCTAAAGGAACCCACAAGACAAAGAGCAATCTCATTCCAAAGGCAAACAATTCATTACAAAATACTGCCTGTTCTGCATATACACGCATATGTATTTTAAGCAGACGAGGCAAAAGATTTGGAAATATTCCCTCTTCAGCACTGAATAAAAGTCACATTGACACAGCTGGAACAAAAACCAGACTGAGCTCAGTACAAAGCCCCCAGCACCATTTTTCTGGGTAGATCCCAAGGCACGCTGCCCATCCCTAGGCCTTCATCAGTTTCCTGTTCCCCCTTCCCATACCCACACATGACATGCATCACTGGGAGCTGCAACACGCTGCAAAACCCTTGGGCCGGGCCAAAGGAAAATCTAGAAGATTCCAGGATTAGTCTAAATTAGGAACTTGGAGCGCGAGTTTGATATCTGAACTGCACAGCAGACAAAATTTAACTGTAAAACAGCCCATGTGAGTAACTGTAATCAGCATGTTCTGTGGTTCCTGAGCTGCTTCCTTTGCTTCCAACCAGCAAATAGGATTCTAGAAGCTGTGACAGTCACTTATCTAAACCAGCCCATCCTCAAATAATCCCCGTTTCTTACAGTAGACATGAAACAACTGTTCTGGATGACACTACTTTCCTGTCACTAGGAATGCAGAGTATGTTTCAAGCCCGGCCTTAATGCTAAGGCTAGACTAATCCCCCCGAGAGCTTTAGCTAGGCTTTGCCAAAGGAGCAATTGTTGCCACTAAATACATTTATACTGTTTGATGGTGAGCAGTTTATTCTGCAGAGCGAGCTCCCGTTCCCACGATGAAATCCATGCTGGAATGAAATCACTTGAGTGAACTTCTTTTTTTGCTATAGACTCATCCTTCTGAAGTTTCCCATCCTTGGCAATTTACCTTGGAACAGGCTGGGACAAGAAAACCATGATATACAAAGTAGGCAGAATAAGTCCCACACAGATAAAGGGAAACCCAAATAAGAGCAAGTCCAGCAGAACGGGGTCAGGCATGTTCTCTAGGAATACCCAAAGCGCAAGGAAGAGTCTGTGCCCAGCTGAACAGCCAAGTCAGTACTCAGCCTGGGAGCAAGGAGCAGGCAGCAGCCTTCTGTTCACTGTCTGGAGCCTGACAGGTTTGCAAGATGGCCCAGAAAGCTTTGCGAGGCCCAAGGACCAAACACCACACACTGAAATTCTCCCACATCCATGAAACTCCTTCCTAGCCTCAAAGCTTCCATTGCTTTCATGGACTTGAGACCGAGCAGTTTCAGGCGACTTCTGGAAGCTCGTTTCCTCATCAGGACCCCCCTGATCTACCCCACGCATGAAACTGCTCCCAAATAACTCCCAAAACTTTGTGGACCCATCACTTGCCATGTCTCCAGTTTTCACACAGCCTGCTCCACAGGCACCATGGAGTGTCTGACTCTGCAATACAGCTGCTCCCACAGGACACGGTTACCACCCTCCTGCTGGGACAGTACCTGGCACACCACATCCAGCCCATAGAATGTGAATGAAGGTGCAATGTCCCTGCAGGCGGTTTCAGGCTGGCCCATCTGGAGCTCTCAGGCAGGGAATACACAGGGCCTCATCTCCCTTGCAGAGATATTCACTCATCTGGACCACAGCCCACGGAACACCTTCCTTTATCTTCTCCCAGTCTGAGCGACACCCATCTCCGCCCAGATTTGATGCAGGACACTTGCTAAGTGCCTTGATATCTAAATCTTGTGGTTATCTAAATGTTATGGTTTCAGAATAACTTCTCTGCCCTCTCTGCACCAAGCACACCAAGTTTCACCACCTCCAGCCAGTTCTTCC
This sequence comes from Promerops cafer, assembly GCA_013398275.1. Classification (NCBI taxonomy): domain Eukaryota; kingdom Metazoa; phylum Chordata; class Aves; order Passeriformes; family Nectariniidae; genus Promerops; species Promerops cafer. The sequence goes on from VZSE01010914.1 coordinate 76,606, forward strand.
TGCTGTTCTTCCCTATGAGTGGTGCTCTTCAGTCGTGTCCTTTTCTCCTGACTGGTGACTCACACGCTAAGAGCTCCTTATCTGTCTGAAAGACACCAGCAGCACTAGCCCAGTGCCACAATGCCACCAGCGCTCCCCGGCCAAGGAGCGCGCTGCGGGCACAGCACTGCCAGCTGCTGTCCTCACTCCCTGTACCCTGCACACACAGCTCACCCACCCTCAGTGCCACCCATCTCCCTGTCAAAGCCCACCTGGCAGCTGCCACAGGGCCAGGCCCTCTGAGCAGACTCCTGTGGAGGGGTTTCCAGGCAGAACGCCCAGCCGGCTCACGGGGGAGCCAGCAGGCTCTTCCCTGTGCTGTGCAAATGGCATTTGACACCTGGGCTTTGTGCCTCCTTCAGCCTCCCAGCTCCCTTCTGCCCAGCACTGCCTGCAGTCAGGAAAACTGGCTGGATCCAAGGAAGCAAAGCATGGATCTGAACTCCTGCATGGCTTCGACACGGAGGAGCTGGGTTATCACTGAGAGCCTGAAGGCCAACCTAGTCAGTCCCAGTGTTACAGAACTGCCCCTGGAGCAGGAACACAGCAGGTAACTGCTGGAGGTCTCCAGAGGCCAGGATGCTCAGAACACCTCTCCTTTCCTGCCCAGCCATGCAATTCACAGGTATTATACACGCACAGCTCAGAGCTCAACCAAACACCCCTGCTCCATCAGATGAACTCGGCTCCCATTACTATTTAAAGATCAAGGTCTTCAGCTGGAAGCAAGACTTGAACACATCCCAATACCGCATTCAGGCTGGGACTAGTCCGTTCCTAGGCTTCCTTACAAAGAGCAGGAAAGGATCTGCTGATTTATGCATACTTTTATTTCCATGTAAGTGCTGAGGCCGACAATGCCCTTCCAGGGGTATCCAAACCATAAGGAAAAGGAACCACAAGGGCTCTGCCTTTTCTGAGACATAAATCCAGCCATCCAAGTACAAACACATCTATACAGAATCACATTTCATTTAACATCTGCTTTCCTCTTTAGCTTGCAGATGACCAAGTTCTTCCTACAGGTAATTTTGATGTACTTAATATCATTATTTTAAAGTTCACTCAGTGGGTAAGAAATCAGCAAATAAATCCAAGCAAAGACTCTCCCCTGCTTGAACAGATGTCAGATCACGATTCAAAGCTGAGCAGAACAGCCCACAGCTCTCAAGGATTTTGTTTCAGATATGACACAGATTTATTTTCACAGATACATCATTTTTCTGGGAAACGGCTGACACTAACGAAGCGCAAAGGAAATCATTTTCAATGATCAAGTACTAGAGCTGAGGCCTTCTCTGCCCTATCTTGTTTATTCTTCAGATTTTTGACATGGAAATCTCAATTTCCATTTCCTTTCGTGGTGGCCTTTTGGCTGCCAGTCCCTCACGTCACAGCTGAAAGAGCCAATTTTGGCTTACCAGGAAGCCAAAGAGATAAAAGGAGATAAAAGAAGGGCACCTCTTGCCTCTCGACAGGCTGCTGTTTCTTCAAGGCATGAACACATTCTCAACACAGCATGTGCTCCAGACCTCAAAGCAAGCTCACCAAAATCACTCCACCAGGAAGAGAAACCCAGGAGCGGGTCCTTGGACTTGACCCACAGCTGCAGAAGAGACAGCCTGGACACAGGCCTTGCCTCAAGAGCATTTGCAAGGGCACACTGAGGCTTGGTGTTCCTGAGCCATGACACATGTATTTATTTCAGGGTTCACTCTTACACAAAGTCCATGCCAGAGCCACATCCACAGGGGTGCAGCGAGAGCGCTTTGCTATCAGCTTGGTATTCCCTATGGAATGGATTGATTTTTCTTCTTTTTTAACACTCCCATGTGGTCATTCCAGCCTGCTGGCACTAGAGCACAGCAGGTTTTTGGCCTCAAGATTTCTGGTTCCCCCTCCAAATGTTTCTTAATCATCTAATTCCCTAACAGCTTCCCTGTGCAATCAAAATTATCCGCATTGTCGTCGTGCCAGCTCAGTCTGGAGCAGAAGATAAACTGGGGGTGCCAAGTGAAAAGGGACAGGGCTCAGAAAGTACTGGTACCAGGGAGAAGGGAGCAGCCCTGCGGTCCCACAGACACCCCTACATTGCTCTCCAGCACTCTGCTGAAACATCAGTTGATCCCACTCATTAGATCAGCAGCATCTGCTGCCATCCCAGCGCTGCCATCTGTGCACTCATTTCCCAAACCCACAACCCCAACTGGAGGTTAGTAGGTCATGGACGTAATTCTCTGCCCCTCCTGGGATGAGAGGAGACTCGGTTCCAGGCCGCAGGAAGCACTGAGAGCCCCCCTGTTACCCATCCTGACCCTCTAAGGCCTCTCCTGGCCCTCCCAAAGCGGCCAAGTGCCCCTTTCCGAGGGCAAGAGCAAGAAGTGACTGGCAAATCTACCCCAGCTCTGCTGATGGGCAATTTACTGGTGAAAGAATAATAACAAAAACCAGGACACCGGCCTCAAGAACAGCTAGACCAAGGATCAACATCTGAAATGGTCCCAACAGAAATTCCATGAGGTTCACAAGCAACTGAGGCAATTGAAAACACAAAGAAGGGTTCAGAGAAGAAAATCCAGGTGTTGGTTGCAATGACAGTAAAAGATAAACCCTTGTTTACATAGAGAGAGAAATGCAGAGCTTTAGGATGGCTTGTTCCCGTACTGTCCAACAGATTTGCATGGAGTTTAATCCCAAAAAGGGCAGCTTTGCAGTGCCAACCATCACGTCCCCAACTCAGCCCTTCTCAGCTGGAGAAAAAGCTCTGGCTTCAAATCAAAATGCTTCTAAATGAGATTTTTTTCCCCACATGGTAAATTCCTTGGACTTTTCTGTCCCTTAGCAGTTTCACGTGAACACAGGGAACAGAATTAGGCAAAGCATTAAGGTGGCTTAGGTAATTATAGTGGCACATGCTATCATCAGTTCAAGACACAAGATTAACACAGCAAGCTCCAGTTAAAGCAGGTCTTCCCCATACTAGGAAAGGAACCAGCCTCTTTTTCTGCTCTACCTAAAACATAAGCAGCCTACCCCGTAAAAGTGGGAATAAAGACCCCATAAAATCTTCCCAAAGGCATCTCTGCTGGCACTGAAACACAGAGGAAGTTTCAAGCTGCAGCTGAAGAACCACTTTTAATCCACCAAGTAGACAGTTAAACACCCTGTGGCTTAAAATACCATGCAAAGGTTATATTGAATTATTTTCTTCTACATGTACATGACCAATTGTGTCCCCTTGGGCCAAGGGAGATTTCTAAGAGCATTGCCTGGTCAGGAAAAAAGCAGCAAAGATCATTCTCAGTTAAGGAAGGCTTAGTCATAGATCTAAGAAAACATGCAGTTAACTGAGGCAGAAGTGACCAGTAAATGAAAATACTGTGTCAGTTATACCTACCCTAAAACCAAAGGATTTTGAGACTGAACTTGCTTGCAGAAATTCTCTGTTTTGCCCAAACCCAATTTGTCAAATAACTCTAGCTATTTTACCTCAAACTTTGCCACAATTAATTTAATATTTAACCAGCTGGGGTTTAGGAATTTAACTCCTCTCACAAGGAGAGGTTACAGCTACAGAAGAATCTTAACTTTGACTCACCCAAAAACTATTTCTATCAGTTCTTCAAATTGCAGGGAAAACTTAGAGGTGTGGCAGGAGGGCGGCAGCATTCAGGTGCGAGAGCCAAAAGGGCAGCGAGAAGTGTTTGTACTTCTTAGTCAAATTCATTTTTTTATCCTGGGCTGTGGATCTCGATCACTTCAAGTTGACAACAACCTGAGTGGAATTGCTCAACAGCTCTGCTGTCTATATTGGTGTTACTGCCATGGCAACTGCCGTGGTTGTTTTTAAAGGATGGAAAGAGGGAGGCAGGTTTTAAAAGCTCCCTGAGGAGCTGGCACTGTGCCTTGAAATGCACTGCCCCCAGGAATAATCCTCACCAAAAGCCCATACCATTTTATCATTTCTCAATTTCATTTCCCCTTCCTCCCCCAGGGGCTGCTCCTTTCAGACACATCCAGACATCTCTGAAGAATTCAGACCTGAACAATTTCATCCTGCTCTCTGCACAGGTGGAAAATTCTCTCCTCTGCAGGCACAATATTCCATGCCCAGGCGCTGGCGACAGTTCCACCCGGCACGTGACAGCAGACTCCTTTACTCTCCCCAGCACCACTCTGGCATCAGCACAGTGCAGGAACACTGAGATCCTAGGAACACAAGACTCCTTCTAGATGCTACACGACACCTGAGGCACCCACCAGCCTCGCTGCTGCAGCTGGAGGTGACTGACAAACACTGAGTGACACCAACACCACTGGAAACACAATACGCAAGGAGTAGGTCAAGCTGGAGAGCAGAACTTCAGCCTACACTGCTGATTTCTGTTGAGGAACCACGCACGGTGGCAAACACAGGGTTGGGCTGGTTTATGTGGCTGAACAGTCCCTTCCAAAGGGCATTTGGTGGCACTTCAGAGGCTGGGGAAGGACAGAGAAGACAGGGCGTGTGGGGAACGCTGCTGCATTAGGGTGAGATGCATTTTCACTTGCAGGAGGCTCCTGACATAGCTGTCCCTCTGAAGACTTCCAACACCAGCTCCCAGGACTTGCCAAAGGGCAGCTGGTGGCAGGGGGAAGTGCAGATGCCACGTGCCACCTCTGAGCACATCCGCACAGGTGGGCTTCCTACAGGTACCTGAGCCATGCCCAAATTTAACCAGTCAGTGCACATAACTCATGCAGGGATAACTGCTTCTGTCCCCAACCCTCACTCTGAAAAACAACTTCAGAAATTACCCTGAAGGGAAAAACCCCAACTCCCAGACTTTTCTGGGCTGGAAAATAATTCACTCCCTGTACCTGAGGCACTCAGCATTTGTCTTACCAACCAGATCACTGCTAGTTTTGTGTTTGGGAGCCTCTGGACATACCTAAAGAGGGAGGAAATTCAGCTCTACCTTTTATCACACCCACCAAAAATCTGGACTTTGCAAGCAAATAAAAAAATCCAAACCTGACCTCCTTTCCAAGCTGTCATGAGCAAGGAATGAAAGCTCCATGCTGCATGTTCTGCATTTACCTAAAGGAGATGGATGTTCACTGTAAGGGAAGTGCAAAGGGTTTTAAACCAAGAGAAGTGCCCGTAACAAGCCCTGATGTGATTGGCATGTGCACAAGCCAAAGTAAAAAAGAAAAAAAATCACAAGTTGAGGCAAGGGTTGGTGCAAAAAGAGCATTTTTTAAAAGGAGCTGTCCGAGGGAAAGCCTGTACTCTTGCCAAGGAGAAAAGGAAAGCCTGTGCCTAGGGTAATAGGTCACATCTAGACCCAGCCTCATATCACCGTCCCTTCATCCTGCCCAAGTGCCTCAGTGGGAGGTGGAGGGCTTTGCAGCGAGGCCACAGGAACATGAAAAATGCCATCCTGAGCCTCTCCTGGAAAAAGAGCTAAGTAAGGGGTAAAGTAAGAGTAAGTAAGAGTAAGGGGTGAAGGCAGCTGGGTAGGGTTAGTGCTGGAAGTAGCCCCTCCAACACAAATCTCTTCTCTGTCACTCCCACCCCTCAAGAAGAACTCCTTACTGCCACCACCGGCATCCTCATGGCTTCACACTGCCACAGGGCAGGGTTAGGTTAGGTATCAGGGAGAAACTCTTCCCTGAGAGGGTGGGGAGGCCCTGGCACAGGCTGCCCAGAGACACTGTGGACACCCAGCCCCTGAAGTGGTTCGAGGCCAGGTTGGACAGGGCTCGGAGCAACCTGGGTAATGGGAGGTGTCCCTGCCCATGGCAGAGATGGGGTCTGAGGTCCCTTCCAGCCCAAACCAGTGGGAGGGAGCCCGTGGTCCTCGGGCCCCTGCCCGCCGTGGGGGCAGGGTGGGCCGCAGGCAGTCGGGCGTCTGTCCCGGCGTTACGCAAGCCCTCCTGGGCAGGCTGGGAACCGACCTCACCGAGGGCTGTGTCAGCACCCTCCTCCTCCTCCCCTGCGCCCTGCCCACAGCTGCCTGCCCCGAGCACCTTCCCATGCCCTTTCCCATGGACACAGCCAGCTGCACCCGCCAGCCGCTCCGGCAGGCCCCCAGCCACGCAGAGGGCACGTCTGCGAGCCAAGCAGCAATTAGTTCTGTGCTTCATTTACCTCTGCACTTGCACTGCGGTGGACCTAAGCACCTGCACTACCAGAGGGGCACAAGAAGCCCTGTTTCAACTGACCCCAGCACCTGGGAGCAGTCCACGAGCCTGCTGTGCAGTTCTCCAAGACCAAAACACCAAAATTCCCTTCTGTTTATGGCAAAGTCTCCCTGACCACTTTCCCTATATAAAATGCCAATACAAAAACAATTCAGCTTTGGCCATCCTGCCTGGTACTTCTCAACTACTGTCAGTGGTCTCACTGTGGTGAGCTGAGGCTGAAAGTTTTTGGAAAATCCCGCCCCCATGCCTTGAAAAGTCGGGAAAGAAACTGGATGGCTGAAAAATCCAGTAACAAGAACAGAAAGAGAACTCTTGGCACAGCCCTGACTGTGCTGCATCTGCTCTGCTAAGTAGGTTCATTTATTTCCATCCTGTAGCTCTCTCCTGCTATTTATAGCATCTGCCTTAATAAACTTTCAAGGTAGACACCAAGCTTGAGCATTCCTAAATAGATGTCTAAATATCCTTGATTAATTAATTTCATCTTTTATCAATGGACTGTTCCAGTCAGACTGGTACTCTTCACTGGAAATCACAGAATCACAGAACGGTTTGGGTTGGAAGGAACCTGAAAGACCTTCTCATTCCAACCCCCTGCCATGAGCAGGGACACTTTCTACTATCCCAGGTTGCTCCAAGCCATGTCCAGTCTGGCCTTGAACACGTCCAGGGATGAGGTATCCACCCCTTCTTTGGGCAACCTATCAAATGGGACATTGTCCACAATGAACTCTTCCTGCAAAGCAGGCACTCTGAGTTAGGCAGCAGCAACAGAAATTTACCTGTCTCCAGTGCAAATCTGATCCATCCAGCTGAAACCTCACCTTCACTGGGAGAGATGCACTCCGTGCAGAATGGCAGCACAAGCCTCAAACAGCACCTTAATGAAATGACTCCCTGCAAACATGAGAAGTGCTCCTCCAAACCCACATCTGAGGCCTCAAGAGAGGATTTTTACTAAAACCCTCAAGAACTATTGCTGGTGGGTGCAAGAGGAATTCTCTGAGCCAACTAGAAACCTTTACAAAGTTTTAATATGATATATCATCCTTCCCCTCTCTCTTCATATGGGTTCTCTTATCCCTGCTGTTAGGTATTCCAAAATATAGATTCTGCAGTTGTATTTATCAACATGGCAACATTCTGACACCCAACAAAAATCAGGTTTTACTCTATTCCGGGTTACAAGCACTAAGAGAATTCTGTTCCTTGGCACTAAGGATTTTTCAGACCCACAAGTGTTTTTAAAAAGTCAGTAAAGTATTGCAGCACCTGGGATTGGGCCAGGGAGGTGAGCCAAAGTGACTTGGAGGGCACAGACAATGAGAAAAAAAACCCTTCCCAGATCAAGTAGAGATGCATTTCCTCATGGGAAAATCTGTGCACACCAGTAGTAAAGAATGAGGAAGAGGGAAATGGACTCAGAGCAACTTCATCTGCCTTCCTTGTTCCTCCCTCCCATCCCCTGCAAGTCACAGCAAACTACACCATCCTCTTTGTGCTGACACAAGCACCAGCTGACCCTTTCCCCCTGACTGGCCCTAAATGGAAACCAAGGCTAGGCTGGTTAAAGGAGGTGCTTTTAGACAGAGGTGCTGGGATGTTTCACCTGCAAGAGGGATTTGTCATCATCTGCAGTCCTGCCTGAGAAGCAGGGTGTGAATGCCCAAGCTCCCTGAGAGCAGAGACAGCCCTGCAGGCCTGGAATGCCCTGAAAGGGCTCTGCAGAGGGAACATTGCCTTCCTGCCTCCTCCTCAGTCTCTCAAAGTATCCCTGTCTGGATTTGTGAAGGAGGCATGGCTCCCAAGCAACAACTTCCTTAGGATAAAGCGTATCTGTACACATTCCATCTGCCCAACTCTCTCCAGATGGGAGAACTGAAGGTTGTCTATACCTACCAGAGTTTGGCTTGTTTGGCTCAGCTGGACAGAGACTAAAACAAAGTAAGGACTGACATTTCCAGACTGCACCAAGTCCCAAACACAGAGGCACAGCTAGACTGGTTTGGAAGCGGAACAAAACTTTTCTAGGGAAGGCTTGAATTTCCAGACCTGTTTATTCTCTTGCTGGTATCAATGGACATGTTCCATCAGGTTCGGCTGCTGAGAGCAGCCTGACCTGGTGAGTCAAACCCAGACTTGGTAAAGTCTAATTGCAGAGTTTTCAGCCAAGAAGCTGAGAAATCATCTTCAGGTAAGATACTGAAGCTTAGGCTTGTGGTCCTTAGGGAGAGATCAAGAATTCCAAGTGATGTACCAAATCACAACTGCCCTAAGCTTTCTACTCAGGAAAAACAAAGGTCTCCATACACAGGACAATGAAGTTGCTCCCTGAACTTCTACAAATTATTTTAACAACGACACTACTAAAGATTTCCCACATCAAGCTCTACGTACTTTTCCTTGTATTAGAAGATAAACTAAATCACCAGTTATATACCCAAGCTGAACTGACAGTGTCTAATACTGGCCAAGGCGGTAACTGCAAAAATCAACAAAGAGAAGGAGCTCCTTTATAAATTCAGGATTTCTTTAACTAAGATATGTTAGACCAAAACTCACAATGTTTGAGGTTTCTTAATGACACATCAGACTTTGCTTGTTTTAAACTCACACATATTTCAGCTTCTGATATTCCACACTCTCTACTGACTGCCTTAAATATATGTAATACAGTTCATTTCGGCTTTCTCCCAACTCCAATGAAGTTGCTGTGCAGTATTTCCCAGCTCTTAGTTTCTAATACTCTTTTGAAACTGAATTTGAGCCACCTATCCCTCAATCAATGCCTATTATGGGATGAAGGTTAAAACCCCAGGGTTCTAACTGAGATTTCTTGCCAGGATTGCCAGCACCGGACACCAGCCTGAGCTGGTACATACTGTCTGAAGAGAAATGGGCTTCTGTCAGACACACTTGAGTGACACGGCTGGTGGAGAGAAAAGAAAGGCATCTTAGAAAGCAAAAGAAAGGGTGGGAAACACAAAATTCAGATCACCTCTGAAGACAAGAGTTTCAGAAGAGAAAAAAGCCAGGGATATGAGGCAACTTGTAATTCAAGACAGTAATCTGAACTACCCCTCTCCTTTGCAGAGTTCCAAGCTAACTGAGCCAGCTCGTAAAAGGATCTGGCCACCAGCACGAAACAGCAAGTCCCTGCGAGGACCTGGAAAATATCCGGATACCTGAGATGCTGAACAACAGAGAAAAGGGCCCAGCGACCGGGTATGAATGCTACAAAATGGGACACCTGGAATATTTCTGTGATCCCACTCCAAAAGTCTGCAGTGCAAAGAGGTCAGGGTGGAAAAGCCCATGGGAAATCTGCAGATGGAAAGTGATGGAAAGACTGCGTATTTTTACATGCAGGTGTAAGTGCAGATAAGAACATATTACTGCGTAGAAACAGCAGAGGAGAAAAAACACCACAAACTCCTCCTCAAATGACACACACACAACCATGGGCAAAATGAAAGGCAGGACATGAAAACCTGATGGAAGAAATGGGTTTTCAAACAGAAGTACATTTAGCCCATGGAAACAATTCCCCTAGGATATGATACATTCAGAAGCGAAAAAGGAATTTCTACAGGCCTGGTCACCTGCATGCTAAAGAACAGGGGTGTAAACATAAAATTAAGTTTCAAACATTTGAGTTCTTGAAGATGGGTAAAATTATGTCTTCTGGTATAAAAACCAACTCCTGGTTTCTGAGCACTGACAAAAAACCTTCTTTGGGACAACCAGGGAACAAGAGCTAGGAAGAGCAAATGGAATCTGTGACTTGCCTTCCTTGCCAGGTGCTGTTCTCTGAAGATGGTAACCAGGCTACAGACACGACTGATCTACCCCACGTTACTGTCTCTATCTACAGCAACTACCCAGCACCACGAGTTCAAAAGGAGAAATGCATGTATTTCTAAATCCAAGATCCAGTCGTATGGATCTCTGCCACAGGAAGCATTTTTCCACTTACAAATGAAGCTCCAGCCATCTGGAATTAGCCTCAAAAATCTGAGCTGTATCACATCCTGGGCTGCTCTGCTATACTAAACCCCATCAGCCTTCCCATCTCCCCCCTGCTCCTACCAAAGCAGCCACCTCCCAGATTTCAGGACAAGCTTGTGGCCAACGGAGGATACAGCAAGAAGAATGTGACCCTGTGACTAGCTCAAGGTCTCCGTCCTCTGCTTAACAATTCTCATGGTAATAGAGGCACAGGGCATCCAAAACGGACCTCACCGGCCAGGCAATATTTAGATATTCAATCCCTACAGATAGTCAAACATACAGCAAAGCTCCATCTGATTCTTCTTTCTGTTTTCAAAACCTAAAACTGGTTCATTACCAAAGGGAAAAAAGCTGTTAGCACCGCAAGTTAGTGACACATGAGGCCGAAACCATGGGGTGCTGGAATTCCAGAGCGTGTGCACGTCCCAGAGCCAGGGCAGAAGCTGCAACAGACCTACCTAGGCACTACTCAGTCTTTGCCCTTGCTCGCTATCTCTTTACACACAGTGTCAAATTGCTTTTTAAACATTTGGCCTGTTCCTGCCTGGCATCTGCTCAAGGGCCAGCTCAAGTGATACGGAGGGATGAAATGTCTGCCCCGGCCTGTGCCTTTTCCAAACCACAGCAGCTATCCCACAGCAGCTGGCTAAGACTACTCCACTGCTGCAACGTGAGACAATTGTTTTTGTGGATCAAGTTTCGTCCTGCGTGAGGAGATCCCTAGACAACAGAACATTGCAATGACTGACAGCTGGAACCAGTACTCACTGAGTGGTTTAAGGATGCTGCTGCTTGTCTCATCAGCGTTTTCTACGTCCGATTTGTCCGAGTAGTTCTCCGAGATTTTCTCCTTTTCTTTCTTTTCTTTGTGCCCAGGTCTCCTTCTGTGACGCCTCCTCCGCCTGTAGCTCTTCGGCACGTGGACCCCGATGTAAATCGTGTGGTGACCTGGGGAACACGAGCACACAAATATTAAGCACGGGGCACTTGGGGCACCACGGGCCAGCACACTTCATGCTGCATTTCTTTGAATCCCAAAATGGTTTGGGTTGGAAGGGACCTGGAACATCATCTCATTCCAAAACCCTGCCATGGGCAGGGACAACTTCCACTAGCCCAGGTTGCTCCAAGCCCTGTCCAACCTGGCCTTGGACACTTCCAGGGATCCAGGGGCAGCCACAGCTTCTCTGGGCAACCTGTGCCACGGCCTCCCCACCCTCACAGGAAAGATTTTCTTTCATATATCTAACCTAAACTTCTCCTCTTTCAGTTTGAACTCATTACTCTTTGTCCTATCCCTGTTTCACTCCAAAAGGCAAATGAACTATCCCTCTTTGCTGCCCTAATGTTAGTTAGTCCTGTTTTTCTTGTCTCCAGATGTGAGCTTGGAGCTCTGTAGCTACTATTTGGAGAAGTATTTTTGTCCCATCATTTCTGAGAGCACATGCCAGTGCAGACTCGGATAATTGTTGTCCTTGTGACTCATTTAAATACAAAAATAAACCCCAGAGAAGGCCATCATGCTCATTTTGTAATATCAAACAGGGTGCTTTTTAAACACATTCTACACCAATTTTTCCATTTGTTTTACCAAATACAGTGGCTGAACTTAACAACTACCTCATGCCAAGTGATTGAGTTTAATTGAAGAGCTTAGACCAACAAAATCTACATCACTTGACTGTGCAGTCCACTGTATAACAAGTGTCAAAGTACCATTAGGTACCTTACACAGGAGCCACTATAGAGGTCCCACGCTCTAAGTACCATTAGGGTGTTATTATAACACTGCAGAGGAGGAAACACTACTCACACAAGTTCCTTTCAACTCCTACTTGACACTTTACAAAATAAAAATTAACTAGTAACAGAGTAAGTGCCAAATTTCATGGGTTGGCTATAAATCTCAAGGATGCCCTTGCACTGAAACCTGGGTTTCAAACTAAAGCACTTTGACTACATTTGCCAATGGTTGTGCCTTTTTGTGTCTAATAAAAATGCTTTCTTCTCAGGGCTTCCTGCACTTCTGTCAGCTCGGGATGAATATCCTGTGCTTACAGAAAGCACTTACATGTCATCTTCTCTGCCCAGACCATTCTGACATCTCACTGCAAGCTGTAAAAGCAGCTCTTACAAAAGCAACTCCTGAGAAATGAGAGCTGGATTCTGTACTTTGGACCAAGTTTGGTTTCCCCATTTTTGTCCCAGAGTGGTCGAATGTAGAGTTTCAGATGAACAGACTGAGTAAACAAATTTATCTGAATGAATGACCCACAAACTAAACATGTGTCTCTAATTCCTCCTTATGATAAATCCAAACTTGGCGACCTAACAACTGAAAATTTAGGCACAAAATACTCCAGTTCTGTAACAAACTGATTTGCCAATGAAAAACAACCCTGCATTTGCCATTTCAAATTCCACACACCCCTGAGGCCAGCCACGAGACCTTTATTTTCCATGTTTGAACTTTATTCTGCATGTTTGCTCATCCAGTTCCAGCCCCTGCCATGGGCAGGGACACCTTCCACTGCACCAGGTCGCTCCAAGCCCCATCCAGCCTGGCTTTGGACACTTGCAGAGATGGAAGAAGGAGGGTTCTGGAGCTGAAAAGGGTTCAAACTCAGGCAGTGCAACAGTGATAGAACAAGGTCCTGCGTCTGCTGCCTCTTGTCAGAACCCTCACCTCCCAGGAATGGGATCACACCACAGAGGGAAAGGGCAGAGCCACAAAGACATCTGTAGCAAGACCTCCCAGACCAACATGTGAAGATCCAATTTAGCTCTTGCGTGCCAAAGGAAATCCAGAAAGCTCTTCCAGTAACTGGAAACATCAGCTTTAATGTGGCAGATGGCCTGAGTGCCACACAGGGACAGGGAAGGGGAAATCTTATCTGAGCACGAGCAGGAGCTGGAACGTGGGGGTGACCCCCGACAGACAGGGCAGTGGTAGCCCTTCCCAAGGGATTCTCATACCCAAAACTCTATCCAGAAGCCTGATGCAAAAGGAATCTGTATTTAACAACATTCCCTTTTGAATCACTTGAATTCTCTGGTCAGCTTGATAATAGAAACACATCATAGTGAGCCTGTAGTCTTAATACTTTAATATGCTGCCAACAGAACTGGACAATCTCTTTAATCTTTGGACCACGTGTGCACAGCACAGATTTTGGTAATATGAAACTCACTTGTACATACACAGGCAAGCATCTGCATTACTTTGCTGCTTTTCCCTAGTCTGAAGGCAGAGACTTATTTAATGTTCATTGCTGTGCTCCCCACCCTCCCCTGTTCAGGGAGGCCAAGCAAGACATTTTCCTTCTCCATGTACTTCAAGTGCTTGGCATCTGTTTGTATTGTTCCAAATGCTGAGATAATCTTCTAGGCTCCCTTCCCAAAGCGCCTGGAAGGAAACAATTGACACATACTCTCAATGCACTGTGCTCCCGGGACATTTCCGACTCACGGGGGAAGCCGGCCTTTCCCATGAGAACGGCTGCCTGAGAAACGCACCGTGGCACTCAGGCACCACAAGGATCCTACAGCTCGGGGAGGATGGGAAGCACGCCGCTGAGTGCTAAACTTTGGGTAACCCAAACCTGCTCTCCTGTGCACCCACCACAGCTCCTCCTGGGGGGCTGCTCCCATGGCCTTCCCCAGGACATCCACCATCCTCTATGCGCACCTCACTACACCAGTGAGCACCCAGATTTGGACTCTGGGCATAGGAGACTCCCTGAATCAGTTTTACTGATGAAAACCCACTTGTGCATCACCCAGCTGAGGTTCTGGGAAATGCAGCGTTCCCTCCCTGTCTGCAGGAATATCTGCTCATCATCATCAAGGCTGGGTTGGACAGGGTTTGGAGCAACCTGGGCTAGTGGAAGGTGTCCCTGCCCACGGCAGAGGGGTGCAATGAGATATCCTTAAGGTCCCTTCCAACCACAACCATTCTGAGAGATCACTCTATTATGATCCCCTGCATTTTTAGGCACTAGCTCTTTTTAAAAAAGGGTACGAGGGCATGACTTTTGCTCAGCAAAACCAAAACTCAGTCACTTGGAGAAAGGAGCTGAAAGTTATGGGATCAAAGGATAAAGTCTGCCTGCTCCATCTGAGAAGGAATCCTTTCCACATGACTGGATTCTTGAGACTCAGAGCGTGGTAAGACCGGCCCATAAAGAATCTCACACTGGCAACTCAAAAGAAAACAAGATCAAAATCTAATATTAAAAATGTATAAAGGACTGAAAATAAGCTGAGCATTAGCAGTTTTTACCCAGCCCTTTTTTCCTTTAAAGACTCCTTTGCAAAGAACAGGGAGAGTCACATTAAACCCGATCAGATTGTGACAGGCCCATGTGGTTACGGTTGGCCACAAAGCCAAAATCTTCCCCATCAGCTCTGGCCAAATATTTTGTGCCACCTGAAAAATGGGCTTTGCTCAGGATGCCCCAGCTGTGTCACTCAGAGGCTTATGGCATGGGGTTGGAATGAGATGACCTTTAAGGTCTCCTCCAACCCAAACCACTCCATGATTCCATGAAAGGTGGGACTTTCTCAGCCCATTTTCACAGCCCAGCCATCAGCCCCAGGGGAAATGGAAAGCCTCAGGTAGCCGCCCCCATCTAGCATCTAGAGATGTGCGTCGCAGTCCCACCAGAGGGGCCACGCGCTCCATCAGCAGAAGATGGCACGGCTTTGTGCCCGAGGAGGTGTCAGCGCACAGCCAAGCCCGCAGAGAGAGGTGGGACCAGGCAGGACACTGCCAGGATCACAGCCAGGTCAGTGTGCTTTAGAGCAGCTGCTTTTCCAGCCTGGGGCTGGTAGCAGAAGGTGCTCCTCGTTTTGTGTGAGAATCAAAGAAAATTAACAACATAAAAAAAGCCCACGGCTCAGAAGGACAAATAAACCAAGGGGATGATCCATTTTAAAGGGGAGATACTAAAAGTAGCCCTAAGGAAGTCCCAAACTAAGCCCTGCTTAGTTTCAAATCAGCTCAAGAAATAAGAACAGAAGGCCACGCCGTCAACGTGCCGGGTGCTCTTAGCTCTACCTGGTTATAGAGGGGTTTACAGGTGCTGGCAGCAGCAGAGGGACAGGACCTGCACCC
The DNA here is from genome assembly GCA_013398275.1 of Promerops cafer. NCBI lineage: Eukaryota > Metazoa > Chordata > Aves > Passeriformes > Nectariniidae > Promerops > Promerops cafer. Next base: position 91,961 of record VZSE01010914.1, read on the forward strand.
TGACCAGCTCCACCTGCCAGGACACAAGCTGTTCTGCACTCCCAGGGAGTGTGGGATGCACAGCCAGCGGGACACCCACACTGGAGAACTGTTCACACCAGCTGTGGTGGAAACAAGGAACACAACCTCCCCTAGCACTGTGCAAGAGTCACCTGCTATTCCCATTCATGCACATGGACAGAGACACTGAATCTCCAGGGAAAGCCAAACCATAATCAGTCCTCTAGACAAGCTGACCAGGCACAGTCCCAGGCTCACCCACCGGTCCTCACACGGTTTTCAAAACATGCCAGAATTCAAGTGACTGATTTTGCATGCAAGTAAAAATGCATCACTCAGGGAAATGGAAGAAGGATTCACCAAGCACTTCTTGGAAATCTGAACAAAACTGAATGCACTAGCTGGAGACAGATCAGATCCAAACCCCTTCTCCAATCAACAACAGTAGTACGCAATTAACCAATTCTTCTGTGTTGTGGCGGTTTGCCGAGGAGAAGGGTCATCATGAATCCATCAGGGGATGGGAACAACAACCATAAGGCTGAGTAGCAGGTCCACAGACTGATAAATGCCATCAGGAGACAAGCCTGCCACGAGGGAGAGACAGGAAAGGACAAAAATATAAAACAGAGGCTTCAGGAGAGACAATTCTGCGCTACTATGCCATAGAAAAAGGAAAGAAAAAGGAACAAGATTAGAAACATCAGGGATCTCTCTCAGTCTGCCAGCTCCAAAAGAAGAAGCCCAAATTCATGGCTAAGATTCAAGCGAGGATCACCATCAACAAGGAAGATGCTGTTCCTTAACCAAACAGGGAACTTGTGCGAAGATCATTTAATGTATCTGCATTACTGCACTGCACCTCTTAACATGCAGTCGTTGACTGAAATGCCTGTGAGGGGCAGGCAATGAGCTGTGCAGGGGAAGACAGGGTGGAAATTGGAGACCCTTTTCTCTTCTTCTGTAACATCAGGCTTCTAGCACTTCAACATCTTCAAAAAGTCAGCATGGGATTGAAAGCATTCCCATGTAACAAAACTATAGTTAGACTGAAGGGAACTCTCCCAGCCATTTGCCTAAAGCTTGCACTCCTCTGTTCCAACCAGATGATCCATGACCCAGACTGGACCTGCCAGATTCCTAACAAGATTCAGAGGCCACTCCAGCAAAGCATGTGCAACAGGTGAGTTACATCTGAGCAACACGATGCCTTTAAAAGACAGAGCTCACATAAAGTCAATTTAAAAAAATCTGAACACGAAAATAAAATAAAATAAAATAAAATAAAATAAAATCTTCAATTTTCTTCCTGAAGATCCTAGCAACCCTGCTTGTGCAGATGGAACAAAGTCAGCAGGGTGGCAGTGGATGAAGGGGTGGGCATAGCTCAGACAGAACAATGAACATGTGGTGGGGGTATTCTCCCTGAGCTTTATGTAAGCCATTGCGAGACTCTTACCCACAACCCCGTAAGCTGCTTTTCTTTCTCTCTTCTTTGGAGCTGTGAGAGGTTATAAAAGCCACTGAAGCTGTCCTGCTGTGATCTGATCTAATCTGGCCAGAACTGCTTGGCTTCAATGGAAAGAAGAGCTGAAGAAAACTTGAAGAACGCAGGGCTCTGAGGAACAGGCCAGAGAAGGGGATCTGTGCCGGACTGTTGGATTTAGCTCTTGGGAAGCACGGTACCTTTCGATTTTCTGGCATCCTTTAAAATTATGTCCCCTTCCAAAATGCTCCAAATGACCACTGAAGAGAACCCATCTTGCCTGAAAATCTTGTCCTATTTCCATCTCATTAATTGCCACGACTGAATGAATTGAGTACCGAGCTGTACTTGACACTCTCAGGCTCACAGATGCAGGCAGGCTGTAGAGTGCTCCAAGAGAAGTAAGAGCTGTGCTGTGATGACCCAGAGCTGCCCCCGTTCTCTGGGCAAAGCCTCGCACAGCCCTGTGCGAGGGAGCCGCGCTTGCAAGGCCGCAGTGTGAGTGGAACGGGTGTCCGATGGAAGGCGGCCGAGGCACGCTGCCGCCAGCAGCACCTCTGCGAGGGAGCGCAAACAGAGCCTGCCCACGCAAAGGCTCCCCGCGCCTCTCCAGCAGCCCGCGCTCCCTTCAGCGAGCCCGAGAGCTCCCTGTGCCCCTTCTCCGGCTCCATTTCACTTTGGCGTGCTGCAACCACACTAGGAACATCCCCAGGAGGGAAGGAAGGGACAGGGCTCCAGGCTCCAGGAAGGCTGGGATGATGCTCCAACCAGCAAGCTACAGCCCTAGCAGCAGTTTCCAGGTCAAGCCCAGCTTCAACAGTTCTGGTATGAGAAACACAGGTAGGAGAGGGAACAACACTCCTGTGTTACCTAGCCCCAGCTCAGGCAACATGACCAGGCCTCCTCAACACATTTTGGGTTACCTTTTCATTTTAAATGTCCTAGAAAAATCCAGGAAGGCCCACAAGCACATCTGGGACTCCCATCTGACAAGTGAGCAAAGGCTATATCTGATTTTCCATCTCCATGCTGAACTGTTATATCCACTGTTCTTGTACCTTAAAAAGAGCTGTTGGGCAGAGGAAGATGGAAGCAGACAGTCAAACAAGCTTAGACTTGAATCTTGACTGAAATGAGACCAGTTGCTCCCATCCAAGGCTGCAAGGTGCCATGTGAGGGCCACCATTCTAGCTGGCATGGGGCCCAACAAAACTAGTTCCACTGCCAGGTCAGAGAACTGATGATGGTTTCCAATCAGTTGGACTTTATGATCTTAAAGCTCTGTTCCAACTTACATGATTCTGTGATTGTAAACTGACTGGAGCTGGGAAAAAACGAGTCAGAATGGTACGGAACCATGTTCCTTCACCTTGCGCTCAGCACACGCTGGCACAAAACTTATCACCAGTGAAAAGAAACCCCCACCTTTCCTTCACCATGGCCCGACCATGCCAGCTATTGACTCAGCTGCTCTTACAACGTTCTCTCCACTTCTCCTGCCCGCACAGCCAGCTTACTGCTGCCTTACGTAAAGTCAGTTCATCACCCTCTGAACTCAAGACTGCAGCTTTTCTCACTGAGCATGGAGTAGGCGGCCATCAAAACCCTCCTCAGCCCACCCAGCAACCTCAGAGCTAAGGCCGATTCCTGGCAGCAGAGGAAAGACAGCAGTGCCCGGAACCATATTCCATGCAATGACCTGCTGGACACTGCCAAGAGCAAGCACTCTCCTCAAAAGTGCCATGGGGAATTAAAGCTGGAAAGGAAAGAACCTGAAGACCTGAAATCTTTCATCACGGTGTTTCCAAGCTGGGAAGATCTAAACCCCCTGTCTTGTTTTTACTTCGCTGTGTGGAGTAGCACTGGGTTCCAAACTCCACCTGCCACTCCCAAGCTCATAAAATCACGGAATGGTTAGGGTCAGAAGGGACCTTAAAGCTCATCCAGTTCCAGCCCCTGCCATGGGCAGGGACACCTTCCACTAGCCCAGGTTGCTCCAGGCCCCATCCAACCTGGACACTTTCAGGGATGGGGCAGCCACAGCTTCTCTGGGCCATCTGTGCCAGGGCCTCCCCACCCTTACAGAGAAGTGGTGCTAGCTGCCGCGTGGAAATAGAGCACAAAGGCACTGCCTGAGTCCTCTGAGTTTGGCTTTTGCAGGAATAAGGCCCAGTTCAGTTTTACTGAAGCAAAACACAGCCTGGTTTGCCTCTACACATAAACTAAAGGTACCAAAGAATATTAATGAGCACATTCTGTGATCAGATTTTACCTGATTAATTTTTTAATCACATTTATTTCAGAAGCAATTAAAGACTTTGATATGCAATAGGTCATCTGGTTACCTCTGAAAATGGAGGAGGGTCTGCCTACAGTCATGGATCAAAAACAGGCGGCAGGGATGAGAGGAGAAAAAGAAATCAAAGTATATGGGCAAATACAGCTCATTTCTCCCACCACTGGCCTGCTGTTAATACAGGTAAAGATGTTCACAGTTATCTCTGCCCTTTTAACCTCTCTCCTCATTGATCCAACCATCAAGGACTAATCTTGGGCTTATGGCATCACACAGCTTTCTACCAGCCAAGTGCAATGACACAACCGGGTCAAGAATAGAAAGCAAGGAGGAGGAAAGTGCTAAAATGGAACAAGTAGTTATGGAACATTGTTACAAAATCCCTGGGTTAGCCTCTCTGCAGAGTTAGCAGCAAAACAGCAAATGCCACAATCGTAACAGGACCCAGGAAAAGTTTCTCCTAACAGCATATTCTCCTGAATTCACTGCCACAGCAGTGCTGAGAGGTGCTATCAAAACCTTTACTTTGCCCATCATTTGGAAGGCAGGACAGGTGTGCTGCTCCCCATTTCCTGACACATGGAGCTGGGGTGCTCCTCAGGCTTTGCAGTGGAGTTATCACACTTGAAATCCAGCATCCTCCACCTCACCACAGAGTCAGGGTGGCAGTGAGCCCGGGGGGAAGTCACACTTAGAGAGCCAAGAATACCTTATCTCGCAGGATAAGGTGGAGCTTGACTTTTCCCCTCTTGCAAAATCGGTTATTAAGTAATCTGTTTATGCCACACATAGCAGCACTCCTGACAGGGCATTACAGCAGCACAGCGTTACCTTCAAGGAAAGGAACGTGCAGTGCTCTAAATGAATGGGAAGGGTCCTCCCGCATGGCTCAGGGCACTGCCTCTTCCTGATTTCCCCCAGGCCAGACATCTTGTACTTGCTTTCCTTCATGCTCTGCCCTAGACCCGGGCAGATCCCTTGTCTCGCCAGGTCACATTTCTGGGCACTTCCAGCCAAGCAGCTCCTCCTAACTAACGTGTACTGAATCCATCACCTAGCCCTCTCGTGGACCCAGGCAGCAGGGAGGAGCTGGAGTGGAGTAATTTTCAAATGTCAACAGCTGATATTACATTGACACATTCCAGTGTAGGACCAGGGTGAGGTGCCACCTGAGAGATGGACTAAACAATCCCTGGAAGCAGGCCCAAGGGGCATATTTCCGTCAGGTATGTACGGTTTCTGTTAACGCTACGTTTACTCAGCGAGGGCACAAGGGACAATTGTCCCACCCCGAAAATGTCTCAACGCCTTCCTGACCAGAAATGCCCGTTTCTGCCTCTCCTTAAAAAGCCAAGTCCTTCCCTCTCCCCCGCACCACTACATAATTCAATCAGCGGGTGATGTGCAGAGTTGCCATCTCCATCCCACACACATAACCTGTGGGCATCACTGACAAAGCAAACGACGTCCCTCTCTTCTCCCAAAGAACACGCCAAAGAGGGATGCTCAAAGTGACACCTTCAAAACTCTGTCTTTGCTCTTTGAACTCAAAGCAACTTACAAAGCAGCAAAAGCAGCCTGGTTCAAAGGCATATTGTAATGATCTGCTGGAGAGTTTTCCCATTCTCTCTTGCTAACTCCTGCTGCCAGGGAATCCCTGAGTTCTACTGCCCTGTCTCTTCTGGTAAAGGTTACAACTCCCCTTCCCCTCACAGAAGGAAAAGAAACAATCTCCTCTGCACTAACTTTTGGTGAAATTAAGTCACTTGACAGACACTCACCTCCTTTAAAGACCTCTGTAAGTGCAGGAATCTAACAGGGACTTAAAAGCATCTGCACCAAGTGCCAGCCAAAGGTCTGCTACCTGACGTTTCAGCCCTTCCACTGGATCTTATACTGACAGAAGGCAGGGTTAGATTAGATAGTGGGAGGAAATTCTTCCCTGTGAGGGTGGGGAGGCCCTGATACAGGGTGCCCAGAGAAGCTGTGGCTGCCCCTGGATCCCTGGAACTGTTGGGCAGGCCTTGGAGCAACTTGGCACGGTGGAAGGTATCCCTGCCCATGGCAGGGGGCTGAACTGGGCAGGCTTGAAGATCAGTTCCAACCACGGCCGCTGTGTGAGCGTCCAGTTCGCCCCACGCATGCCGACCGTGACCGCGCCTGGGGTGCACGCTGGGCACACACACGCACTGCGCGCGCGGACCTCTGCGGGGAGACAGACGTAGCTGGGGACACAGAGCACCACAGAGTCACTGAGGCTGCAAACATGGAGACAAACAGGATCTCTTCCAAGTGCCAGAGCCTTTAATGCTTACTGCCACTGCGGCAGTGCCCCAGATTCGCCGGGCACGCCGAGAATTCCAGGCTGTCCCCCTGCGCAGAGCGGAGCGGCTGAGAAGCGGCTCCCTGGCACCATGCGTGCCCTGTGACCCTGACAGATGCCACGGCCTTGGATCCTTGGGTGATTTAGCTGGGCTGCTCCCAGGAGCCTGGCAGGAATCACGGCGCTGCCTTTAGCACCACCGAGGGAATTAGCTGGCTGCACAGCTCCGGGGCTCTCCAGAGGCTCATCTGAGCAGCTCCAGCTCCAGAGGCCCATCGTGTACAATTAGAAGCACTTGTTTCACCTCCTCTCCTCATTCCCCCAGCGAGATGAGCTGCAATGGGTCTGTTAGCCCAACTACACCAAATGAGGATATCCACATCAGAGCAAAGGATATGAACACACCGCAGCACAAACATTACTCCAAGCAGTAACCACATCCCCTGCAGACAGTCAGGAGGACCCTCCTGTGCTCATCACCAACAAGCACTTGTATTATATTCCTGGAGCTTCACACGTGGCCGTTGCACATCCAAACGTGGCAACATTTAAGACAGTAAAACATAAAAAATATGCTCTCCCTCTCCCTTCTCAAATGTTTCTGCTGTGCCAAAGTGTCAATTATTCCACAAGCAAAAAGCTAATACAAACCTGACCCTGCAGACAGCAAATAGCCTCATTAAAACCAACATGATGATTTATAGTGGCTAAGCACAAATTACTTCATTCCAGAGAGGAAGAAAACACAGGCTTTTTCGTGGAAAGGACTGGCTTGGTTTGCTGGAAGTGTTCTAACTCCTCTTTTTAGAGACTATTTCCCCTCCTACTGCTGGATCCTTTCCTGTCCATTACTGGTGACAATGACATGGCTGTAACCCTACACCTTTCAAAACATTTTCAATTGAAAAGCCACAGGCATTTGTTCGCAAATAGAGAAGTTAGAATAAAATTATATCCTGAAGTCAGGAGGGGAAGGATAGTGCTGCAAGGTGAAATCCTCTCCCTTCTAGCTAAAATCCTACCCTATCCTGCTCTCCTCCTTCTCCCCCACTAGTAGTTTATCAAGCCCACAGACAACCAATCCTCAGAAAATGAGAAAAAGAGAATTTTCTGCCATTAACTCACTCCTATCAGCTTCATCATTTTCCAGGAAGAAACTTGAAGTAAACTCCTTTAAATTCCTTTTACCTTTGGGATTTCACAACATTTTTAGTTAGAGAGAAAACAAAAACACTTCTAAGGAAGTCTACGCTTTCCCTATAAAGTGAGGAAACTGTTTTCTCTGTTAAAAAGTTCTCCTTCAAGGGAAAGCCCTTCTCTTGATGCCTCCCGAGCACAAAGGACAACCCGGGCAAATGTTCACTTCCCACCTTAAGTCCACCCCAACACTTGGTACAAATTCTGCTGGTTTTTCCACTTGGCTTCTCCACCTGCCTCCATATTTCCACGCTCACAACTGAAGCGGTGATAGGCAAACCTCTGTTCACAGAGGAAAGCAGAGCAAACAGCTCTGGTGCTTCACAGCCACTATGCAAGGCACAGCAAACAGGACTTTGGGGGAAGTGGAAACGAGTGCCGGCATCGCGCAGCAACGTTCGCTCCTGAACTGAAATAAAGGATTCCTCTAAAACGTCACTTCCACCCCAACCAAGCCTACCCATGTTTCAGTCAATTTTAGGATGAAGTACTGGGCAAACCAAAGGCACCCTGGCTCTCTGCCCTCCGACTGTGCCCATCCTACCTACAAACACCAAAGCAAAGGCACCCTTCCTCCCCAGCAGTCCCAGTCTCTTACCTTCCACTTCTTCTTCATCACATACATGTTTAAGGAAGGAAGCCCCTCTATCCAGTACTGCCTCGTCCTCCATCCTATAGTAATAGAAAAGAAAAAAGGAATGCTCAGACTTCTCCTGGAGCGAGCTGTTTGAACCAGCCCAAGTCCTGGGCAGGTTAACTTGCAAGCTGTTGTTCATGTTCCTGTGGGCACTCCTGTCCTCCTTCCAGTGCCTGCTGTTCCTTCATAGAGCTCCTTTCACATGGTGCTTGCTTTAAGCTGGCCTCACGTAGCTCCAATTCTGACCTTGAGAGAACATCAGTGGTGACAGGTGTGAACAAGGTAATCCCAGCTACAAGTCCTTGGGGGCTTTCCTGTTTCTTGTGTCTGGCTTTTTTCCCCCCTCCTCTTTTTTCCAAAAAGTGCAGCCCCACGGACGGGCTTGGGGCTGTCTAGGCAACAGCCAAGAGTTTGTGGGACTCCCGTTTGGCCCCGGTGCCGCCCCGGCAGGCGGCGGCGGCCGAGCCGCGCAGGGGGGCGAGCGGGCACACCCCGCAGGGACACGGGCGCGCTGCGAGCACAGCCCGGGCTCCGGCCAGCCCCTAATACCAGCACAGCACACTTGTCTGCTGGGAGCCCGGCTCTGTGTCACGTGTTGGCCTTACAGAAATCTGGCATATGAGGATTATCCCGAGGCCGAGCTACAGTAAGTCAGATCATCGCAGCACTCATTTATGTGTGTCACCCATTCATTCATCCATTTGGGGAAGGGTTTTAGTGGTTGCTGTCCTTCCCCTCCCCTTTTCTCTCCACCTCTGCTCTGCCTCTGTGGCCAGCAGACTCCTAACTCCACGCTTCTGCCACGGCCGTGCTTCCGCACAGCTGCCCAGAACTCCTGCTGCTGTGTTTCCCCCACAAAATCAGACCCTGCCTGCGTTCCAAGGGTACATCTGTAAATCCACTCTTGACAAGCAAATACAAAAACAATAAAATAATAATAAACAAAATTGGAACTGTGTTAAATAATCTCCTTAGAGGCTAAGTACACATTTGCTGCTCACTACTGGGCAGTCGCCATGGGAGCTTTCTATCCTAATACAACTGGGACCGAGCTCGTAACCTGTTTTCATGCCAGAAGACAGGCATAAAACAACCCCTTTTCCTTATATTCCCTCAGGGGAATAGGGACAAAGGCAGTTCAGAGTGAGACAAGGCCTTCAAAATTTCTTCCCATCCATATTGCTTCCATTCAAGATCCTCTGAGAGCAGTAGCAGCAAACACTTGCAGATTATCTTAAAGGAATATTCAAATTCAGGAGGATATAAATACTGAACAGATGAATACCAAGAATTCAGAATGCCTTAGGGCGTCTACCTTGCATGCCAATGCCTGGCTACCTAACCAGAAAATAAAAAATAAGACTCAGCCACAAAAGGAAGTACCAGAGTCCCATTTCACAAAAGGAGTTCCTCAGAAGCCACTCTCCCACCTCTGCCAAGTTCTCCTCAACCTCAAGCACCTTTAGCCAGCTCCTCCTTCACACAGGCTGTTTCTGCCTGAAGTCCAGGAGCCAGAGGATTTGAAGCAGAAATTTCCCTGAGCTAGGAAAGGTGCCATTCCCCAGGCAGCTGCTGCCGGGTGCGGAGGGTTGGGACGTGCTCCTTGCCAGCACAGCACACCAAGCCAGCATTCAGGCACACCCCAGCCTCCCCTGAAAGCTCCAGCTCTTCATTAAATTATTTAAGGCTATTTATGCATCTTTTCTAAGGCAACAGAGGGGAACATATTCCATGGCTACCCTTGCCCGTTTGAAATGTTTGTAAAGGCACAACCCCATATTTTTTTTATTATTTTTTCCTGCAAAGCAGCACAGTAGCTCCTTGCTATAAACTCAACTGGAAACATCTGGAACAGATGGGACTGGATTTCCAGACCAAACACAAACCACAGGAGCTTTATTCCTCTGTAAAGTCAGTACTTATCCTGGCATTCAGCTCCATTCCCTGAGCACCCACACGGGCAGGTGTGTAACACACCTTTGTGTCCCACAGCTCTGCCTCAACACCGTGTCCCAAGGCCAGCTCCTCTAGCCTAGGCAGCATCAGCCCAGGCGTGGAGCAACTGAGATGCAGCAGCGTGGTAGAGCAGAGAAAGGCAAAGGAAGGGAGCAATTTCCACTGCCTGCAAGGGATACAGTGCTGAGAATTCACCAGTTGCCATCCCCCTGAGAAAATATCTGCTCATCCTCTGCACGACAGCAGAGCATCCTCCCAAGCATTACCCTGCCAGGGCTGAGCACCCACAGCAGTGGGAATGCCCCCAACATTCCCAGGAACATCACCTTGCCAGCTTGGAATGGGTTTATCCCATTTAACAGCCATGCTTTTTTAGCTGCAGAGGGTGAGAAAACTGATCAGCAAGGCTGATGCTTTCCCTGAAACATGTATCCGAAGGAGCTGGGGGTTTAAAGGGCCAGGAATAGAGCTTGGGTCGCCTTGGCACAGCGCCCCGGCTCTAATCCACAGGAGTTTAGTGATTAGACTCCAAGCACCACCTCCCTTGACTTGGTCTTTTCTGCCCTTCTCAGATTATCACAGGATTTCTGTGGGCCAAAACCTAGCAAGAAAACATCCTTTACCAATTTGCATGGGGAAACTATTTCAGCCCCCTAGAATTTTTCAAATACCATGAAATGGAAGTTGTAGAAATGGAAAAAAAAAAAAAAAGTCACATGAAACAACAAGAAAATCTTCCCTTGAGTCTTCAGGGGAAGACTGGCAGACTGCTGCTGGTGAAGCACTGCAGCAAGACCACTATCCCACGGAAGACACACACGCCCTGGAGAGAAGAAAGCATGGAAATAATTTTAGGGCCTCTGAAAAGAGATGTGCCTTCGGTTAAGCCTGGTTTACCAACTCCTTGTTGGAAGGTAAAGGGGTTTTCAAGCACTTCTTGTCTAGATCCACATCCTCGTGACTGCTGCTGCAACATTTTGGAAACAAACCTAAAAAAAATAAAATAAAAAAAATATTGGACTTCTATTTTCAGAGTCTGACAGAATCTGACAGAATATGCTCCAGTGAAAAAACACAAACTGCTTGAGTAACTGGCCTCTCTGGGCCAATGATTAGATCAGAGCCAAACATTTTTAGAAATGATGTTATGTGTCAATAGGATTTGAACAAGAGTCACACGCGGCCAGCAGCAACTCTGCTCTGCCTTCAAAGGGCCGGCAGACAGAGCTCACAGAAACATTCTGCCCAGCTACTCAGAAAGAACAAGACCAAGTTAGCACTAGCAGGGATCCCGGACTTCCTAACGGCTGCGCTCATCTGCCAGCATCTGTTCTGCTCATCACAACATGAATTCTTCCTGCAGGTCTCTGGTTGCAGCACCCAACACTTGCACTGCAGCTTCCAGGCAGTGCGAAGCAGCGAGTAACCTCGGAGTTAGCGTTCCCAGTGCTACCCGAGGCAGAGGCCGGCTGCCAGCTCCCCCAGGAGATGGAGTGCTGCCACCGCCCGGCTGCTCAGCTCCAGAGCTGTGCAACTTGGAAGACTGAGGGCAGGAGAGAGGGAAAGTGGTGTTTGGCGTAAATAAAAAGGACTGATGTGGCAACACGAGATGGTGCGTGGAGTTACAACTCGCCAGAGTGAATAAATGCGTAACAGAGCTGGGGAGCCAGAGGGGAGAGTTACTGCTCACTGATAAGCTTCTACAGTTCTGCCCATTTCCAACGGCTTTTGCAATCAGGAAGAAACTCCAGCAAACTCTGAAGTGCACAAGGAAAAAGAAACGGAGCCAGTTCCGTAACTGAAGCAGCCTAACGCAGAGCCGTGAGAAAGTCACATTAAAGAGCAGCCCAGCGAGCTGGGGCGTGGAGTGGGTCAAGGGCTGAGGGAGCAGGGAAAAATGCGGGTCACAGAGCAGCAGCGCCGGCAGCAGGGCTCCCGACAGATCGGTGGGAGCTGCCGGCCCACGGCGCCTGCCCAGCCGCACCACACGGCACCCACCGCGCCACACGGCACCCGCCGCGCCACACGGCACCCGCTGCGCCACGGCCCTGCCAGGCAGGTGTGGGGAAGCTGCCCGCTCTCCCGGGAAAGGCAAGGAAGTAAGATCTTCCTGAGTGTGCAGAGTCAACCGCCCTGTCTGCTCCACAGGGCACAGCACCAGCGACCTGTCAAGACTGTTTTCCTCAGAAAACTACCACGATCCAAGTGGAGCAGGAAGGCATGGATGGGGATGCTGCGGGAGAAAAGACAAACCCAAGCAAATGGTGCACGGGGCATCGTGGGCTGAGCTGTTTGGAAGGTCCCAAATCCCACAAGGTTCACCCCTGAATCTACCACATACTGCTCCCTCTCACCACATAGCTCCCAAACACAAAAGGGGAGACTCGTTCTGGTAGGAAACATCCCCAACCCCACACTGCTCCCCACAGGTGTAACCACCACTACTTGTGACAACCAGCATCATCCAACCTTCAACTACAGACGGATCAACACACGTGGATCGGCCAGACCTGAAGGTTCCCACAGACGGGACCGGGACCTGAGCAGAGAGAAGAGCCACCAAAGGCTCCCCCTGCCAGTGACACCCAGTGCCCTCACCAAGCCACCCAGGTTAGATGCCAAGTGTGTGTGGGTACGTGTATGTGCATCCCAAAAGGAATGAATCAGCAAGCCAAACAGGCTGCTTCTGTCAGCGGGCTGCGGGGAGACAGAGATAACATTATTTCTTCTCTCTGCAACCTGTGAAGCATTCACACACTGCAACTGTAGAGGCCAAGTAAACAGGAAACCAGGAAGGAGACTTGGTCCCAGCTGATGCTCTCTCAGCCCACAAACAAATGCGTGAATGAACAGACCTAATGTGACCGATTCCTTCTTAGGGCCCTGATGTGTTCTGGTTTTCTCACATACTTGCATATGGGCTCTGTCACACAGGAAAAAAGAGCTTCTGACTATACTCAGCACAGCCTGGTTGATGCACTTTTGGAACACGTTGCCAAATTTATCCTGGATGCATTTTCCCCTGTCAGCTCTAAAGCAGCATTTATTTACAAGCTTTCTCAGCAAAAGGCTGTACTCACCCGGAGCAAAGCAGGACAGAACCCTCTGCTTTGCACACAAAGAACTTGCACTGTAATATTTATAAACCAAATAAATGCCCAATTAAGGCATCTCATTAGGTGAAGTGTTTCCCTCTACAGAGGTGTTGTCAGGGATTGAAATTAAGTCCCATGACAGGATTTAAATAAGAGTCTCAGTTCTTGACTAAATCTTGTTTTCAAAATCTCTTACAGACTGGAACGTCAAGAACTCTAAATGTTTTATCTCAACTCACAGGTGAAGTCTGTGAGAGCACCTTCCTGAAACCAAGATAAGAATCATTTGAATTCATGATGGTAAAATAAGTTCCATCATCTGGATTTCAATTTTGATCTCCTACAACTTCGGAAAAACTCCTGAAGTTGGATACGTTCCAAAAATGAAATAACAACTAGGAATAGCAATTAGGAGCGAATGAAGTTACAGCTTTCTTCTGTGCAAACAATAAAGTAACACTATCAAAACACAGGGAAATATGAGAGGAACACTGGCACTAGACGCGGGGACAGGTGTAACAGTTGACGCCTTTGCTTCATTGTGATTAAATGACTTACCATAAAATGACATGACTATAAAAACTGATCAAGTCAGCTGCCTCTTCGGTTCCATTTCCTTCTCCTCAAGGAAAGCACGGAGATGGAACTGGGGACTCAGCAAGGAGAAGGCTGGCTAGCACTCCAGCCTCACTTGAGAACTGCAGGATCTCAGGGCAAGCCCCTCTCCAGGACAGGGTGAACCTCTGCTGCCACGCACCTGGCTCCTGACACAGCCCACATCCATCTGCTGTATTTCATGTAGCTACAGCCAGGAAAGGGACAGAGACAGCCTGTAAGGAATTCGAGCCTGCACTTGGGCAGGAGCTTTGTGGGATGGAATCATATGAGATGAATCCACGGGAAGAAGATTCTGGACTGCAAATATTATGAATGGATCTGTTCAAGGATAACATAAACCAGACATTTTTGTAGCTTTGTTTTCTGCAATGGATGAAATAGAAATCACAACCAAAAGCTTTCTCTAGAGGCAGAGTGGCATCAGGTTTTAAACCCATAAGCAGTAGTAGATTTTTCCTAAAAATTATTGTTTCAAGCTAGCCTGTGGCATCTGATCTATTTTTGGCTATTTAATAGCGTGACAATGTCATGTCCTGCAATATTTTTGTTACAGTTTTATGCCTGAGAGGCAACTTCTTACTTGACCGTGTGTCTATGTGAAACCAATGCTGGTTTATACAGTAGCTGCTCCTTGTTCCAGCCTCCTGTAAGAGCTCTTTTTGAGGAATCCGTGACTAAGTGTGCTGCATCACAGGAGCAGGTACCATGGGCTAAGAAGCACCTGCAACATTTTAAGAGTGTATTTTACATCAGCTCAGCACACAGCTTTCCAAGTACAGGAGATCTGGATACACCTACAGAGAAACGTGGACAAAGAAACAGCAACTGCAGGAAACTTCCAGCATCTGCTGCATATTGCCCACCTGGAATGTCAAAAGGCAAGGCATGGAAAGCCTCATCCTGAGGCAAATTCCCAACTATAAATGAGGACGTCAGAGTGGGCAGCTTGGTCCTGTGTCTAAAAGAAAAGAGTTATCTGGAATGGGCAGTGCTGGGTTTAAGTCCGTTTCCCACTGAGCAAAGGAACAGGCAGTGTGTACAATGAGGGGTGGGGCAGCACACCACTGGCACCACTCACCCAGGGCAGCTTTTCTCCAGGGAAAACAACCCAGCATGCTCAATCCTGGCTTCCCAGCAAGCAGCTAGCTTCTGCACTTGTCCTCTCCTGTGACTGCTTTGGGGGGGAAAGTCCTCCATAGCAATCACACAACAAAAAAGGTGTGAGACCAGCTCATAGCTTAATTTCACCTCTGTAATTACAGTTTGAAGCTTTTCCCTTTCCTCAGGCTTCAGACTACCAAATGCACGACTCCTAGAGCTGCATATTGTCCCACCAACACCTTCCCCAACCACCTCTGAGACGGTGAAGCCCCTCTAAAAGCATCACAAAGCTCTGGACCACTAATGGTAACATGGGTGCAGAGCGTGTGCTGGCTTCCTGCTGCGAAAAGGACAGGCAAGACCTGATCCAGCACAATCCAGACCTGAGCTCTGGCTGGCAGAGGCAGAAAGCCTGGTTGTATAAAACGTTTTGGACATATCTGAAGCAGCCAAGGAAGCTAATGCACTCTCAGCACTTCCCAGAGTGCAGGCGCAGCGTTTCTGATCCAGTTCTTGGCATTCTGAAGCGATACGTGGATTCACAATATGCTGGTTTCAAAAACATAGTCCAGCATAAAGGATATTTTTAACATGGGTCGTTTTGGGAATCTGTTTAACCACTCGCACGGCATTACACAAGCAGGAACTTCTCAAAGTGCACTCATTCCCAAATCATGCAAACTTGACCTGGTTACTAGATGATAGTCCCTGTAAAATTGCAATTGTTCCACACTGGAGCAGTTGCTCCGAAGTAAGAAGGGATGTGATACCACTTGAGTTCACCTCCAAAGGAGCGTGGAGAGAGCACACAGCTGTAAAACTAAAACAGAAGGGCAAAGCCATCCAAACCAAATGCCAGCACACACACAAGACTCATGCAGAAGAAAGAACTCCAAAAATATTAGACTAGCAAAAGAAAGAGTGGGCTTTGGACCTCATCCTCACTTAAGTGCCAACTGCTCATCCAGAAGACTTTATAGTGACCATTCCCTAGGGTGATGAGACAAAATCTCTGCTGAGGAAGGTCACTGGCATTGGTCCTGGTGCATGCATCAAATCCTAATTCAATAATAGTCACTCAAAACTAATGCAGACCTGAGAGCCAGAAACGCTAACAGCCATATTTCAAACTAAATGCCCTTCCTGCCTTCACCGGGAAGGGAAAAAAAAAAAAAGCAGAGAAAAGAAAAAAACCAAACCAATGGTTTTTTTCACAAAAAACCACCCCAAAAAACAAAACCACAAGCCAATGGAAGCTTACTGAAGATAAAGAAACGTTTCCTGACAGAAGAGGCGAGAGGGGAGTGAAATGCAAAACCAAGTTATTTTATAACTTGAGACTGAACTGAAAAAAAGCATTTCATCACTTCCACCAATTTAGGCCCCAGTCAGAAGAGAGTCAGTCACAGCCCAGAGCAGCACGGACCCGGGCAGCCATTCTGTCTCCCAAGAGTGCCAAGTGCTCAACAAAACACCGATTAAGCCAGCACAAGCCACAGAGCCAGAAGAATACAGGTCCCTCACAAGTGATAGCCACGGGGGTCACTAAGCAGAAAGACAACTGCAAGTAACAATTCCCTTCTGCATGGCCACAGATCCTGCTCTGGGAGAGCATCTGCTGTGCCTTCTAGGGGCTGTGATCACGCTGCTGGGACAACCATATGCATGGTGCCTGGCTATCACTAACCACAGTGATACCCACAGGTGGGAAAACTTCAGCTCCTCAGAATTTCAGCTGGTATCAGAGGGGCAGGTTGCTAGCAAACAGCTGTTGGAAAGCACCGGCAGGTTCCACTGGGGGAACCTCACTGCCATGGCCGCTAGCCCGCAGAGAGCTCACCCACACAGCCACACACATGACAGTGCCTGCAGAGAAAGCAAAGGGGGATTTTGTACACTTCTAGGGAACAGGTCACCGGAGCAGGGAGCGAAGCACCGCCTTGAGGTGCCCCTTGCCCCTCCGTGCGCACATCTCCTGAGAGCGACACGTCGTGGTGACCCACTTGACACCTCGGCTTGGGCGCGTGATGCCAGCGAGGAGCAGGCCGAGCCCGTGATCTTTACACTCAGCCTGCAGACCAATTAGTCATTAATAAGAGTCTGGCCCAGAGCGGGCGGGCGCACATGACCGCGTTCTCACGGCATTAGTCAGCAGACGGAGCGATACGGGCTCCTTCCCCGGGACACCGGCTCCAACGGGACCAACACGATGCAGCATCGAAGCAGAGTGGTATGAGCAGACAACGCATGAGCCTGCATAAAGGCAATCCATTTAGCAATGCTCTGCTCACCTCACCAGCAAAATGTGTTTGCTTCTGGACTGGCATTTTGCTCCGTGGGAGAGTCAGGTTCTTAATTTGGTTCTCCATGCCCTAAAGCTGGGTTTACTGTATCCTCCAACCACGGCCAAGAGCGCAGAGCCCAACTGCTGAGCAGGCAACTCCCAAGTTTTAACAAGACTGTCCTCTACGTGACATCCATTTAAGGGCAGCTCAAAATAGACTTATTCACATCAGTCTAAAAGAAGACTGTGAAGAAAACAACAACCCAAGAGCTGAAAAGTAATTTCTTGCCAGAAAGTACTCACAGCTACTTCTTCTGAACTCCTTCCTTGTGACCCACCAATGCTGTCCAGAAGAACAACCTGTGGGACAAAACTGGTAGGGACATAATGAATGCTGATAAGCAGCGCTGTTTGCAGGACATCCTGTGTCCTCCAAAGTAACCTAACCACCAGCATAAAGACTACTGAGCTTGGAGAAAAGACCAAGCAGACTTCTGCAAGACAAGAGAAAATGAGATTTTAGCATCATTCTTTCTTTCAGTGTCTGGAAAACTTCATCTGCTCTAGGAATAGACTAGGAAAAAGATCCTTCTCTGGATAGAGAAAACCTAAAAAATTAAGATCACTTGCATCTTCCTTTACCAGAGGAAGGCTACTCAGCCTCCTCTACCACCACTTATACAAGTTTGTATGAGCTGGAACGAGCTCCTCTCCCTGCATGGCAGTTGGCTCCTTCTGACTCCAGATCATTAGTCCATAAACATGAACTTCTCAGGCATTCCTCAAATGTTCTCTTCAGATTTCCCATGTGCCTGTACAGTTCAGCCCTTGACCCATTAGGGTTTCAAGCCGTAGTGTTTTAACACGAGCAAGAGCTAAAAAAAAATATTTTATAGGTCCCACATTCTCTCTCCTCTAGTTCCAGAACTGTGTATAAAGCAAGAGTTTCTACTTCTGTTTTAGGAACTATAAACTCAAAGGCATCCTCAAGAACCACAGCCGATATAAATTCTGTGCCGCTCTGTCTGGGGTACAGCTGATTTTCTTCTCAGTGTCTAGTATGGGGCTACAGTTTGGATTTGTGCTGGAAACACAAAATCCACAAATGGGAATTCACAAATGTTGTAGCTACCGCCATGGGAGTGAGCAAGCAGTGGTGCAGTGCTTGGTTGCTGGCTGGGGTTAAATCAGGACAGTCCTTTTTGGCGTCCGGTACAGGGCACAAAGGGTTCAAAATAACGGCAGATTTGAGTGGAATGTGCTAGGTGGAATTTACAGCTGGCAGAGCTGTATGGATACTAATCAGCAGGCTCCTGTCTTGCCATGGGCACGCTTGCCTGGGTGCATGTGGTGCCTAGAGCTCGTCAGGGCAGCCTCTGCTTTCAGTGCTCACCATGGTGCTTATCAGGCCGCTCCTCTGGGCCTGGGAATGCTCTGATAACAGCAATGACGACGTGCCCGGGCAGGCGGGGGCCAGAGCAGGGCTACTGTGCTGCTGTCCTGGGGAGCCTGCAACTCCAGTGGGAGCTTGAGCGGATGGGCTGTGACCTGTGGATGACACCCCAAAGGCTAACTCCAGGCTGGAAAAGGTACATCTCAAAGCATCTGGCCAGGTCCATGCTGCGGCAGGTACACCTGGAAGCATCAGTGGCCGTGCATGAGGACACGCTGGAGTCGGTCACAGCTCGTGTCCATCGCCCACCAGCTGCTGCCATCCTCTTGTCCACATGCATCTGCCTAAAACACTGGAGGCAGCCATTCTTTCAGAAGAAGCCTCGGGAAAACAACTTTCTGTAACGGGCCTGAAATGGTTTGCTTTGGTAATAGGTATTCAAAAAAGCACAACAGGATAAAGCAGCTTTTACACTCCTTTTTTAAGCTGTCAGGGCCACCACGGCTAAACCCAGACACGGTCATTAGTCACACATTTCTTGGAGACACCTGTTAACAAAGAAGGGCTTTATGCCCAACACCTAATTGCAACATGCCTGTTTAAAGGTAAACGGGAAATGGGCTCCAGTAATATTAAATCCCAGTTATCTGCATCCATTATCTTGCATTTTTTTATTGCTAAGCGGAATGACTGGTCTGGGAACAGAGCCAGAAAAGTTGGGCTGATACCACAGTTCAAGACTTCATAGATATTTCTGAGAATTACAAGTTAAGGGTCACATCCAGAACTGAACTGACCTCTCCACAAAAACCCGCAGGTACCTTCACTGAGTCACAAGTCAAGCCTTTCCAGGAAAACAGAGCTGCTGGCAATCCAAGGCATTACTGGACCAAGGAATACTTAATGCAAAGGTGTCCTATTCATCACTTAGAATTAAAAAGGCAGAAACAGGTTCGTTCAAGAAGCGTGGCTCCACTCGTAGAAAAGTTATTACAGAAACTTTTAGAGTTCACAGGAAGCTCTACAGTCCCACATTTCTGAAGATTCAGGGGACATCCAGGTTAACTTGCTGGGACAGACATTTTGAGCATGATGAGCTTACGCTGTTTTTTCAATGCTTTTTAACAAATTAAGTTGCATAGCTAATGTTCAGTGAACTGGGCTCTTTTAGCTTGATCTTTAATTCGAGTAATTATTTTAAAAGCTGGAGACACAATCTCCCTTTACTCAGTCTCTGGAGAGGATTCTGACACTGGAACACACAGTCGGAGTTTTTTGACAGGGCTGTTTTGCAGCATATTCCCTTTCAACAAAATTCATACACTGTATTCCTGGCAAAGGGAAGAGATCCGTGATCCAAGCAAAACTTTGGAAATACGGAGGTCTTCCTTTTGCAGCAGCTCCTGCCGTTTCACTGTTTTGTTCACAGGTCCAGAGTGTCCATCCCAGGTTAAATTACAGGACAAGGATGGCAGTTAGATGCCCGTTCCTTCAAGTTCTACTGCAAATGGGAGCAAGCCATGAAGCTGAGCAGTCAGAGCATCCTGGCTGGAGCTCCGTGCCCACAACAGCCGAGCAGGGGCGCCTGGGCTTGCCTAGCCGACGAAGCACGGGCCTAAGCCCACGCTCGAGCCCAGGCTTGCTCGCATTCCTTCCATGCTAGCAGGCTCTCAGAGAGGCTGAACTTCAGAGCACTGCCAAGGTGGCAACACAGAGCCCAGCAGACCCAAAGATCAGCAAGGTGCCACGTACAAGCCAGAACCCTCCAGAGTGCCATGGCTGGAACCGTGCACCCGCCTCGTCAGGCACAGTGCAAAACCTCTTCCCATGGCATGGGGAATCCCAGTGGGCACAGGACACAGAAGGCCTTCTCCAAGCTTGTATGACATGGGAGCTGTACATCAGGGGAGACAGCCTGCCTTTGCTGCCAAAGGCCAACTACGGTATAGAAATTGATCATTTACCATTGATTAAAAGGGAGAAACATACTCTTTTATCCCAAGCATTCACAGAGTTATAGGGAATCATAGCATATAACACATTCCAGTGGAAGCAGTTCTTGCTCTTAGGCAACAATAATCTCCTTTCCATGCACATTCCAGTGATGTGCCAATAACAGGATAGAGATACAAACCCACTGCGAAATGGAGACGATTTCAGTACCTATTCAAGGTATTTTTTCCAAAAATTCACTGATGTCATCCAACAGGTGAACTGGGACTGTGACCCAGAAAAGACAAGCTAGGCAGGTGGATAAATGATGGCTTTAAGTTCCTTCCAACTCTACCCTAAATCAATACTCTATTCTACAGCCTCTCTCTAACACCACCCTCCAAGTGCCTATCAAAGATGCACTCAAGACTTTGCACTGGTCTTTCACTGATTTCCAACCCCACCCTGCAAGCAGCTCATGGCTGCAATCCAGACTTTGCCCCTGCACCCCTCTGGCCCCACTTGATGAATTCTCCCCACATACCGTCCTATCTCAGCGCACATTTCTTCTGCTCATGTTGGTGGAACTACTCATGCAGGACTCACCCCAGCACAGCACCTGAGCATGGCCTTAAAGGCCAGGAGTTGACTTGCCTCAAGGCCAGGAGTCACGTGCGCTGAAGCGCTTTGCGGGGCTAAGGCGACAGCTCCGCATTGCCAGCCGTCCTCGCTGCTCTGATACAGGCGTTACCGCACTGAGACTCCACCATCAGCACTACAAACACGTCTGGCGCTGCTCCCGTGACATGCCACACTGACACTTCTACTGGGACAACACTGCTCAAACCCCGTTACTGCTCACCTAAGAGATCATGAGATGCCAAACAATGGATGGGGAACTCTCCCATGGCACCGCACGCTGGCTTGCTGTGCCATCGAGGCTCTGGAACGGAGCTTTGCTGGGGACACGAGGGAATAAAGCCCCATCTATTTTCCCCTGGGGACGATTGTTCCTGCCCACAGGGACACACAGGCGGCTCTGTTCAGCAGGGCTGCTGGTCTCGAGCCGTGCTCTGTGTCTGCTGAATGCACAAAGTGTCAGCCAGGGAAGTGAGCTCACACTAGACAGATTTAACAAGAATTTAGGTAACATCCGCTGCGAGATGACCACATTTGCCAACTCTGAGACCTCAGCAAAACGTGCGGGTCCAGTTCCTGTCTATAAGAAATACACTTTAATTCCAGTGCAACAGACAGGTTTGATGTGTTCAAATGCCACTTTTCCTCGAGCTACTGAGCAAATACTTCCCAGCTTCAGTCCTAACAATCTCATATTTAGCAGACTTGGTGAAAAGACCTTTACGCTTACGTCGAAGGGCTGACAATGTGTCTGAAGCGTTATACAGCCACCGGTACAATAAAAGCAGTTAACTTTTGCAACCTTCTGTTCAAGGTTAAGAGTTGAAATGAGCTCAGTAAACCTTCAAGATGTGATTAAAACGAATCAAACACTTACTAAAAAAACTTAAGAGGAAAATACCATAATCTTCAAGTTGCACACACCATGGAAAAAGAGACACAAGCTCTGTTTCTGCACCTGCTGTACAAAACAGAGAAAACTGAAGAATTTTAGTAAAGATGAGTAGCTGGCACGCAAGACTTCAATTGTCATCTTTGACATCAGATTACACATCTGCAGAGTCATGAAAATCAAAGCATTTGCATGTTTTGCTCAGATAAAGTAGCAGAAAAAGAACACACCACAGGATTAACTCCTGTGTGAAAAAAACCAACGTGTTGCACATGCAAACCCACCAGGACTTCTTGCATAATACCAGCTCACTGTGATAACTTCCAAAAGAAAGTAAAATTCAATCTCCCCTGGGGAACAATCACATCAAATATCAGCAACTTCACAGATGAGAAGCAGTCACCTCGCAGAGGTCAAAAGAAGAGGTACCATAGCTCTGTATTATTTACATATGATATATAAGTGTATTATTAATAATAACATATTACTAATTGTAATTTGAATAAAATTAAATAGCTCTTATAATCATCATTAATAACAGAACTAAGTGATCTGAATAATCCTCAGTCTTAAAAGAAGTCATGGAACAATTCCCACCACCAATTTCTTCAACTCACTTTGGGATGCCAGAAGTATGGATCAATACTTTGGAAGGACAATTAAGGCTGATTTCAAGACAGAATTAATACAGAGTATTTAGCAAGTATTTATTGTATGCTAGCAAAACAGAAATATGATCCTGTTCCCCTAAAAAGGTAGTTATATAATACAGCTAGGATTTAAAACACTTGAAAAATTCTCTTCCCCCACTAAAAGGATTTCCTTAAGAGTAGAAAATACATAGATCAGCTATAATCTCTCTCTCCATACGTATTTATACATATAAAAAATAAATCTATTTTAAATCCCCCCTCAGTCTCTGTTTTACTTTGGCAGCAGAACGAACTTTGTAAAGAGCACACGTTGCTGGAATTCAGAGGCTGAAAGTTCATTTGTGCCACGGATTCAAAGGATTCTGATACTGCCGACATGGCATCAGCTCTTCTGATTTTTCTGGTTAGAAAATCAGAGAAAACCAGGGCCGTTTGCAACCTCCTCTGCTGTGCTCAGAAGGCTCAGCCATACTCCAACAGCATGGATCTACATGCCTACTGAATTTGGACCGAAATCCACTGTTCCAAATCAAACTGAACGCCAAGAACTGAGATGTAGTTTTCTCTGATTTTCAAATTTCTCATAAATCTCCGTGCAACTTCACCGCACTGCCAGACCCTATGGCGAGTTCAAATACGTTTCTTACGTGAAAGACTCATAATTGTGGGACAATAATTCAGAGACATTTTTATCTCTCCAGTTAATATAACTAAGCCATTGAAATACAAGAGCTCTGCAGCTTTTTACATATGCTATGCACTGTTTTATCACCCAATTATGGGCACAGTAATTGTCTTTGACACTGTCCAACAGCAATAAAAAGCATTTCTGCCACAAACTGCGCACAACCCTGAGCAAACTCAGGAGAAATGAGATGCTACAGCGACTCAAAGTTCAAGGGCAGGGAGGCAGAAGCCTGGCTTTGAGTGGTTGCGGGAATTCACCGCAACCTTGACCATTTTATAGCTGTATTTTCATTTCAAGCCACACAGTGAAGAGCTTTGTTAACAGAGTTAAGAGAAAGACCTCTGCCTCCCCATCCAAGTGCTTAGGTTTTGAGAGAGCACAAAAGAGGAGCTTTCCTTCCACCAGACGCAGCACAATGACACAGACACACGCTCCTTTATCAATATTAACCATAAACTGCTATTACTGGGTTTTCAAAGAGCACTCCCCCCTTCTGAGCCTTCTAAGTGGATTTGAAGCCGGAAGCAGCTAATTGACTTGGAGCGAGGAGTTATCAGTACCCTTTTAATTTGCTCAAAGCAAGAGTTCAAATTCTAAACCTAATGCACACAGCAAATACGTGCGAGGCGGGTCGCTGGAGCGTGACAGGGATGCTCTCGCAGTGGGGCCGTGAAGGCATCTCACCAGCACCGAGGGACCGAGCAGCGCCCTCAACGCCGTTTGCAACAAGGCACCTTCAAACCCTCCTTCCAAGTCCTCTGCTTCTCCCAGCCCGTGGGGAGGAATGGGAGTGCAGACCAGCAAAAGCCATTCTATTTTGATACGAACGTGCATAGCAACGTCATGGCATAAAATACAAAAAATTAAATTAAAGAAGAGAAATTGGTTTACTAGCAAATGCGCACTAACAGATGGTATGTACACACACAGGAGCATCACTTGCTGTACCCACACGGCCCATTTTTGGGCAGCCACCTCCCAAAACAGCACATTTCCCCCAGTATTTCCTTTCTTAAAGCAACACCTTTCCCTTTATGACTGCATCTTTCTGGCAAGGCAGCACCTCCAACTGCAAATATCTGTTTGCACGCTTACTGGCAGAAAAATAAGGACAGGCTTTTTTCTTTAGCTTCTCACGCAGCTGTGAGAGGCTAAAGAAAAATTTTCCTTCACAACCTTGCCCAAAATCCCTTCCAGCTTATTATTTATTACAGCTGTCCAGGGTGGCAGCATTAGAAAACCTTCAGCCAGAGACACACTCAGCTCCTCCACCCTCTCTGATAAGCAGGTAGATCTGAAAACAAAAGGAGTTATAGATCTTTCCTTCTCACGGGGATGTTTTTCTTTGAACCGCACTTTGTGCATAAATTCAACCTTTTCTTATCAGTTTAAGACATCGGTAACCAAAGCATTTACCCTACACCCACTGCATTTTAAAAGCTCCTCTTAAAAACCTGCTGCAAGTGATACCACAAAAGAGCACCAGTATATGAGGCTGTTTTCTGGCTGCAGAGAAGTTGCAAGATGTAAAATTGTAACATGAAGGGAAAAACCGGCACAGTTCTGAGCTGCAGACTACCTTGCTGGACCTTGCTGGGAGCCAACCAGATGAGTGCAGGGTGTTACCTTGCCAGTAATGCCCTGTGCACACAAATGAAAGCTTCATCTCTCCTCCCCATAGCTGGAAAAAAAAAAAAAAAAAAGAAAAAAAAATTCCATAATTCCCTTTCACCCCACACACCTTGCTCCCCACTCATCTGAGGTCAGCAGTCTACAGCTGCCAGTCCCTTGAAATCTTGGGAATGCAGGTCCCTAAAGTCCAGCAACTGCTTTTAAAAACGTGAAATTCATGCTCAGCAGAAGCGAAGGGTAACTTACAAGCAAATCCTCCTACTTTTTTTGGAACTTGAATACTGTGTTTCCTTCCTAGGAAGCTGAAGAAGCATCCCTGCAGATTGCACTAGCATTTGCCCTTCCAATCCCACTGACCCTCACCAGCAGGTGAAGTTGATGAGAGCAAAAATCACCAGCTGAAACCAGGCTGTGCAAAATTAACTCATCCATCATCTAAGCCAGGAGTCACCAGAAAAAGCCTTGGAACATGGCAGTTCATGAAAGGAAGGGCATGGACCAGAACAGATCAGCTCATGTACATGCTCTGAGCAAGCAGAGACACAAACAGTCCCGTTTAATCATTTGGCATGGGACTGGAAATTGTGAGAACAAAATGAAGTCTCTCATTCAATAGTTGCTGAGGTTTGGGAGGCTGAAGGTTGTTTTGGTCAGGGGGCCTCTGCACAATTTCCTATTGATCTCGACCAAAATAAGAACTAGGGGTATTCCTGCAGCCTATCACACCAGCACTTTGCAACATATTCTGTCCCACACACAGTACATACAGCTCTGCATATTTTGTTAAATCCAACTAGGGAAGTTTCTGTTGGGTTTTTTTTTTGTTTGTTTTGTTTTGTGGGGGTTTGGGGTTTTTTTCTTTTTTTTTTTCGTTGTTGTTGCTGGTTTTTAACACAGAAAGTATGTACGTTATAGGAACAACCAGAACAAAGTCCCTAAGCAGCTGGGAGCACACGCACGAAGTCAAGTGCAGATGCACAGTAACTGCACCTCTCTGACACAAAAGGAGCAAGCACCTATATATAGTACATGAAGCAGCTCTCCGAAGGAGCTGCTACTGCTCGGATCTGCCCCAGGGCCCGACCTTGCTCCTTACGCAGCCAGCTTTTACTAACAGGAGCAGCTTTGCGGAACGACTCCACGGAGCTCCCGCCACGCGCACCGAGCCCCGCTCTCCTGGGAGAGCCCGTGCCTTGATCCACGTCCTGGGAGCTCCCTGCACATCCGAATGCTCCTCCTGCACGCCAGTGCCAAAGGGATGCGCTCCGAACAGAGGAAAAATCCGTTAGTAACTAACGTTGTAAAGGAAAAAGGAACAAGCCTAAAGATGGTTAAATCCCGGTTTCCCCGTGCGCTCTCGCTCTGGATGGCAGCGCTCCACAGGAAGCACAGAAAGGGCAAACAAGCAGCAAAGAGCCGGTCTTGGATAATAAAACACTCCATAGGACCAAATACCAGGTGGAAAACTGGAAACCTGGGAAAGAGGCTACCTATTCAGCGGCTGCTAACAACTCACTGAAGAAGAACCGAAACGGAACAAAAAGTTTTCCAACACCATGAAGCGTTTTAAAAGTTGGCTCCAGTAGAGCTGGGCACCGACAAAGACACCAAGGAGGGAGAACCGTAGCCCGGCGTTTCCACTCCCGCTCCCGCTCACTCACCTCCGGGGCTCGGGCTTGCGGCGCTCCTCCAGCTTGGCGGCGGGCGGGGGCTGCGGGGCAGCCGGGGCGGCGGGCGGGTGCTGCGGACGGGCTGCGGGCAGGCTCAGTGGGGCATGGCG
>VZSE01010914.1:118849-187789 GCA_013398275.1 Promerops cafer
CATTTAAAGCCGCCGGCGGGCTCGGCCGTCCCCTCACCCGCTCCCATCCCGGCCCGTCCCGTCCCGTCCCATCCCATCCCCGGCCGCCGCTCGGCGTCACGGGGCCCGGGGCGGGGAGCCCGGAGGAGGAGTCTGAGGGCCGGGGCTGCGGCTCCCCGCCCCGAGCTCCGAGCCGCGCCGGGGCAGGTGCGGACTTCCACGGCTGGAAGCGGAGGGCAGGGGCGGCCGCGGGACTCACACCCCCCACCCCCCCCCGGCGGCTGGGAGTGGCCCTGGCCGTGGCCGCCCTGTGCCTCGGGCCGGGAGATGCCATCCCCCGAGCAGGGGGGGATGCGTTCCCCGGGACCGGGGCGGGTGGCACCGCCGGGACACTGCCGCGGGCTGCCCACGGCTGCTGGCAGCCTGTCGCACGCCCACGGCAGGTTCCCTGCCACTGCAAACGCACGACCCAGGGCGCCTCTGGGCCAAAAGCACATAGCACCGGAAAAAACCCAACCGAACAGAATCCAACCAAACAAAAACCTCAAAAACTTGAAAAACCCAACAACAACAACCAACCCAGGAAAAATATAGAAACCATAATTTAGTCAGTTCATTATAATTTTGCAAGGAAATAGTACCTTACGTGTTGCTTGTCCTTAGCTTCAAGCATGGCAAGGCTCACCTTGTTTGCCAGCCCGGTCCTACTTCCTCCTCTCCCTCCTACACAGGCATTTCTATGGACACTAATCACCCTTCCAAAGGTTCCCTCCAGACTGCTGTCGGACAAGAGAAGCAGTGCCAATATCCCACATCTTGTTCAGTCAGCTGTAGCTCCTGCACTCAGCTGGACTGTCCAGGCCAAGGTGACGAGGTCCATAAAATACTTTTAAACCACGGAGCTCTGCGAACGGCTCGCAAGGAACATGGCAGAACAGCAATCCATCACGGGAAGTACACGGACTCTCAGGGGAACAAAGGAGGCTATTGTAGCTCCACAGGGGGGAAACTCCCCTTCTTCAGCGAGGTTTATGATTACCACACAGCAACTGCCCCTTCAGCTGCTCCTCAGCTACCAAGCTCCACCTTTGTCACCCATCCAAACTCTGTAGTAGGGAATAATATGCAGTCCATTGGCCAGGCAGAAAAAGCAGCAGCAACAGAAACCACAGCACTTGCAGAGCAGAGCGAGAGCTCTGCAGAAGCATCTCCCTGCCAAATTGCTCCTCTCCTTTCTGCTGCTGCCACCCCTGTGCTGTCCCCAGACACTGAGAACAGACTATCGGCTTTAAGCCACTGTCCCCTCATGCTGTCTCACGCTTTCCTGGAAGATCTCAGAGCCACAGTCTGCACATGAATGGGTTAGGACTTGGGCTCCTCCGTTCCCTTTAATAAATCCAGTTTTTTAAGGACCTGTTTTTCAACAGCCAGTAAGTTTCCAATGGGCACAGTGGTAACTCCCATCACTTACAACTATATTTCATTTCAATTCATGACAGTCCCTGTGTAAACAAAAGCAGAGCACCACATCAGTTGAGAAGCTTTGTGTACTCAAGTCCTGACCCAAATAACGGTACATCTTCCCTCTTCCAAAGGCTCCAAAGCAAGGACTGCTCTTTCCATGCCCTAAATCCCTGATGATGTGCTAGTTAGTCTGTACCTTCACTTCACTTCATTTTTAAATAAACTAGGGAGCTCCTGAAGAAAAGATACATTAGCTACTTGAGAAAATTGCTGCTGTTTTTTGCCACTTAGATAACTCATGGGGGTTTTGGGATCCCCCCAAGCATTGTGATCCCTCAATGAAAGCACCTCATGGATGCTCAGCAGCGAGCTCTTAGCTCGCTGTTTCAGAAACAAACTGATAACTAAATAACTGTACCAATTCCAGCTCCTCACAATTCACTGTAACTTCAAATCCTGTCATTTTAAACCTGTGCATTGAATTTTCTGGCTAAAAAAAATGTTTTGTTCTCAGGATGCATGATTCCAAGTCAGTCTTTAAATATCACATCGCTGCATTTAATCATTTAGAACGCTACCAGAGCCATTTCCACAAGTCCTTAAATCAAGCGCCAGGGCAGATGTCTCGACCAACTTGAGAAATGCGTACGCTGCCTGCGCAGAGAAACACCCAAGCAAAGTGCACTAATAATCCTGTCTGTCACTGTGACTGACAAAATAAAACCCGCTGGCTAGAGCAGACTTGTCCGGCTCGTGTATCCATGTACCTTCTGGCACTGCTTACACACCTCGGCTCGCACGTTCCCTTTCCAAACCTCCCCAGCCATTTCCAGTATTTTCCTCTGCTTGATTTAATAACCGGAGAGGAGCTCGTCACTCAGCACAGCAGCCCGCCAGCTTTCCCCTCACTGCACAGGCCACAGGGAAGCGGCTGGATTTGGGAAGACTTTGGCTGACTGTTTGAACCTGCCTTTCAAGCCCGCTGGCTTCAGCCCTGCTCACAAAGCTTTGGTGAGGAACGGCTGTGCCGACGGCCTTGGCCAACATCCCAGCCAAGGCAATGCCTCAACAGGGCACAGGACAGGATGCCATTTTCACCAAAATCCCTGCTGCTGTACAAGAATGACTGGTCTGCCTTCTCATCCAACACACACACATTTTCCTCACTCAGCTAACTCAGGAACTCGCTTTCCAGCGAGGTCGCGCAGGGTATCGCTGTCAACGGCAGGGTCTGACATGGGTATGGATAATGAGAACAGGCAAAGTTCTGATGGTAAAGATTAGAGAACACATACATGCGCATGCTCGGTGGAACTGGTAGGGTAAAACTTTCCCTGTGGGCAGGTTATTCCATAAATATATCTTGCAGCATTTCTGGTAGATTGCTCGAAGCCGCTCATGCTGACCACAGCATTGTCAGTCAGAGGCGATGCTGAATGAGATGGAAACTGGCAGCTCCTGCACTTCCAGGGCTTTGTGCACGCTACCCAGTGATAAAATATTTGCGTTGGATTAAGTCAGAAGTAATTCAACCTAAGTCAGGAAGTTTCAGAGGATAAAAAGATTTCAATGGAAGGATCTAGGTGCAGAGAGACCGCAGCTGTACTTATCACAGAGGCTTTCAGTATCTTTTCCTTGGCTGACAAACGTCAGTGCCAAGTCATCATGACAAAAGCGGCTCAGCCTGAACACACCTGTGCACGCAGCAAATCCTTTTTAGACCAACAAAATCCCTCAGGCACGTTCTCAGGACTCAATCCTTGATCACAGCTATTCCTTGTGACCTTGAGGTTTCAGGGGTTTTTTGGTCTGTTTTACATAGACATGGGTACTGCAGCCGTTTTAGCTGCTGAACTCAACAAATTCCTGCACTGCATTCCTTAGTATTACAGCTGAATTAGTACAATAGCACTGATTTCCAAGGGAACCACAAAAAGCAACTCTGTAGCTCTCACATTTGTATTCAAGTCACCAAGAATCTGGACTTGTCTGTCCTTTCCATCCACTTCCCAAGAAAACTAGACCGAACATGGCTTCTCAACAAGCACTCCCTGACAGCTGATTAGTAAAGGTCTAAGGTGAGCAAACCCATTGCTTTTGGAAACTTTTCTAACAGTGCTGCCTCAGTTAGCAGTGAAAACAACATGCAAAGGGGTGCTGGCTCTGTAAGAGTACCTGCTCAGCCCTGCCTGCCCATTCCCTGCGAAACCACTGCAGGGCCCTTGGAAGAAAACCTGCCAAATTCCCACTGACTTCCCTGCCCTGGCTCACTCATTTAGTAGAAGCAGAAACAGGAGGTGCTGAAAAACATTTAGCTGCGGTAAGACAGAGCAGAATACTGGAGGGTTAAAGGGGTTTTTGTGAAGTGCTTGATGTGCTTCTCATGAATAATGCACCATGTCTGCTTGAGAGCAATGAACCATCCCGGAGCACTTGGAGAGCCACTCAGGTCACGGCAGTTCCTTCATTCAGGCCACAAGAAGAGCCATGGGGATTTCATCAGCTGGGGCTATTGCTTCTGGTGCCTTACAATACTTCTGCTAGCTTCTGAAAGCACAGCACGTTTGCCTCAAGAGCTTCAAAAACACAAGTTGTGTTCCACTCCTCTGGGAAGCAACACAGGTTTGGGCTTTGCAGAGACCTGTGAGCAAGCCTTGCCAGTCTCCTACCAACTTCCAGGACTGCATTCTCTAAAATGCTTACATCTCCTTGCAAAAACACCCCTTATCTTTCCAGCAAGAGCAACTCCTCCAAGAGCACACCAAAGTGCCACACCTCGTGCATCCTTCACTGCCAGGAGCCCCGGAGCTGCTGGGGCCGGGAGAGTGCAGGCCAGGAGCTGGCAGTGCTGCTCGAGGGCCCTCTGCTGGGAAGCACCCCTGCTTCCCGTCCCCCCCAGCGCCCCCAGCTGCGCAGCCAGCCCCAGGCACAGCCCCCGGGGGGGTGAGCTGCTGGTGCCCCCTCAGCAGCGAGCATAGGGGCAGCTCAACGCCCCGGCCCCAGGGAGAAAGCAGATTTCATACGCCTCAAGTTGTGTCCTGCTCTGAGCTACAGGGAACAAGGCCAAAGCAGCCTTTGGTCAGAGCCAAAAAGGCAGGGCCTTGTTAAAATAAAGAAAGTGTGTTTGTTCCTACACCCACAAGACCCACCGGAGCGTAGGACGCCGAAACACACGCTTCCGGCACCTCAACTGTTGGGACGCTGGGACAACAAATACACCCCCTCTCTGGAAGGAGAGGGCTGAGGAAGCAGCCCAGCTGACTGAGGCACTTCAGTGCTCTCAAGCACATCACCTGCTCCCTGCTTCAGAGCGAGTTCAGACAGAAAGCAGGTCAGAAGGGACACAGATCCTTTCACTTCTCAGGGTAGGAAGGACATCCAAGGCTGAAGTCAAGCCCCTTGAGCAGAAGGCTCATTGTAGCCACATAAAAATGGGGTACACACCTGATAGGAGTGATATGGGTGGGCTGCAAATGGGATAAGCGGTATTTACATCAGAAATACAACAGTATTTACATTTGCCCAGTTTGTCCCCAGCTGTCATTTAGATGAGTTTCTTTCTCTTCCTCATTCCTCAGCTATTGGCATCCTGGGCCAAAAAAAAGCCGCCAAGAGAGCTCAGAGGGATGGGCCACCACGCCCTTCAGCCCTTTTGTAGAGCACCTGTACTGTGATCCAGACCGCTTGTTCTGAGCACCGAATCATTTCAGTGCAACAACCACCGTCTTTATCAAGATCCTCCTCACCTCCGGAGCACCAGGTCAGGAAGGCTTCTAATATTTTATCACTGACTGGAAGGGCTAGGAGTAATCTCACCCACTCTCGGGGGAAGGCCAAGTCCAACAACATGACTAGGACAGACAGAAATTACAGCTTACTTGGATTTCTACTGTCAAAACACAGCAGTCCCCAGCCAGCCTTCTTACCCTCTGCTTGAAGATAACTTCCCACAGGCAGATGGTGACAGCTATCGGGATTAGAAATGCTTCCCCTGATGTACACTGCTTCCTGCCTGCTTCTCTAAAATTGAATCCTTGCCTCTACAACACAGAGCATCTGGTCCTAAGCATCCAATATCCTGAAGGAAAGAGTAACTTGAAGGGCAGGCCACTGTGATCCTCTTACGTCAAGACTACATCTTTTCCTGATGCTAAAAAATGCCATGTGGGACACCTCCACAGGGCTTTGGATATGCCAAATACCATCTGCAGGAAATCTGAAATACACCATCAGTAACACAGATAAGTCACCAATGTCTCTACCTCATCCAGCCATACACATTCCTGAGCAGCCTTCTCACATGATGTCTTACAATGGATACTTGGGGAAAAAGCTATCAAACTACCACCACAGGAAACGACACAGTAAATCCATGGACATCTATATTGCTCAGCTCCAGACAACCTACCATTTATTGATTTACAGCGCCATTTAGGTTATTGTTCTTGGAACACTATTTTCCCCTCACTTTGCCAATTTAAACAACAGATAGTCATCTCAATGTTTCTTCTTTTTCTCAGTTCATCTCAGCTCTTCGCATTTAACCATTTTCCTATTGTGATAACACAGACTCCATTCCCACTGAAAAATGTGTTTCCACTGGTTAACTTTTCATGTGCTGCCTGATCTTCCCTCTGCAGGCCCTTTTGATACGAAGAAAAAGGCTACCCAGGAG
Source organism: Promerops cafer (assembly GCA_013398275.1). Lineage (NCBI taxonomy): Eukaryota > Metazoa > Chordata > Aves > Passeriformes > Nectariniidae > Promerops > Promerops cafer. Next base: position 124,968 of record VZSE01010914.1, read on the forward strand.
CGGCTGGTACTTACAATACATCGTATTTTCTCTTCCGCCATTTCATTTCTCAACCCCGGATAATTTCTAAGGAGGACACCATTTGTGATGCCACACAACAAAGGTTGGCTTGGTTTGTTGTTTTGGTTTGGATTTTTTTTTTTCCTTCCCCTAGGGCTTCAGTTTATTATGCCATTGTCTATCCTGGGTCATCAGAAATGTTTTCTTTTCTTTTCAAATAATTAAACAGCAGCATCATTCGCTGCTTTGGATTTTCACATCTCTTGTTCTGTCTTTCATCTTTTATAACAACATTTCCTAAACAAAATATTGAAAACAAAACATTGGCAGGTCACATTTATCCAGAAATTTGTACTCTATAAATAAAGCTTTGAGGACTTAATGACTTTAAAATTATTTGTTAGATAACTCCAGCAGAAACACTCTAGTTTAGAGCAAACAACAGTTCCCTGGGAGCATATGTAACTCCAAAAGGGCTTTGCCACCTTAGGGCCATCTGAAGAGCAAAGCGTTCTAAGGAAAAAAATAACTTCTGAGTGAAAGTGAAACTGGACAAATGTGTTGTCCAAGCCAAAACAAGGCCAAAAAAATAAGGAAAAAAGCACCCCTGAGAGCTGGCTGCTCTTTCAATGCTCTTTCTAACTCCACAGCCTTCTGCTGCAGAAGCTCCTGTCAGCGCAGGCAGATGAGGAATACCCCCAGCATGTAGCCCCAGATCTTTGGGATTCAACCCAAAGAAAGGGAGAAGCAACCTGAGCTGAAACCTTCCAGAAGCCATACACTCCACTGGAAAATCTTTGGATAGATACCCTGTAGGTATTAAAATCTTGCCCGTCACGTATCCAGCAACCTGGTCTAGTGGAAGGCGTCCCTGCCCATGGCAGGGGATTAGCATGAGATGACTTTTAAGGACCCTTCCAACCTAAACCACTCTGTGACTCCATGAGTCACTCCTCATATTCAGCAATCACTAGGCTGTGCATTTTATGTGAGGCAGCACCAGGAAGTTAAGATGAGAAGCCTTCTCACAAGACCTGTTGCTATTTAAACACCTCTCGTGGTTACCTCCAGCAGCAGTCCCTAGCGAAGGCTGCAGCCAACAACCCACGTCCAAGCTCCTCTCCACAGGACGGAGGCAGTTTGGTGAGCAAGAGTTGAAGGCCATGGAGTGCCTGGTGCTCTGGAAGCACCGGGAAGGGCAGGCAGTAGAACCTCAGGAGCACTGGCCTGCAATAACAGCCATGAGGACCAAGCCGTCACCTAGAAGAGATGAAACGTCCGACTGGCCTCAGCTTCTCCAGCCCTCTAGCAAGCAAAATAAATCCAAGGCATATCAGCTTAAGACTAATAGAAATTAAGGCACTGTATGAAATAAAAATGTGCAGAAACAATATCTTCTGCCTTGAAAACTAATAAACTCAGGCTTCACCTCAACATTTGTATAGCAACAGGAGATGACTGTCCTGAGACAACATCCCGCTCTGTGCGCTTTAGGGCTCAGGCGTGACGGAGCATCGACAGATATTTGGGACAGCTTGTTCTGGTGGAGCGTTTTAACAAAATACCAGTGCTGTCAAAGGGCAGGCTTTCATTTTATGCTTGTACAGCTCCAGAATAAAATATTGCCTTTGGAGAATCTCACATATCGTTTGATTAGTACGAACACATGAGGACTGTCTCCATTTCTCAAAGCCTTGAACTTTTGGCTGTGTTTTCCCCCACACACGTGGTCCCACCTGAAAGCTCCCATCCATCCTCACCAAAGGAGGGGACACCCTCAAGGCACCTACCAGCTCATCCTCTGAGGCCGGAGCATTCTCTTACCAAGCTCTGCAGTGGAGCAGGCAAGAGCTGCTCTCCAGGGCATGATGTCTTCGTGTACAGCTTTGCTTGTGGTGGGAAATGCAGCCTGGGGCACTGACATCCTTTGTTTCTCCCCTGCAGAAGAGGCAGCGTAATCCATGTTCGAGCACTGGTGGTTTCCCTAGGCTTTATGTGTAACTATTCCAGGTACCCTGTCCGTGATAGGGACAAAGGCAGTGAGGACACCAAGGCAGCAGAAGCTGAGGGAACTGTATTCCCATCCCTCAAGACAACGTCTTCCGGCCTCTTCTTTCTCCTTTCCCAGCTATCTTACTTTGTGAGGTTAAATTCCAAGACTCCTCACTGAGTTGCTGGGGAGATTCCAAGGGATATTAATTGCTGCTTGAAATGACTTCAAAGGACCTTTTTTTTGTCTCGTATTAATAGCCGGAATGAGGAAATTGGTTTGGATTTCATACCTACATCTGCTCCCCGAGTCTCTGCGCATCTCAAAACCCCATCTTAACCCCAGCCTCCTGCTATTAATGGCTCCTACTCCATACAGGCACTCACACCCATCCCTTTCCACTTCCCCACAGATCTACAGCCCTGCGTTCCAATTGGCAGCCAGAGGTACCAGAAATAACCACAAGAAAGGCTGCCATGAAACCTCCAGCCAAGTTTTGAAAATCCAGGCACTTGACACAAGCCTCTATGCTTAGAGGGCTTCAGCTGAAGGCAACCTGAACTCAGGCTCAGGAGGTTTGTGTACCAGGGATCAAATATCAAAAAAATGTAAATGCAATTGCCTTTTTCTTTCCCCATAAAAGCATGCAGGATAACAGTTGTTCTACAAGGCTGTTAGTGCATACTTGTAACAGTCTGCTGCTGCTCCTGCCCCTCCAGTACTAGCTAATGGCTGGTTTTCATTCCTAAGTGGTTCCCCCAGCCCCCCCGCCAAAGTCTATGCTACAGTGATTTTGGAAACTGGGTCAAAATGCAATTACTGCATTCCCATGCTGTGGGGTGGGGAAAAAAAATAAAAGGAGGAAGAATGGCAAGAAGCAAGAGCATTGGCAGCGAGCCAGCACTGCGCTCCCCACCCTCTCACCTGGGCCGCAGCCCCGAGCTCCCACAGCCGCTCTTGCTTCCCAGCACAGGCGTCAGGGAGGTCCCAAGGCAGGGTCTCCCGGGCGGACCCTGGCCACCCCTGCCCTCACGGCTGTGCTGGAGGTCGGGAGCAGCTGGAGGATGGAGCTGGGGGTAGGGAAAAGACCCTGAGCCGGGCAGCAACCCCTGCGGACGACAAGAGGTCTCTGCCCTGTGATTCTTGGGGAAAGCTCTAGCACCCAGATCAGCTCTGCAAAGCTCTCCCCCAGGATGTCATTCCCGTCTTTTCCCTTACTGTGGCATAAGCAATATATCCCAGTACTTCGGTTCCTCTGCTCCACTGCAAACATTTTCCACGGGAGAAGGAAAATATTTGTGTTTAGACATGCCCTTACTATTGTCACACTTAGAGCACAATCTACCATACATACCTCAACAAATTGCACATCTTCAGCATGCAAATGGTTTGTGACGACACATTTACAAGGCTTTCCAGTATGGAAAAGGAATGACTCAAAGACTTATTTATGCCACATCTTCCCAACTAGGTCTTTCTGAGAAACACAGAGCCCATTATACACGCCCCCTGCCTTCCTCTGTCCCTCATTGTTCTCTGTACACACAGTTATCACAAACCAATTCCCTTTGCTGCTCCTCTCCTTGGCTTTGTTTTCCACAGTTCTCAGAATATCAGCTCCAACTCTGCAGCATTTGCTGGCTCTGCTCCCAATTAATAACTGCAGGTTAGAGTTGTGTCGTTATGGCTGCAGATTAGTGCTGAAAAACATCCAGCAGCTTCTGAGAGATACAGAGAGACACAAAACCTCTCTCTTCCTGACACAGAATGTGGTTTATCTTGCTATCTCAGTGTTCCAGAGTGATGTTACGCCACTTACCTGAATGATTTAAACAGATCAAAAAGTTGGCTCCACAAGAGCATCTGCTGCTGACAAGAAGCCACAAGGTTGATGTTATCCAAGAAGTAACTGTATATGCTAGCACTGGCTAGATAGATCGCACGTGGGATAAAACAATGAATTTTCATGAAATCACTCTGTCTTCATCCACATGCCAGCAATTAAGCAAACAGGAACACACGGCAAAATGACAGGTTTCCATTGGATATCTGCAATCTTACAGACTGGTTGCAAGGCACAGGATTGTGAAAACCCCAGAGCTGGCTTTCTGAGGACTCTCCAGTTCCTAAGTTCTCTGGAAAGCTCTCCTGTTAAAATGATAGGACTGGTGCAAAAGACCTCGCACTTGAGAAGAGTCTTATACAGGTCGTGACGCGTACCAACAGGAAAAACTTGGTGAAATATCAAGTCTGGCACTGAGAGAAAAGGCACAGCTGTGATTTCAGACTGGAGATCATTGTACCCCTCCTGATCTACTCTGCCTCTCAGCGTCCCATCCCAAAGCAGGCTGCCCAGACCTACATACCTCCAGTCCCTCCACAGATCCAGCTGTCCCATGGGTTCCTTCAGCAGGAGAACCAAGGGCTCACAGCAGCTCGCCTTCCACATTTGCTCCAGTTCAGAGAGGCAGAGCCCAGCAAACGCTGTCCCACTTGAACGGACACTCCAGCTCCAGGCCTGTATGACATTTACTGTAACCCACTTCTTCCCGCCCCTCTGCCCCCCCAGTGAAAGGGATCAAAATAGTTTCCCCCCCGTGACATTTTGCTTCATTTGCCTGACAGGCTGTGGGAGCGTCTCCATTAAAGCCTCTGGAAGCCAAGCAAGAGCAGCAATGCCTGCCACCATCAAGGTGAGCCCCGAAATGGGGGACACCTCACGAACACCCAACCTTTCTGCTGCCGGCACAGAGGGCACAGGGTCCAGGACAAACTGCAATATCCCACTGCTACAACTTGCTCTGCACATGCCACAGGTGAAAGGCGAGCTCTTCGCCCAGTGGCGCTGTAAGTAATACGTGTTGGCTGCCTGTCTGTGGGCCAAACTGCCCATCTTAGGGCTGACCTGAGCACCCCGCTCACCTCAGCCCATCCCTCCCCTCACATGTTTTTCCTGGAAACATGATCCCTCCACAAGCCAGCCCCACGTCCTGCTGCTTGCCCTCCCCACGCTGCTGCCGCGGGACCCCACCTCAGGGCAGCGTGCGCGGACGTGAGGACACGGCACAACCACGATCTCGTGTTTCAGCTCCAGGCTGCCAACGAGCAGAAGCAATAACGAGAAGGGAAAGCTGCATCCAGTTCCAGAGGAAGGGCAGATAACACTTGCCCCCAAAAAGAAAGAGCTGGCACTGGGAGCCAGGATGTACATTTTCTGGATGTACAGAAGCACTGAAGACATTGGAGACCTGTGGTTCAGCAGTGGGCTCCACAGTGTTTCTCCCTTGTGTCATTTGGGTTACTGTTCATTGCACCTACACTTGCCCTCATCCTGGTTCTGAACCCAAAAGCAAGGGCTTGACTACTCATACAAAATGCAAGATATGCCTCCACAAAACCCTTATCTCAGACACTAAGATGGGTAAAATTTTCTGATTATATTAATTCTCCACAGCCAACTCTCTTAGAGCGTAGAGTACACCTTACTTCCAGTTCTACCTTAACCCATCACATACCTTACTCAGCAGTTAAAAGCAGAGCATGTGCCTCCCTTTTGAAGGCAAGCATGAGAGATAAACCCTGAAGCCGTTCCCAAGGCAATCCCTTTCCCCCTCCATCTCAGCCACTGCAAGTCTCTGGAAAGGCATTAACTTGCAGCATGAATCAGCTCAGGTCACCTATGGCCGAAGCGCTGTTTCTTGCCTTCCCCTTCCAAGTCCTGCAGCAGGCGTAGCTGTGGTACCGCCGGCGTCGGCCGCGCTGCTTGGCCGCTCCTGCGCAGCACTTGCCAGCACCCTGCTTTGCCCCAGAGCCCGCTGAGAGCACAAAGAGCCTCACAGCCTCTGCCCCCAAATGCTTAGGATGGAAGCGGACCAGGCACATGGGGAGATGCTCTCACCTGCGATGGACAGGTACAAAGAAGAATGGACTTACTCATCTGCCATCTCCAGCATGGAAAAAACAAAACCAGTCTAACTCCACTCCAGTGCCTTTCCCATTTGCTTCTCATTCCAATGCACCTTCAGGCAATGGAAACTCATTATTAGCCTCCAGTGAAGCCTCAGAATAGATTTTCCTTCTGTAATTAACTCTTCACAACACTCACTTTTCCCTGCTACCTTTTTGCTAGGACTTTTGGGAAACAAGTCTGAAAACATTTTAAAACATTATTTATTCAAGGAATGGTACTGAGTGATGGAAATGAGAATGGAAATAAATTCTAGAAATAAGATTTAGACCAGCACATTAAGTGTGCAGTGCAAGAAAGTCAGCTGGGTTTTTGCCCCCTGAGTGGGGGCAAAAGGACAGTGTCCACAGGAAGATGTATTCTGATGTATATTGGTTTAGGAAGCAGAAACATGGCACTGTTTTCATACCTGGTTCAAATGAAGCCAGTACTGCCCAGTTACCTGGGAACATTCAAGCCTGATACAGCTGAACAACAGCCTGACAACCAGCCCGTCAGGTTATTCCCTTTTGGGGTTTTTGCCCCTTTGGAAAGCTGGATTGTCACCTCCTTACATTAACTTGTATTTGGGAACAAAGCCAAAGCAATATTGCTCCTAGTCCAAGAAAACCTAATGAAGAACTGAATCTTGCTCCATTCAAAGGCACAAGGAAGAAGAAAAAGAATGTCAAGACACAGAAAAAGAACACAGCAGAGTATCCAGCAGTTATCCCTCTTTTAAGGCTTAAGGATTTCAGTACATTGGAAAGAACTTACTGTTGATGCCATTAAAACTCTGTTTGGAAGGAGCACTATTCCGAATTCAGGGTGCAGCCATTGCAGAAACCAGGAGAATTTTAAATTCTTCAGCTCCATGGAAATTAATACCAGGCAGGGGAGGGTGATTTATAACAAACCAAGCTATTTTTAACTGCCTCTTAAAATATCCATTTCTCACTTCTACAGCTAGTACAGGTGTCAGACAAGTAATAGGTTACACTAAAACACACTGTGGTACTGAACGCTCCAGATGTGCCCTTAAAGATAAGTTGCAGAAGGAGATGCAAAGGTTAAGTGAAAGCCAATTCCTTCCCTGGAGATCCAGCTTCCAGCACAGGACATAGAAAACCTGCCCCTACTCAGCAGGGCACACGCCAGGGAGCCAGTGCACAGCTGCAACAGGAACACGCTCCAGAGGGGGCAGTTGATCACCAGCACCCTAAGATGGAGCAACGCCAGAAGCTACTCCTTGCTCCACGTCCCATTCCACACTCCTTTAGCCAAGGCCCTCTTTGGGAAGAGGAGCCTGGCCCCATCCTCTTGACACCCATCCTCCAGACACTTGTATGCACTAATTAGATTCCCTCTCAGTTTGCACCACCCTGTCCTGCCCAGCCTCTGGACATCCTATCAGAGAGTTTCGGATCTCTTCCATAGGAAGGACGGGCGGACAAGTCACATCCCTGCTCAGGCCAGCTCAATCCCTAGCTTTCACCACTTGTCTGTACGGCCTTCTAAATCCCTACTGAAAATATTAAGAAGCACAGTATGCTCTTGGAAAAGACACAGTTCAGTCCCAAACATGTTTGTTTAGAGGTGTTTCGGAAAGAGAGCAAAATAAATCTCTTATCTGTTGGAGTTGTTGAGGCAGCATTGAAAACATCTTTAAAATACACTATTCTATCTATTTGTTAGAAAACTAGTAGTTTATATGGATCCTGTCCACAAGTCTGAATACTTGTACTGTGTCCTTGCTGAACCTATTTCTTTCATCTGATTTTTGGCCAGTACTGAGGGAAGGCTCTCAAGAGGTCTTGTTGCCACTAGTCCGGCACTTCAGGTCTCTCTCTCAGGGGGTTCTGAGATTAGATTTAGCAATTCTGTATCTAGCACTTACTTAGTGCTACTTTCTGCCTGTTGCTGGTCCTCTTGTTAGTAAACTGATATTTTTTCATTTTTTCACTTGTATCCGCTTGTATTGATTCCTTATTGGAGGAAAGGTCTTGGTTAAACCTGTAAGGGGAGGTGACTCGTTCCAGAGCCTTCTCCTTAGATTGCCTTAAACTCAGACTGTCATAGACAGGTGGAAGAATTATAGAACAAAGGCTCCATAAAATCAGGCCTGCTCTGTTAAATTTGTAGCTAGCCTGTCAGTTCTTCTAAGTGCAGCTCAGTAATTTGCAAGTTCCCATGCAAAAACAACCTTAATATGAAAGCTCCTTAACACAACAACTTATTCTTAGGTGAAAAACAACTAGCACCTGCATAAACAGTAAGATCTGCCTCATGAAAATCAGTAGAAAAAATATGTAAACTAACCATAAATACAGAAGTTGGATAAACATGCAAAACACCATGTACTAACCAATAAACTAAGTGTAAATATATTGTCCACCAATAAGATCTAACACGGTACCTTCTAATAATCCTATAAAATATAACCTATACAATAAAGATTGGGCTTTTCTACATGAATAAACCGACTCCCATCTAGATATTAAGGCAACACAAGACAAGCCCCAAAATGAACACTGGTGAGGAAAGGAGGGGGGGAAAATGAAATAAATTGAAAGAAGAAGACTTTTGCTGATGTCTGTAGAATGAGGATCCTAAAGAAAGATCCTAAAATCCTCTTAGAAGGCATTTTGAGAACCAAAGAAGAAAGGAATTAATTTCTTTCTGTTATTAACTTGCCTCTCGGTTGATTTGCCAGTGGGACCAGAGTTAAAGGCTCTGGCCTGAATTTCAGAAAACGCCTCTGACTCACCCAGAACCCTGCTTGGGTTTCTTAAACTTCTCCATGCTTTGAGCTCCACAAACGAGAAGCCAGCAGAGCTTCCTTCTCAGAGAGCCTGAAAACTGACAAGCACAACAGCCCTTGGAGTGGAGGCAGAGCACTCGCAGCGCTGCGTTTCAGCCATTCCGGAGGGAGCGCTGAGCACAGCCCTTAAGGGCCAAGTTTACTTCCTGGAAAACTTGGCTCAATTGATCCATTTACAAGTTCAAGGCTTTCAAAATGAGGGCTCATTTTAATTTTGAGAATTTCCCTGTTAACAACAACAAATCATCCGGTTCTTCCGTTACCAAATTATTTCTTTTAGCACTTCCTTTGTGATAGAGGAAATCACAGGAAGAAGAGACATGGGAGACTTAGAGCTAACCATATCTCCATACATCCTGTGCAACACCTGCCTCAGGAATAACATCACTCACTCCTGTTGCTAATGCTACAGGAGGCACGGAATGGACTCGTCGTTTAAGCAGGCAATTTGTGAGACCTTTTATATAACAGTTTCCAAAGAACAATGTCACATTCGGTATACAGAGTGGATATTTGAAATAGTTCCCATTCTTCTGTCACCAGGATCTTCATCAAAAATTCCTGCTTTGTTAGCTGCCTCGCCAAGTTCCCAAATATCAGCAGAATACTTACAGGTCCATGTATTCCAACACTTCTTTGTGCTTTATGGTTTGGGGCCCATACCTACATGCTGCAGAGACACGTGTCCCTGCCCATGGCAGGGGCTTGGAACCAGGTGAGTTTTAAGGTCCTCTCCAACCCAAACCATTCCAGGATTCTATGGTTTTGGTTGCAAAGCAGCACTAATCTCACAGAGTGTGTGCATCACTCACTTAAAATTTCTTGCAGGGGTTGCTGCAGGATCTAATTAAAAGTGATTATAATTAGCTCCGTAGTATTTCCCCTCACACTTTTGCATGAGTAATCAGCTGAAGACGCCAAGACTCAAAACACAAGGGGATTTATCTGGGATGCAAAGACATAAAAAAGGCTCCTTCCGCTCAGAGCTGACACCCCGTTGTCACATTTGTAGAACTGCCACCAGAAGCCTGTAAAATGTTACGTGCCATGAATGTCATGGGCTGAAGTAGCCCAGCCTCAGAAAACAGGGTTCCTCTTTCTGAAGCCAAGGAACTTCACCACTGCTTCTTTCTGTCCTGCTGTGCATTATTAAAACATCACCAGAAACAAGAGCTCTGAAATGGTCTCTGCAGTTCTTTTTAACAGGATCTTTCTCCTCCTTCCTGTATTGAAAAGCAGGGAAGTTTTTAACTCAGTTTAGTAAATATTATCTCCAAGTTGGAGCTGGCACCCAGTGAAATCGGGGGGGGGGAATCCACTTCTCCTGAAATCGCTTGAAATTCTTTGCTAACTCAGACAAACACCGGGTTGAAAAACCTGCCAAAGCTTTTTCTTACTCATCAACCACAGAGCTGACATTACTCCATCCTCCTTCCCTTTGAGTGGTCAGACATTTTCCATGGCCATTTAACAAACAGCTTGCTGGAAAATCCCCCCACTTCTGCCAACCTGCCAGATTCTCTCTTTGATGACCCTGAGAGCACAGAGCGAAGTTAAACTTTTTACCAGAGCACTTTTCCTGGGTGGGATGGAGTAATGTGCCTCTGGAAGAAGAAGAATAGGCAGTTGGCCAATGCAGGAATGCTGCTGCAGGCAGGAGTGGTTTATCTTCTGTTTGATCTCTTCTGCTAAGGGATGACAAGAATGGACTTAATAAATCTGCATAAACACATGGAGGAAGCGCTAATCTGGGGTGATTTGGTAAGCCAACACAACTCTATGTTGTCAGCCTGGACGCTCTGACACGGTGGAACATTCATGTTATGAAAAGCATCATTATAAAGAGAGCAGCCATTCTTTTAGGATGAAGAAGCTCCTAACTAAGCAACAAGATGGAACAAAGTAAGGAAAATTATTCAAATTTTTAAATATTTCCCATGAATTTTTTGGTAGAAATATTTTCTGATTCCTTTGCATGGAAAGAAGAAGAAATCCTTCTAAGATACCATGTGATCAGACTAAAGTACCAGGCAGGGAGCTTCCTACAAGAACTTTCACCAGTGTTTTAACTAGGACATCTGTTCCTTCCTGCCCACACGGCTTCAACGCTGTTTTCCAGCCTCAGCTCTCTATCCCTCCCCAAGTCCCTACTAGTGCCACAATTACTTCCATCCCTTATCTCTACACCGTACTTGATCTCTTTGACGAGTTAAACAATGTTTATCCACCATTTGATCTTCTCAGATTGTTTCATAGCAACAGACAACAGTTTATGGTGGATATTGTACAAAAACTCTCCAGCTGAACGTGCCTATGAGTCCCGCTGGGCTCTTGGATAGTGTTACAGTCTTTGGAACAATAATGCTGGCCAACAAGTCATCTTAATTTTATGCTAAAATTAGAGCAGTTGAACATTATTTATTTCGAGTCCACTGGTTTTAGTGAATACCAGGAAGCAGTGAGAATGTGTCCCATGCACTGCAACCTATACAGCTTCACCCATGACACTCACGCAATGGCACTTGCAAATCATAGCAGTCGGAGCAGAAAACACTGCATGGCAACTACACCGAGGAAAACTTCAATGTGCCCACCACATTCCTTGGACTGAATACCCTTAGTAAAAGGGAGACCCTAAACCTTGGGACTTGGATTCAAAAGATCTTCTCAGAGTCATAAAGAAAACCATGCTCAAAGACCCCCGAGGTAGTACGGGAGAACACAAAACCAAATTCCTCCAGCTAAGTCCCAAAGTGTGGCGGTTTTGGCAGCTGTTGCCTGAGCTCCCTCCTGTCCCCCAGAACAGGAAGCAAGCAGAGCAATTCAGGCATTCCTTACCATATCGTGCAGGCAGATAAAAGGCTTAAGTGATGTTTAGCATCCACATTTATTTTGTGACCAAGCACTCCCGAAGTGTCCGAACGGCAGTCTGCCTTCGGTTTTATACGGGGAAGTGCCTAAAAGTACAAAAGTGTCCAGACTTTGCAGTTTTTTAACCTTTCCTGGTGAAGTCCCATCAACTGCTAAACAGCATATTCCCTCTCCCTTGGCAACTGAACCATGACCTTCATAGTCCTTGCGCGAGTCCCTGCTTACGGAAGGGTCCTTGAATCTTTCCCGCAGGCACTAGGAGACATCCTCAACTTGGACTTTGTAATCCAGTGTCTTTCTCCCTCACTCTGTAATGGCTTGCTTAAAATCTGGCCTCTATTTATGATGCCTCTCCCCTAAGATCTTTTCCAATTTACACATCATCAGTCATTTTCTCATGTCCAACACGAGAAGTGAAGGTTCTGCAATTTAAGACTTCACCAGTATATTCAGATTTCCTGCTGCTACTTATTTTAACTAGTTTGAATAGGTCATTGACTTCTATATTTATACTGTCTGTATTTCAAATGCAAATGCAGTGCTCTCAATTAATTTTCAAATTAGCTGCTAAGATTTTAAAACAGAAGGGCCCAAATACACAAAACAACCAGGCATAGATATGTTGACCCATTTAGTTTTTCAAAGCCCACTTGGTTCAGAAGGTAAGGCCACCCATGAGATTCCTGATTTGCTTTCTTCAATATGGATTGGCACACAAAGTAAAAAATGCACTCCTGATCATTTTACAAATAGTCTGATAGATTTCTATGTCCACTGCATCACTGTGCTATTTTATAATATGGAATATCCTCTCAAAATTAGATTTTACACCACCAGTATTCACAATTTCATTCCTTGCAAAGAAACAAAGGGTGAAATCGTCGTTTCTGGCGACAGTATAATCTTAGATAAGAAATATCCCATTCCCCTTGCATCTTCCGTTCCAAGATCTTATGCCATCAGCACACAAAGGGGAAGGAAAGGTACGAACTGTTCAGATACGTAAACTCCTTTTTACGGGAGAAGCCCTGGAGCTTCTGACCATGTAAATAAACACCTGACTGTTACAGAAGAGCAAGGACCAGAAACAGGTTCTCTGACACATTCCAAAAACAAACACGGCTGTTCCATCCCCATTATGAGACGTACCTGATCTGAGTCTCAGCAGGGGCCACTTGTCTGAGCAAGCAACATCACGTCTCAGGATAGCAGAGCTCTCGTGACCTTTATTGTTATTACTGTTATCAAGGACATCACAAAACGCTCTGCCTTGGAAGTGCAGTACAGCTCTGATCTTCTGCTGGAGAAAGGATTCCATTTTTCCTTTTAATTGTTTATTGTTGTAGGGATCAGTGCTTTTAAGGTGTTTCATGTTACCATTTTTCACACAGAAATAGATACTGACTCACTGGAAGAAGACAAAAGGTGAGGAATCTGAAAACGGGGCTCTTGGTATGCCTCGCTACATCTCCACCAGCACAGGCTACAGATGTGAAATTCTAAGCCCTAGAAAGACCTGTTTTTCATGTTAGGAAACCCTTGCTTTCCACTTATGAGTTACTCTGAGCACATTCAGTCCTTCAAACCAATAAACACAGGGAAACAAGGGGAACTTCCTTCTCCGCTGGAAAGAGCAGAAACTCAGTTCCAGTGCTAAAGATCTGCTGGCTGCCTTGTCTCCCCCGTTAGAAGGCTTCACTCTAAACTCTCAAAAAAACTCTTAAGAGACACGTTCTCTAAATAAGAAAGCAATTTTTACAAGGGCAGGACAGCAATGACAGAGCAAGGGGGAATGGCTTTAAATGGACACATGGAAGGTTTAGATATTATGAACAAACTGTTCCCTGTGAGGGTGGTGAGGCCCTGGTTGCCCAGCCAAGCTGTGGCTGCCCCATCCCTGGAAGTGTCCGCGGCCAGGCTGGACGGGGCTTGGGGCAGCCTGGGCCAGTGGAAGGTGTCCCTGCCCACGGCAGGGGGTGGAGCAAGATGTGCTCTAAGGTCCCTCCAACTCCGACGACTCTGGGTGGCTATTCCCACCATGGCTCTGGGACTGTGAACCATGCAAACAGAGACAGCACGGGCTGTCTGAGGGAGGGTGTGTGGCCTCCCACTTAGTCCTAATCTGAGGGGCTGCCCCCTCTGCCGTTCAGCACCACCACTGCCTTGAGCCCCAGCTCAAGACCCAGGTCTGGGTCAGGTCAGGTGTTTCTGTGCCAAGTGTGTGCCGACAAATCCAACCCTGTAGGGAGCACCAAGCTGGTCTGCATTGCCTTAAAACCTTATTCCCATTTTCCACAAGTAACAGAGTCTCACTGATGCATTTTAAGCTGTTTTCCTAGATGTACTTTAAGTTATTTTCCACTAAATGGTACAAAAGGATGTGTTAAAGGCAGGATGGGATGTAATAGGCCATAAATATTTAGGGCCTTCGTATTTATTACAGACCTCAGGCCTCCTATACGATATGTGCCAGCATCTCCATTCAATGCCAAACATAGTCACCACTCCAACAGGCAGAGTTTAATACCTACCTAAAGTTAATAAATCAAAATTACCACATTAGCCCATAGATTCCTTTCTAGTTTAAAGGGGCTTTAGAACACTGTGCAAGGAAGCAAAATTTCCTACTGCTAAGCTGGGGAGTTTATCTACTAAAATAGAGTCAGTAAATAGCACATTAGAGAGAGGCCATTCTGGAATGCAGTTGGCCAGAAATGAAACACCACAATTAGCAGGAAATTCTAATGGTTTGGTGAGAGTGCTCTGCATCACACTTACAGAAATAGACTTCAGCTTGCATTTAAATGCCAGTCTGATTCTCAAAACCAGGCAGTGCTGATGTCTTCATCATGTAAGTAGATTCAAAGCTAACTCTTGGGCAGAGTTAAAAACAGAAAGCAAAATTAGCCATTAGCATGGAAAGTCACTTTCACTGCTGTATTTTTATATTCTGTCTCTACATTTTTGGGCTGCAACTTCATATTAGAAGATATCAGCTGCTGAAAATCAAACTTCAGCACAGCACTCTGTCCTCCCTAAGCCCATCCTGCTGCTCATTCCCTGGAGAGCTTTCTCATGTGCTCTCTTCACTCCTCTTGCAGTCAAAGCTCAGCAAGCAAGCAGGAATTTGGGCAGAAGAATTTTCCTGCAGCTTACACAGCAGAAAGCCCCGCGTTAACCTTGCCGATGACCCTCACACGCACCTAGGCAGGGCACAGTTAGACTCTCAGCTCTGTGATTGCTACTCACGCTTTGCCCAAGCGTTGACTCATTCGGGAGCACGAGGCCAGCGCTGGCAGAAGGAGAGGAACGCCTGTTCTGGGGAGCCAGCAGGTCTGCAGACACCTGCCAGGCCAAAATCCCCGTCCCGCACGGCTGGCATCACCCCCCTTTTCCGACTTGGGATTAGCATGTCATTTGTCTGTGCAGCAGCTCTTCCCACCCAGCATCTCCAGCAGCTGTCAGAGGCTCTTCCCAGCCCACGAGGCAGATGGCTCTGCGGCTGGGATGCCTATCCAGTGCTAGGCACTGGCACTTGGCAAATTGCTGGAATCCCTCAGCAGGACTATAATAAGCACACGGCATGACTAAACCTGAAGTGCTGTTTACTTTTCCAGAGGCATCGTGCCATAACGCATATGCCACAAAGAACTTGAAAAAAATGTGACCCACATCCTCTTTCAATTCCTTACCCCTCTCCCAGGAGCATCCCGTCCCCCACAGGCAGCAACCCAAGCCCTGGGAAGCTGTTTTGGAGGCAGCTGCTGCTGGGACAGGGAGGCCACTGTGTGGCCCACAACCAGCACACAACAGGGAACTAAGCCTTGCTCTGTCCAAACAGCACCAAGCAGGTAGAACAGCTGGGAGCACACTCTAAAAAGCCTCAACAAAGTGACACCTTGCACCACGTCACTGTTTACTTTCAGCTATGCTATCAGCCCTCTGACTGCCACTGCCTCCCAATAATGGCCTTAATAATCTTTGCACAGAAATTAATATGGAAGGCTTTGAACAGTCAGTCAGGAGTTTTTAACAAGGAATGCCAGGACTGTGAGTTGGAAGGGTTAGCTCTCCCCTGAATGGCAGGGGGCAAACCAGCCAAATGTGACATCCTTGGCACTTTTTGCAGGCAGAGGAAACAAAGTGCTGGATGTATAACTGCACCTGAAATGGTACCTCTCAGGCAACCCTGAGCCAGCCTCAAACTGCTGCAGTAAACACTTAATTTTCTTTGGAAACAAGTCATTTGGAAACATTACCCCAAACTGGTGAACAAAATTAAACAAAGGAGGCGAGTCACAGTCCTTAAAACAAGGTATTCTGACAGGTGATTTTACAATCCAGAGATCCCACCAGTCAGTATCCTAAACCTGTGCCCAAAGTGGTGATGCAACGTGCACATGCACATGTGTAGGCACATACACAGATCCCAACTCTTTTTATGAGAAGAGCAACAAAGTGAAACGAAAGGAATTTTTCCTTTTTGAAGTCACGCACAATTTATTAAAGCTCGATTTTGGAAGCATTCCAATTCTAATTCCTTCCTCTGAAAGAACTCGATGTCTTGAAAATACACAGTATGTCAGAAGCACTGTTTCACTTGTCCTTTTAACTCCTAACCAGGCAAGCAACTAGCAATGGCCCTGTTTTAAATGCATGGTGAAAGGCAGATAAAATGACATAAAATGGCCTGTTTCAGTTCAAGGAAGCCCAACAGTCAAGTCAAACAAGACAGTCTTTTTTTAAAAAAAAAAAAACCTTCAGTAGGTTTTGAAGAAATGTCCTCCCCTTTTTCACTTACAGAAAGAAGAAAAGGTGGACCCTTTAAGCTATTTCAGACTGTGTGCCTGTAAGCACTAATCATATTAAAATCCCCTCTTGACCAACACCTTTGTCACAAAACTAGGGCAAATACCATTTGGAAATCTTTCTTCTAAAAGCACTTTGCTTCAGGACACGGCCTCAAACCATCACCTACAGCCAAATACAACCACATGACCTTCTCTGACCCCTCACTCCCTGCAATGCCTGCTCCCAACAGTGTCAGCCGCAGCAATTTTGAGGCTCGGACCTTGCAATTCTGCTCCTTTAAGCCAACAACAGGAATGAAGTTGGACCGCACATCTCCAAGGAGAAGAGCGTCACGTTTCTCTGAAATGCTTCAGCTTTGATGTCAGTAACTGCATGAGCTGCACATACATGTAGCTTTCTTTCTGGATTTATTACCCCTTACATCTGGAAAACGGTTGATTTTCAGGGGAGCAGCTTATTTGGAACCAAAAGCGTTTGGCTCTCAAAGCTCAGAGGCACCAGTTCAGACCGAATCTTTACCTGGCACCTTTCAGACGTGGGTTTTTCCCAGATTGGTGGTGGCCTTACCTGTTTGCCCACCTTGATGAATGTGGTCTCCCAAATGCTCACAGCTAATCACACTGCTTGAACTTTCCCTTCTGGACCAGGAGGTGTGGGTTTCTCATAAAGCAGTACAGCATTATCACATGTCACCACCATGCCATCAGGCTGGAATCCCAGGTCCTTACCTTGTTCAAAGACTGGTTTTCCAGCGGAATTCCTCACCGGTACAGGTCCTTCCTCTCAGGTAACCAGTGGTGGCCAACCACAGGACAAGAGCTCCATCCAGTGGCCCCTTCTCCAGCTAACACTCTCCAGAGCCGTGAATCCGTTTCACGTGTGCCCCTCCCGAGACTCTCTGAAATACCAAGGTGCTTCAGCTCCCTCAGTTTCCAT
Source organism: Promerops cafer (assembly GCA_013398275.1). Taxonomy (NCBI): domain Eukaryota; kingdom Metazoa; phylum Chordata; class Aves; order Passeriformes; family Nectariniidae; genus Promerops; species Promerops cafer. The sequence continues at coordinate 142,344 of VZSE01010914.1, forward strand.
CACGCAGGTTATTTCCAATTAGGAGTTGGGACTTTGTACCAAAGGGGATAAACCCCAACATGGACACTCAAAAATGATGGTAATTTCTGAAATGTTACGAGTCTCTTGTTTTCAGACAGCACTGAGATTGCTTCCCACAGATACCCACCCCTTGCATATTCTCCTGAGCCCTTCAAACCATTATTCAATACAGATCATTCTAAGCAAAAATGCTGACGTCTTAGAGCCAGCACGCTTCCTCAGCAGCTCCAGAAACCAGAGTGGGAAAAGACACGTTAAGCAGCAGTGTGACTTTAGGAGCTATCATTGTTTCTACCTCACTACATGGTCTCAGGAGACCACCAGTCTTAAGTACAACCAGTGTGTTTCTGGCACCTTTTTGTTCCAAAGCCTGGAGCAGTGGGACACCTCCTCTCTCCGGAAGGCAAGTCTGCTCTGAGGTCAGCCAGTCCTCTCCCTAGTGTCCCCTCACATTGTTTCTGGGAAGAAGTAATGCCAGCTTGCTTCTGCTGTTCCACTTGCTCTAATTTACCTGGGACAAAGGGTTATGTCTCTGATCTTTCTGTGGATGATGTAACAACATGTTGAAGGAAGACAGTGTTAGACTGAACCCCTCCCGCGTGCCATATAATTAGAAGGCAACATCAGAAGACTGTGGCAATAAGAGATATTGGCTTTAGGTAGCTGAGCCAAAATTTTAAAAAATGGCAGTTGTATAAAATGCAGAAATAAATACTGTACACTCTTGTTATGGAAAGAACTGGCATGATCTCATGTCTAAAGGGATTTAGGTGCAAAATTGCCTCTGCAACCAATTCAAACACTCAAAATTCCTGAGCCTGTGAAGGTACGTGCAGATTTAAAAATAAAATGTTCTTTACCTAAAAAAAAGAAGACTGTTTTAAAAGTCAACTGTAATTAATTGCTGACAGGTCTCCAAGTTAAACCCTTTGTAACAGCAGCGCAGACACAGTGTCCTGTTGTTAACACCACATCTCACACTCTGCAGGGACCAGTTTTCCTTTTCTTCTGTGGCATTACTCAGGAATGGAACAACCCACGAGTCTAATCCCACTTGCCTTTAGCTTTGCAGGACCACAAAGTTTCTTCCCACAAGATGTTTTCCCACCAGCCCAGGGCACACTTGCTCAGCCCACAGCCCAATTCCAAAGACACTGGAGAATGTCTGTTTACTTTGACACCAGAGAACCAGTTTATATTTTTCCTCTCTTCCCGTCATATAACCATAAGCTAGAAGTGCCCAACTAAAATATTAAGTCACGTGTCCTGCTGAAGCGTACACTGGGTGTGGATAAGTCAGAAAGAAACCACCATAGCTGTAGCCATGGACTCCCTCCATTACCTGTGCTGCATTTCTGCTTCTTCCTTGTGCTTCTGGAGCAAGTCCCTTTTCAGCTTCACAACAACGCACGATGGAGGATTGGGAGAGTCTCAGATACTGCCAGCCATACCAGGAGCTGCAGGGGTGCCTGGAACAAATAAAAGAGATGATCTGTCTTGTGCCCAGATGCCTCTGAAAAGGCCAGGGCCAAACTGAAACAAGAAGAGGACTGTTAGTTGCCGGGTGAAACAGTCAGCAGTGGGGCTGAGCCAGGCCGGACCAGGCTTCAGCTTCCAGCATCTCAATTAGCTGAGCAGGCCCTGAGGCTCTGCAGGTAGGTGCATTCCCACCAGGACACCAGACCAGCTTGTTACCACAGAGCAACAAGAGTTTTTTTCTCTCTGTAGCCAAGGCGAGCAACTGTGGGACTTGCAGAAGGCACTTAGTTCATTATTGTGTCAGAAGCTTTGGCTTTCTGCTCCTGTCCAGCCTTGCTTATCCAGCAAACACCTCCGTTCACAAACAAGTGGAAAAGGGAGGAAGGACTCTCTAGGAGGTGGATAAAATCAGGTGGTTTAACCACTGAGGCTAAGGCTATTTTGGCCATCATTAAATCATCAGATTAGCCAGTCCATTTCTAAACCACACTCACTGGAGAAAGGAAGAAGTCAAAGACAAGGCTGCAGTAGCCAGTGGGAACAAGCAAACTGCCCCCAAACACACACGGACACCCCCAAAACTGTTTAACTTGTGGGCAAGGCTGGGAAATCCTGAAGCTGAGCACCACGGACAATTCTCACAAGGACCAGTGTATCAGCATGGGAATGATTCTCAGGAGCTGGCAATGGCCAGGGTATAGAGCCAGGCTTTTGCCACTGCACTGGGTGCTGTAAGGATCTCCCTTCCCAATCTGTACGGTAAAAGTGGCCTTACATGGGCACTGACACCCGCTGGCCCTCAGACATCTGGGGTGGGCAGGCCAGCCTGCTAGACAGAAAACCCTCAGAGAATCCTCCTAGAGAAAAAAGCCAAAACCCAGATCCTGGGTGCTAAGAGATTACAGGAAAGGCAACCATGAGACAGCAAAAACCAAAACCATAAGGAGCTGCGATGATTACTGAGCAGTAACTGTGCTGTGTGTGGTTACAGAGCAATATTCCCTGTTTGGAGTCACTGGGACTACACACTCTGGCTAGATGCTGCGGGCACTTTTTTTCCCCAGACACTACTAAACCTAGAAGCTGCTTCTAAAGCCTATGCAGGATGTAGCAAAATCTGTCAGGAGTTTAGAAGCCCTGCTCCTTTGCAAATCCAAGCATCGCGGAGAAAACAGAGTGACAGTTTACAGAGAGAGGTGTCAGGAGAGTGAGGTGACATCTCCTGATGACAGCGGGACATGGGATTAAGCCCAATCACACACAATCCTCTAGTGAGAGTCAAGAATGGTCCTGGGCTGCGCCAGGTTACGTTGAGTCAGAGAGAAAAATGAAATGAAGCATGTCAACACAGGCTGCATTTTCCTTCTAAGGCAGATAAGGAGAGTGCTGGAGGGCTCTCCGCAGAGAAGGAGCACAGTTGGCTTCAGAAAGTTGTGAAATCTTTGCCTATTTCCAACCAGTGCCTCAGTGATGGGAAAGAATGAGCAGTCATTCCTGGACTGGGAGGAAAAAATAATTAGCTTTCTCAAATCATTGCGGAAAATAAACCCAATATTAAGTCATACAGAAACACCATCTGCCTAGCAAACCTCAAATGACACAGTAAACTTGGGGAGAATCTCGTGGAAGAAGGAAGCTCCTTTTGCTCCTTTCTAGCTGATACCCAAACAGCTGGTGGAGTTACCCAAGTCCCAGTTACACCAGCTAACCCATAAACATAAGGGAGAAAAATCTATTGTGAGGAAGGGTTCAGTAAGTCTCTTGGCAGAGTCCACACTTGAGACCATCTCACCATCACTATTTAGATAGAACCCCTTCAATCCCAGAAGCCAAACTCCATAAACATGTCAAGCAAAGCCACCAAGTCATGGAAAATAAGGAAAATACTGACAGCAGACAGGTTTAGAAGATATATCAGGAAGGAATAGTTTCCCTGTGGGACTGGTGAGGCCCTGGCACAGGTGAGAAGCTGTGGCTGCCCCATCCCTGGAACTGTTCAAGGCCAGGCTGGACAAGGCTTGGAACAATCTGGGATAGTGGAAGGTGTCTCTCCAAAGCAGAGGCTGAAAGATGACCTTTAAGGTCCCTTCCAATTCAAACCATTCCTTGACTCCATGATACAGAAGGATGGAGTTGCAGAAGAAGATTACAAAGGCTGCAGGCTGCCTTTGTAGCAAAAAAAAAAGACATGGAAATTTAAGATTTCTTAGCAAATACAATTGTGTATAAATAATAAATTCTGTGCTACTGGTGTGTAGGAAACTCATTCACTCGAGCCTATCTGTGATCAGCCCCAAGCTCTACTACAGACTGTTTTGATGGGGCCTCCTGTTCTATCACAAGAAACCCACAGCTCAGCAAAGCTACTTTTAAGTTCTTAAGTAACATTTTAATGACTCTACTTCCTCCTAACTTCTCCAGGCACTCAAAAGGCATGTATCACACATTCAGCTTTAAAAAAGCCAAATGGATGAACACAGATACCCAATTTAACTGGAACATTGCTGCAAGTCCCTGGAGATGAGCTTGTGCAACATGCTGCCAGGGGCAGGGAGCGCACCACTGTGGTAAGCAATTTGAACAGCAGTCAGGACAAGTGAAGAAATCAGCAGTGGGGCTGGGGTGGGGATTTTCACCAGCCTCCACAAAGACTCCCTGCTCTACATGAATTATAACCAAATGCCTTCCTTACAAGGAAGTCACAAGGCTTTTCCTTTTCTTAGGTAACATCTAAACTTGCCCAGTTCCTTACCGACAGCAGATAAGCAAAGAGCTCCAGGGTGAAGTGGATCTCTAAATACTACAGCAATGTGAACTTCACAGAGGCTGTTTTTCTCCACATTATTTATATTTGCAGTATATCTTTCATCTTACTATTGCAACAATACTGGTTCTACATTCCTGATCTATTTTTTTTTTCCCAAAGCAGTAAAAGTCTGCCCCATCCTGCATCTCATGAAGTCCCTTCCTGCTGGAGCAGAACCTGCCTGTGGGGGGAAATCAACTTTCTCACAGAAAAGAAGTATAGACACACACTCTTTTTGAGAAGCTGAATGGTACCTTAAACGTCTCCTTTCTCCATCTCCCATCAGTGACTTGAAAAACTGAATGCACTTGTGCTCTAAGCCAGCAGAATTCAGTTACCAAGAAGGGAAAAAGGAAGAGAAAAACCACACAACTCGTATCCAAAGCAAAATACAAGTGTTTCAAATTTACGAGTGTCAGAGGAAACCACCGCCCTAACCCCTTTCATTAAACATTGACAGAGAGCTCATCTGTATATCTTAATCTCAAGCAAACAAACCCAAGTTTGGAGTCAGGTGTGTTCAGCTGGATTAGTGATCACTTTCCCTCTCACCCCACCACATTTAGGGCATGGAATGGAGATGAGAGCCTCAAAAACACCATCAGGTTTGGGACTGATGGCTCTCTGTCAAGTCCTTTCTCAGCATGTTTTCCTGACTAGGAGATGCTATTAAGAAAACAAACATAAAAACCACAGGCTAACTTGGTGGGTTCCTCTTTGACAATATGCTATGTGCCAGGGGGAGAAGAAAACAACAAACCTTCATTCTCTTACAACATGTGCTTAGCTAAGTCCCAGTTCAAATAAACAGCTGTGCCCAGACCTTCGCTCCGAGGGCAAGCCTGCACCATGAGCTCAGCACACCTCTACCCTGCCTGATGCCAGCAAAGGGATTGTAGGGTGAGCACAGCCTTTCCTGGTGAAAACCTATTCTTGCTGCAAGAAATTATTCCAGCTTTCCCATGCAAAACCTGCAGTGACAGAAAGAGCTTTTTAACCAAAGCAACTGTGCCAGGAGAAGACAGAAGACAAAAGAGGCTGCCAAGTTTGTAATGGCCTTATTTGGTCGTTAACCTGTTTATTTGGCAGAGAAAAACCATCAGCAGATCCCTTTCAAAGCAGTTCTTATTCGCTAGCTCTGTGGGGATGCAAAGGCCTGACCCAACAACCACCACTGGAGCAGCCAGCCCCTCGCAGATGGCTTGTCCTACACACACGACCCTCGAGTGGCAGCACAGCCCTGGGCCTAGATATGGAACTGATAAGGCAGAGCATGAGCCAATTCATTATCACAGCAGGCTCACAGTAAGCCTCCTCAGCCCCATCAGCCGTCATCTGTGGAGAGCAAACACCAAACACGTCCCTTGGGAAGTGGCGGGGACACACACACCTTCTAGAGAGAAAAGCAGCAATATTAGAATTCCTTGAGGGACTTACCCTTGCCTTGTTCTCCCACTGCTGCTTCCTCTCAAGTCCGGCACGTAGGAGCCAGCACAGAGGTTTTGCTGTGTCACTGCCAGGGCAGGAGCTCAGCACCCACCTGCTCTCTGAGTGCTGAAGCTTTGGCAGTCGCCCAAGGTAACAGGTTAGCAGCATGGAACATTGCTAACCTCCACCCTGTCCCTCTTCCCTTCCATCACATACGGGAGGGAACCTCCCTACACTGCAATGGCTCTTCAGGCATGTCTTTAGGTGAGACTTCCCACCTCTCAGTACAGTCATCAGCTACAGAAACACAGGTCAGTTTTTATCCTTCCCTTCTTTAGAAACAACAAAGCCCCTCACTGCTGAACAGACCTTTCAGCATTGCACTTGCAAGCCTGGAAGTAAAATTCCATCGATCAATTTACTCCTAATGTCTATAAGCCTGCTTAGTCTAGTCCCTGCTCACCTCACTCCCTCAGCATGTTATATGACATATTCTGCTTTATTCAGGTCACTGCCTGCTCCCACCCCTCGCTCGGTCATTCCAATGAGAGACACACTGTAGTTCAAAGCAAGAGCTCCATCCAAGCTAACTTCATAGGGCAAGGGATTTGCAGAAGCTAACAGAGAAAGCTCTCAGGAAGGTGACATTGGTCCCACAAAATCATCTTGCTCCTGTAAAAGTGGTCTAGAGCAACACTAAGAACTGCTAGCCCACAAGTTTCAAATTTTACAGTTAACTTGGGCCTCTAAAAAAAGCTGAGAACCCTCATTTTGACCACTGAGGGACCAAAAAACTCCATCCTGTGGATAGGAGTCTCTTCTCATCACTGTGCAAAGCAGAAGCACTGATGAAATGCTGCTGTTGGATGAGAGGAATGCCTCCAGCACACACTGCTGCTGGAGCAGAACCAGGGTTTGTGACCCCAGCCCGTGTGTGCCAGCCCCCCCAGCCTTCTGTCCCAAGGCTCCCGGTGGAATGTGCACCACACAGTCTTCAGGGATTCTATTTAGCAAGAGCCTACTTCAAAGCCAGCCTACAAACACCTCCGTCTCACCCCAGATTACAGCTGTACTGTTTCCTGTAAGGACTCAAAGCTCCTCCGTCTCTATGATCTATTTCTTGGTTTCATTTCTGTGAGCTATTTTGGAAATGAAGCTTCAACAATGAACATGAGCCAAAGGTTCAGTCCAAGGCACCTTATTCTCACATCCTGCCAGATGAGTCAAACTGTAAGAGCCATATCAGAAGACAATCAGCTCTACTATATGAGCATCTCCCTGTCCAACATCTGTCTCGCTGAGAAATCTATTTCCCTTAACATCCATCTCAATCTCTGCTCTTGAAAAAACAGCAACTGACAGTTTCCCTCTAGCTCCTCCCAAACTCCCCAACCACTTCTACAGCAGCGAAAAGGTTAAAAATGCAGCCCAGCCCTCAAGGCACACCTTGCTATCAGCAGTACAGGTGCCACCGATGACTCATGCTCACAACAGCAACATGTCCCAGACCTCTCACTGTCAGGCAGTCACCACCAGACCCAAGGACTTGCAATTACTGACAGTTTGGGTATTATTTCAGATTAAAGTTCATTTTTACAAACAGCCCACATTCCCCTTAAAAAAAAAAAAAAAAAACAGCAATAACAAAAACTTAAACCAAACTATATACTGTAATTTTTTAACCAGATCAGAGGTGACACTGAAACACCAAGGTTTTGGGTGCTGCACTGCCAAAAAAACAAACAAAAACCCTCAAACAAAACATCCTGAACCCAAAGAGCAGAAGTGGAAATCAGTACTTACATTAAGAGGCCAAGAATTCTAGTGTCTACATTGAATTTTGAGACTTTAAGTACTTCCTAGTGCAAAAAAAGATCATTCAAGGGACATCCTATTCCAGCCAGCAGGAAATGTCGTAGGACAGATCTAATCTCCTACAGAAATGTCTTCCAAGACCTGAAGCAACTACAGTTACCCGAGACAAGGATCAGAATGGGAGCAGCCAGTACTTTAGCCTAAATGTCCAGGCTCGGAGTGGAGAAGGTGAAATGACAGCACAGTGCAGGTATCCCCATCCAACACACGTGCCAGTGTAGGGAAATGAAATGCCAAGGCTCAGTCCGTGGGCAGCGGCATGACAGACCAGGAAGGAGAACTGGGTTATATTCCAGCACTAGAGACAAGCAGAGCAGAAGAGAAAAACCCCAACCCCGCAAAGGCAGCACAACAAATGCGGACAGAAAATTCCTGACCAAAGTGGCTAAAAGGAGGGTTCCGCAGAAGGGCTTTGAAAGATGCAGAGATCTGTGCTGCACAACAAGCAAACACAATTGCTGCGTTTCCAGCAATGCTTTCTGACCTCCTGCCAATATGATTCCAGCTGGATTGTACCGGCGATCCCAGAAGCAATGCTAACTGCAGTCTTTAAAGCCAACAGTGCAACCAGATGCTGGAGGTATCCTCATCTGAGGGCAAGTGGCAAGTGCAGACCATCAATAAAACATAAAATGAAGATGCATTATCACTTTGAGTGTATCATGGGTGAGCAACCTTGGGAGAAAAGGAAATTTTCAGACAGGAAGAGCTAGTGACTCATCTCCGGCACGGACGAATTCCATCAGTCCCACTGCAGGCATAGGCTTAGTCTAAGTCATTAAGAGATCTCAAGAAAGGCCATTATTTACATACCCAAATAAGAGCAAATGTGTATCACAGGAGCTAAAGCATGCAATACAGCCGTGACGTTTGGCAAACACAATAAGAATTCCTTTCGAGAGTCTACCATGCCGCAGCATCCCCAAAGCTCAGTCCCACCTATCCTGAAATGCTAAACAGGCTGGGAAGCCACCAGCAGTGGAACAACCAGTGTCACACCGTCCTTCCAGGAAAAAGCCAGTCCTGTGCACAAGCCGTGGTTATGTCCAAGGGGAAGAGTAAACCTCAGCAGCAAAGAGCCGAAACTGTGAGAGCAATCTGTTCTCCACAGCTAAACATCTAAGAATAGCAGGGGCACTCACGAGCCATAAAAACTTGAGTTTAAGTGCATGTACAACAGCACGAGGAACGCTGACAATGGAGTGCCTGACGGCTCCCAGCCTCAGGGAACCTCACTTTCTTCTTCAGGAGCTCAGACTGCTCAGTTCCACAAAACAGAGCTATATTCCTGTGTCACAAGTCTCCCCGTCAAAAACCAGGCTGGTTAAAGCAACACGAGCTGCACCGAAACCCCCACCGGAAAAAGCTCTTCAGTCAGTTGCCATGAGCTCACTCTCTAGACAACAACATAGCAGAGACAGCAAAGCAACTTAGGCAAGGACAAGCACACCTGGAATACCTACACGACTACGCTGGACCATTGCAGAAGCCCTGGGGAAAGCAGCAGCACCGCAGATCAGGAACGATACCTAAAAAGCCAAGTCCTGCTGTTTGTGACTGCGGGTTCTCCTCACGAGGCGCAGCACAGACAGGACACAGGTGACTGACCAACAAGCCACTCAGTGACCCGAGGCCGCTGTGCTGGGCCAAGGGCTCGGGGTAAAGGCCATGAGCCGCAGCGAGGACAACACCAGAGGTGCAGGGGAGGCTCGGCAGAGAACGACAGCTACGGCTTCAACAAAGCAGTGGAGGCAAATCTGAAGGGAATGATGAGAAAAGAGCACACGGTCAGCATACATCCATAGCTGGTGCTGAAACCAGGAGGAGTTAGGAAAAGCACCAGCAGCCAGAAGGGTTAACTCAGCAGAACTACTCAGAGAAGAGGAATAGAAAACCTAAGACAGCCAAGTGGAGCAGGGCAGTAGCCACATTCTCAAGAAGGCTGTGCCCGAGTGAAACACTGGCTTTAACTTGTCAGTTACAACTCGTATGAGATCATGTTTCCAGCAGTTATTAAAAGACAAGTCACAACAACTTAGAAGGAAATTGGAGAGAAAAGCACAAAATACAGGACAGGAGAAAGCACAGGATGTCCTCTGAAAGAGCTGCAGTGGCAACATTTTTGTAAATAACGCTCAGAAACCAACAGCTTTTTTCCAAGCCAGGCAGTACTACAAGCCAGCAAACATCCATGGTGCAAGCTGGACAACCTTGACTTCCTGGAGATCACATATGGAATGTCCAGCCTGCCCAGGCCATTGGGAAGAGCCGTAGCAGAAATCCAAGAAATGAGCAACAGCCTACCATCTCATTTAGAGAACAAAAGTCACCGCACCCAAGAGCCTCCAGTTTGGGCTCTGAGCATTACATTACACCCACCTAAGGTAAAATAAACCCCTGCACTGCTTACTCCCAGAGTGGAATCCGCACTCCTTGTCACTACTGGATTTCAATCAGCATTCTGGAGATGCGTCCCCAGTTCAGGTTACTTTGGCACAGTAAGCACTGCGCATAGCCCCGGGTAGTAGAGCTGCTAAGTGTGTTACTTGCAGCAGGCTGCCACCATCAGCGCTGCTCGGGGCTGTGTCCCTGTGTCCGGGTGAGAGCTCAGCCCTGAAGGCTGCCACGGCTCAGACACAGCGGGATTAGTGTTATCCATGTGCTAATGTTCACTCGCTGCACCTCAACAGCTGGTGGCTGCACGGAAAGCCTTCTGGTGACCAGAGCCCTGCCAGTAGCTCAGCCTTTTCTACCATTCGCTTAATCCAGGGGGGTTTGCTCTGTTCCACTCCCTCCTCCAGAGAGCAAGGTTGATCTCATTCCGTGCAGTATTTATCCTCTGGCCGAGTGAGGAAGTGACCTCTTCCTGCTTTACCTTTTCCACAGCCATCCACTGTTAAAGCCCTAATGCTCCCCTTGCAGCCAGCCCAGGCAGTGAGACACAATGACCTCCAGTGGCAGATTCCTGCACGGATTTCTCCCCTTTACCACTAGGCTACAGGGACTGCAGCACAGTTTTGCCATCAGTTTGTATTTCAAGACCAAACTTCTCCTACGTTTCCTTTCCTCAGAAACAGTTACAGCTTTCATTTTTCTTGGTGAACTAATACAGCTGACGTTGCACTGATGACTTTTAATATCTTTTAAAACAAATAAATAACTTCCATTGGCCATGAATCTGGGCCAGTGGCAGCAAAACCTCGCAGAGCAAAACCTAAAACCAGGGCTGCCTTCCTTGTCCATGATTTAATTCCACACTTCAGACCTACAAAACAGCACATCAATATTAACTACTGCATCCTCCCAGGCTCCTGAAGGCATGGGGAGATACCAACACTTTAAAGACAAAAAGAGTGAAGCTAAGAGTGATTTATTTACTCACAGTCACGCAGAGTCTAAATGGGAGCTGGAAAAAACCACCTGGTGTCCCATACACTTGGTTATGCTGAAACCTCTTGGCAAGAGCACTTGCACACTGTGTTATCCTGAGATATACCTCATTACTGCTACATACACACAGATTTCTCTGGTCTACGCTTAACAGTTCACAGTGAGTTTCTCCTGGGTCATTTTTATTTCCCAAAGAGATTGCTGAGTATCCAATTACTAGAAAAAAAATTGAATCAATTCAATACCTGTCATATTTTATATACAATTCCAGTATTATGAAGTCTGCTTAAATAAACAGAAAACAGTACAAATAAGTTACTGGCACAAAATTATGGAAAAATAGGTTCTACCTACAAAATTGGTTGCTGTTTTAAGATAAACTCAAATAAACTTAGAAGAGAACTTAAAATCCACTATACAGAAAACAGCCACAAGGACTGAGAATAAAATGAGGCAATATTAAGACCATTGCTCACACGGGTACTTGCATCACAATTAAAACACTACTAATCAGTACTTCAATCTGCTTCCTGACTGGAAAAAAACAGCATCCCAATTTTGTTTCCCGATCATGATGACTCTTGATTAAAACAAGCAAGCACTCCTAGGCAACGCCATCAGAGTATCTCTTACCCAAGGGAAGAGGAAGGGACACAACACGCAAAGGCTGAAAAACAATCCTCTCCAAAGAGCAGACACCAGTTCAGAACCTTTTCGCATCTCTAAAAGGCAGAAGCCAACACAACAACCCCGGTTTGTGGTAGCGTGGCAATAGATGCAAGCAAAGGGAATACTGACAGGCTCGGAAGGCTGAGGAACGGCTGGAGCCGAGGTCTGAGCCAAGGCACAGGCAGAGCAGTCTCAGGCCATCTCTGCTGCTCTCTGTGCTGTGTCTGTCCTACATACAAATAACTGCAGCTTCCTGTGCTCCAGCCCGGCCACTTGCAGATCCCCCAGAAGCTTGGGGGCCAGTGGGGTGTGTGTTTGGGGTTTGGTATTGTTTTTTTCTCCACAGCAATTAAAAACATTCTTATAATTGGTCATGACTTTGCTCCTTCCAATCCAAACTTGGCAGGCAGGAATTTTGTAAAGCTTTCTGGAACGGGCTGCAGATAACCTGCCACAGAATTTCTGTGTGCTCTCTGTGATGGGTTTCAAAAGAAGCCTTTATTAGAACTCAGACATGTTTACTTCCTTGCAACGAGCACTGTCATTCCAATTCCTGTAATTAAATCCACAGTTTTGACAGCTGAAACTGTAGAAATAATTGCACTGTTAGTCAAAATAAGTTGTTACTGTTCAGACTCTTGCCAAGAATGCTTTAAAAGCTCGTACTATGTGTTTCAAGTAAATCTGAACTGAATCTTCATCCATTCCACCTCACTTCCTTTCTGGAGCAAAGATCTTAAAATCTTTCCTTTTACTGTGCAACCTTCAAGTCCTGCACAACACTTTCTGCCAGACTACTGCTACTTTCCATACAACATAAATATTATACAATGCTCTTGGCCTGAGCACTGTCACACACACGATGCACTTTATGTAATCTCTGTCCCATAAGTTCATTTCCCACACGTGAAAAAAAAAATTAAGTCAGTCAGTTTCTCAGAAATCTTAGAGAACTTTTTTACACCAAACACACCTATTGTACCAGTATTACATACGAGCAATCCACCAAGAAGCCAACACTATTAAGCACTAAAAAGTCTTTCCAATCACCTTTATTTTTCAGCCAATGGTTAGAGAATGTCAGCACAACTCCAGTCATAAAGAACGAAATCATCTCCAACGAGAAGGCAGCAGAAGCACCACAGTAGACAATAAAAAGCTTTACAATAAAATTTTGCCTCCAAAAGCCAACTGTGCACTCAGAAGTGTCTAAAGCAGAGCAAGGCAGCTCATAAAACCCAGCACTTGAGATGGGCAGCCTGAAGTTTTTTTTCTGCACCTGGAACAAGAGGCTCAGGCAGCAGCTACTCCACACAGGTCTCCCCTTCTTGCTCCAAGCAGGTGAGACAGAAAAACCTACTTCCAACAGTGCAGGATCTGGGAAAAGCTCCCAGAAGGCCCAGTGAACACATGGAGCAGCTCAAGCAAAGGCAGGAAGCCACCTCTCACATCCCTAATGCAATTATGGGCTGCTTTAGCAACACGTCATTTACAGATGGAAGCCATTTGCAAAATGCCCTTCTGCCCAGTGCAGGACCTAGCAACCAAACATATTCCCCTCCAGGAGAAGAGGACTGACCAGCAACAAACACAGCACTGTTTTTTGGAAAAGCTAAAATAAATTGGTAAAAAAACCCCAAATGTGCTAGGTAACAAAAAGCCTCGAATATCCTGGTTTGCAGTGCATAACAGAAACAGATACTAAAATTCATTTGCTATATACAGAATTTCAGCCACATTTGGATTTAATTAAGTGTATTCTATGAAGAACTTCTATCAAAAGCATCAGAAAACATTTTTGTGTACCTTAAAACATAAAATTCCAGGTTATAATAAATTCCCCCAGAAGCAAAAATGGTTTTTTACCTTTTACTTCCTGGGAACAATAAAACATTACAAATCCACGCGACTAAAAAACCACTGAAGAGATCTAAAAACCAGCTACCTTGTTCAAAATTAAATGGCAGTTGGGCACAAAATAAATTAAAACCATCTATAAAATACTCTAGAACTCATTGGTCTGATCAAAAACTGGCACAGCATTTGGCAAAGCTCAGAATCCTTGTCTCTTCAGAATTTGTGCATGTCACGTCACATAATACTGAACAGACGTACTGATTTATTTAATAATTTCCCTATTCACAAAGTTTATTTGTTCCTCACAATCGAATCACCAGGCCTGAGTCGTGCCTCTCCAGAGGCCTCCTATAAAAGAAGGAAGAAGCTGCACTTTGATCGCACACAAGTGTGGAATGGTTTGACTCTGTCTGCGCTTCAAAGAGGATTACAACATGCTCAAAAATTCCTTGACCTGCAAAGAGAAACAGACATTGTCAATCACACTAAGTGTTTATCAACAGAAATAGGCAGCAAGTACATTTACCTCTCCTCTGCTTTACGCTTTACTACAACCTAAAGAAACAGGGAAAAAGCAGCTCTGGCTCAGCCGTCCAATTACCTGTCCATCAAGAACACTTCCAGACATGGAACCTGTAATTTAGCAGATGCAAGGAAAGACACGATGGAATGATGCTCACACCTCCTGCGGTCCTGAACCAGAGCCCTCTGCCACAAAGGACTGCATTACAAGCAGGTGTCACCCCAAGAGCAGGAGGATAATGGCCACCTCAAAAGAGCTGTCATCTGGAAACCACGGAGTCACGCCCACTGCCTGCACACCAGCCGGATTTAATGCTGGTGAACAATCCAGGGCACCTAATCAGGATGTCCCCTGGAATCTGAGGCTGGCAAAGAAATAATGAAGCAATACCTACCAAAACCACACTGCTCGGAGAAAATCCGATACTGGAGATCAATGCCAGGCTCACAACTCCTGCCTTTAAGTTCCAGGAACATCCTAGGAACCAGGCTGTGACACAGCCTGAAATGGGAGCATTTTCCTCTGTCCACTCAAGCCAGGCTACTCCACAGAAAGGAACCGTTTTCTAGTGGACATGATGCTACTCTTTTGGCAAAGGCTCTCCTACACAGAGCCCATCTGTAAACGTTTTGTCCAAATTCCTGATGTGAAATGGAAACAGATCTTGGATCACACTCTCCACCTGTGACCCTTCCCTTCCCAGGTCAGGGCTCAAAGAGGTGGGGGGGAAAAAAGAAGAGGTCAAAGCCCTTCCTGTAGAGAAGGGAACTCCTAACTGTGCCAAGACTAACTTGAAAGGCACCACGAGAAAGCCACCCTGTGCTTCAGAGAGTAGCACCAGTAATGCCGCATGGAGAACCCTGTCAGGATTTACATACCAGGCAGAGTTTCAGGATGAGCATCACAACAGAGGTAAGAAGAAAGGACACAGGGTCTGGGTCCCCACACAGCACACGCAAAAGCCCAACGTACTCAGCCTCATCAAGTGTACCTCTTCCCCGGCTCCATTTAGGAAATGCCAAAAAATAGGGCCAACACAGGGCATAGGCTGTTCCCAGACAACCTGGCAGCTACCCCAGAGAAAACTCCTCCAAAATCCATACTAAGTTGCCTGAGCTTGGCCTTATCTCATCTTGAGCAGATGGGAAGCACGCTCCCTCCACAGCTGCCGTCTCCGGTCATCCCATCGATTAACAAGCTCAACCAGGAAGACTGGTTTTAATCAGGTGAACACTTCCACTCCTGGGTGGATCAATGCAGATCAAAGGACAAAGCTGCTTTCCTCGTGAAGGAACACTTTATTTCTGAAAAATGGAAAAATGTGTGCAAACGACCGCTGAGGTCTGTAAGTCATTGCAGCTACTCAGATCAAAGTCAAGCTGTCCTCGCTTCACTCCCACTGCAATTCAAGTACCGAACACCTGAGCAGTTAAATGATAAAGGCTTGGCCTAGCTTTAAAATATTTATTGCCATGGGCTGTAAAACTGTTCATTACCTGAATGGAACTCTGTGACTTATGTATTTCAGAAGGATAATTAGAGCGTAAAGAGTATTTCTAGAGCAACATGAATCATCAGTTTGTACTGCTTGTGAAATTTTACCTTTTCGATCATGTCATCGTATCTGTCCTTTTTGCCTTTGAAGTCTTCGTTAACGTCGAGCGTTAAAATCGGAATTTCCTGTAGATAGTCAAAATCTGTTCTGTATTGGGAGAGGAACAAAGCAAATATTAGTAGGTGGAAATAAAGCAGAGAGCATTCAAATCCCCATCAGCATTTTCATTGTTAAGAATCCCACAAAAAGGACTGCATCTATAAATTACAGCCAGGCATTCTGAATTCACAGCGTGGCTCCTGGGATACGTCAGTGATTCCCAGACATTCTGCTCCCCCAGCACCTGATGGAGTAACAGCACTCTGTGTATTGAAGCGAGTTCAGCTGAAGCCTGTGCTGCTCAGAGCTCTGCGTGAAGAGAACCTGGAGCACGCTGCACGTCCAAGCAATAATGGACACGCTGGAAAGACACTACTACTAAGGAAACACTGATAGAAATGTGCCTGCAGTTGAGATTTGCATATCATAAGAAAAGCTCAAGTCCCACTGGTGGAAAAAGCACCGCGGAACATCCTTACAGAGATTTATCCATCCTCAAGGAACCGCTCAACAAACCCTACCGCAGTGTCCTGTGCTGGAGCCAACTTTCGTGTTTGTAGTGAAGCTTCTCCAGATATTCAATGGGGATTTCTTGTTCTTCATCTCTTCCACGCAAGTAAATCCTATTCAAGCATTTCTAAAGGCAAAAGATAGTAAATAAAGATCAATAAATTGCTGTATTGCATGCCAAGAGCACAGAAATAGCCAAATGTAAAATAGCCAAACGTTTTAAATCATTTGTTCCCATCCTGAGTGCACCTAAAGCCTCAACAACAAGCCAAAACTGTTTAAGTGTTGTACTTTGAAATGTAAATATACGTTCTTTTCTTAAACAGAAAAACAAAAAGCCCTCAGAGTTACTCCGGTGTGTTACATTCCACAGTTTTTTACAACCATAACAAAAGTGAAGGCATGGAAGCTGGAAGCAAGGAAATACGGAAGTGATCTGTAAGCTCATTAGAGTTCTTTTAACCTCATGTTTTTCTCTTGTTCAAGCAAATTTCACGCTCAAAAGGGATATTATTCTGTTCTCTCCTTTTAAACAAGTATTAGATGGCCCAAGATCAAAGCATGTTCCTAAGGCCTCGCATACAGGGCATGCTTTCACCTGGCCTAGCTCCAGCACCCCAGGTGTAGGGGCTTCACAGACCACCCCCACGTCAGCTGTGCCGTTACTGTAAACTGTTGTATCTATTCCCTGTACAGCTATACTCCCGATGTAACAGCTATTCCTAGAGGTATTTTGTACTTTCCTGCAGTCTCTTGCTTTATTCCAGCGGTATTTTCTGGCTTACTGTTCTCATGTATTCTGTTTTTGAGATGAGAAAATCATTACCATCACAGTTGACTTTCATACACACAGTCTACATCTGAAAGAACATTTTTTTTTAAGTACTTCCAAGTGAGTTGAGTCACAGCTCAAGTATTGCAGCCTTCAGGGGAACAGAACAGCCTGAGCTAAGCTCTAACCACGAGGGGCAAGGCACAGAGCACAGACTTGTTTTCGGTGCCCTCACAATCGTACCCCTCACCTCAGGGGTGGCTCGGAGATAAATGATCCCATCCAGCGCCAGCCTCGAGCCAAACTGTTTGTTCATCCAGTCGTGCCAGTCCTGGTAAATCGTCCACTCGGTCTCGTTCATGCAGTCAGACTCATATAAATTAGCAGCAAAGATGTACCTGTGGACATTCAAGTGATGGAAACAAAAATTCTCCTGGACACAGGAATCCCTTGGTTTGTCTCAAGTACGTTAGCTAGAGAAAAAGCTGAGTGCTAACACTGCAGCATCTCTGACGATCTCCTGGAATTAAACAGCTGGTATTCTCCTCCTGGAGCTGCGTGCATGAAGACCACCAACGTTTGCAGCTCAGATGTGAAGGAATAACCCACAGAGCCCAGCTGGCTTGAACACTGGGTCCTTTCTTTACAATAAATTAAAACACGTTATTTTTCACAATATATTACAACTAGAGCAACACCTAAGGATTATGGGATGGGATTCAGTTACCAAGTCTCACAGAAACACAGGATGGGGCATTTATTTAGACATTTTTTTGTTGCCCGTGAACTAAAACACAACAAGTTCCACCTCAGCATGAGGAAGAACTTCTTTGCACGAGGGTGGCCAGGCACCGGAACAGCTGCTTAGGGAGGTCACGGAGTCTCCCTCTCCGGAAGCATTTCCACCACCTGGACGCGTTCCTGTGCCACCTGCTCGGGGTGACCCTGCCTCGGCCGGGGCTTGGACTGGGCGGTCTGCAGAGCTCCCTTCCAGCCCCACGCGCATGCTGTGATTTGCCTCGGGAGAACCCCCCTGTGCACCCTGAGGGCTCCGGCCGCACGCACCTGTCGCTGTAGACGGAGCGCTCGAAGAACACCACGGGATTCTGCGCGTCGCGGAGTTTGCCGTCCAGGGCGCTGAGCTGAGCGCGGAGCCTGCTGAGGCACGCGTACGTCTGGAAGGTGAAAGCCCACCGCTCCGGCTTCTCGTACATCATGCGCAGCACGTTCCCGCCGCTCCTCTGCGACGTGGTCAGCTCCTGGGCTCGCGGGAAACAAACGCTGCGCTGCCTCACCCCGCGGAGACGCAGCTGAGGACAGGTCGGGAGCAGCGCGTCCCCGTTCACTTGCACGCTGCGTTAACCAAAATACACCCTGCTTCTTGCCGGGTCTCAGAAAGATCCCTCAAAAGGCACTTGCACAGGAAGTAGCAGCTGGATTGCCAGTGGAATTACAGGTAAATGGGAAAAAAATCCCACCACTGAAACCAAGCGAGCAGCAGTTCTCGATTTCCCAAGACATTTCAGATCACACTTTTCACAGCACAGGAACAAGCCTCTGTGCTCACAGTGGCTACAAGTAACTCTTGTAACCCTTCACCACTTTCAGAAATTAGATCTGATGTTGAATAACATTTATTCCACAGCAGGCCCAACAGACTGGAAAAGAGGAACTCAGACACTGTGAAAGCTATCAGTAAAAGTGTTGCTATCACACAGAGACTGAAAATAATCAGTCAGTTGGATATACTGGCATGCTGAAATCAGAAAAACATTTGACCTTTTTTTTCCCCTCTTTTACCTCATAATCGTCTCCAGAGTTTTGCTGGACATTGCACCATCTAGCTACAGGCTCGGGAACCACTTCCCACTCCTCACTGACTTGTTTCAGAACATTCACAAAGGTGGATTTCCCTGCAGCTGTAGGAAAAGCATCCAGGAACAACGTCAGTGAGACACCACCCACAGCGGTGTTATTTAACCAGTGTTCAACTCTGCCTTCCACCCCCACAAACCAATCTCCCACACCCACCATGATCCAGATCAATTAACGGAGCAACAGGGTTTTTCTTTATCTGAATTTAAACAGGTGATATTTTGAGGTGTGCTGTGCAGGGTCAGGAGTGGGATTCAGAGGTCCTTATGGATCCCTCCCAACTCGGGAAATCCCGTGATTCCGCGTATTTTACACCACAAACAGCAAAGACGTGGGGAAAAGCTTACCCTGGACTTCAACACCAAACAGGTGAATCAGTTAAAAACCGTAATAGAAAGCTTTTTTTCTTTTTCTCTCCCAAATCTCATCATTTTTACGGTGTCAGGTTAAAGTCTCTGACATTATAAATTGGCTTGTTTGTGCCTCCTGACCTGATTAAAAGCCTTTTACGGAGGGAGACGGCCAGGAAAACCTTGTGGGAGCACCACTCCTGTCGCCCCGCTCTGCCGTAGTGGGAGGAGCCCTCACACAAGGGAAAGTGGGAAAAGGGAGAGAAAAGAAGGGGGAAAAAGGGCAAAGAAGAGAAAGAGAGATGGAAGGGAAGAGGTACGGAAGGAGAGGAGGGAGAAAAGAAAATAAAAAAGGCTGGAAGGAGGCAGGCAGGCAGTGAAGAGTCCGCAGAGCTGAGCCTCCCCCAGACACGGCCGAAAGCGCCGAGCGCCGGAGAAGCCGGCTCTTCCTGCAGTCCTCGCCAACGCCCCCTTCCCCATCCCTTTCCCCGCGTAGGCGAGAGGCGCTGACTCACCGATGTTGCCCTCCACGGCGACCTTCTTGAGGCGGCCGTCGGGCCTGCTGCGCTTGGGCGGGGTGGCCATGGCGGCCTGAGGGGGCGCGAGGGCGCCTGAGGGCGCCCGCGGCCGACGGCGCCGCAGGCAAGAGCAGCGGCGCGCAGAGCGCATCGATGGCGCCCGGGCGCGCCACCAGCCGCTCCCTGCTCAGCGCTGCCCCGCGGGACAAAGGGGACGGGAAAAGGGGACAGAGCCACCCCCAACCATCCCAAAAACTCCTTAAAAATGGCCTTAAAAACTCCCCCGGGAATGGCTTGGCACTGGCACGTGGGCTGGCTTTACCGGAGATCGGCGGCACTTGAATTTAGAGGGCTGATACTGAAAGTAATTAGGAGGACACTGTTAACTTCAGGAAGGAATTCTTGGCTTTAGGCTGGAATGCTTTACTTCAGGAAGGAATCCTTCCCTGGCAGGGTGGGCAGGCCCTGGCACAGGTTGCCCAGAGCAGCTGGGGCTGCCCCTGGATCCCTGGCAGTGCCCCAGGCCAGGCTGGACACTGGGGCTGGAGCAGCCTGGCACAGTGGGAGGTGTTCCTGCCATGGCAGGGGCTGGAATGGGACGGGCTTCAAGGTCCCTTCCAACCCAAACCATTGTGGGATCCTATGAAAACCTAAAACCTGCCAGACAGACACCGAAGCCAAGGAGAACCAAGTTAAACGGGGAAAAATCCTGAGCCTGGATTGGAGGAGATGGGCACCATCTGGGAGGCAGCTGTGGCCCTAAATTGGTGTAAAACATTGAAGTAAAAGCCAGATTTTTAACCACCTTTCCCCAAACTGCCCTCCAGCCATGTGTGTGAGGAACTTACCGCGGGGCAGGGCACTTCAGAACCCGGCGTGGATGGGAGGGCAGGAAATCTGGAGTGCTCCAGCTGTTGGGCTCACAGGAGGCTCTTGGGAGAAAGAAAAGCCAAAAAAAAAAAAGCACCCGTGCTGCTGGGCAGGGCCAAAAGTGAAGTCTGCACCTCCTGTGGCACCGGTGACACAACAGCATCCTTGGGTGTGTCCTGGTCAGATGTTTACAATATACAGGGGGGGAAAAAATCTATTTACAAGCAGGAGACCATTGAGGAACAAGTCCAAGAAGGAAATAAAGACAGTCATGGTCAAACATAGCTATTTATTTTCTCTGATAAACAGCCTTCAGTTTCTTATTGAAAAAAAAAAAAAACAAAAACCCCTAGGATTTAAATATTTTGCCCCATCACATACAACCATCTGTATACATTATTTACAACTCTCAAATAAACACGGTGCGGATTTTCAGACATTCAACTTATTCTTTTTTAATCAAGAGCTGTTTTCATTTAAAACTGAAATCTCCATCAGTGACTACAAACTGAAGCGTATTGGCACAGTTAGCTCACAGTAAGGGTTCTCTCCTTGCATTTTACACATTACACTGCATTTTCTCCCACATATTTCAGGATTCTAAAGGAGGAGGAAAGGTTAGTGTCGCTTTTGCAATTTTTATTTTTTTTGTCCTTCAAAAATGGCCTTTTACTGAAGCCTCGTTGGTTTTTATTGCAACCTCGTTCGTTTCTACTGAAACCCTGTTGGTTTTTTATTGCATCCTTCTCTCTCTCCCAGTGCACATCAAGGCACGTGCCTCCACACCACACAACCCCAGCATTCCCACGTGGTCCAACAGCCACGATAATAAGCGTTCCCTCCGCGACACGGCTCGGAAAATTGTCCCCAAGTTGCAAACGTACAAAAATAATGAGTATAGTTTAGTGGCTATAAAAAATTAATCTCCCCTAAAAATACAATATTCTATGAACAATTTGGGGAATTGGCTCTTCCAACAAAATAAGGTAATTGGATATTTTCCTAGGCTGCAAACTGAACCTGGCAAGAGGAAACCGTAAGAAAAGCAGGGAAGGAAGGAGGTTTAACACTGAAAATCACCAGTGTTAGTCTCGTGTTAAAAGAGAAGATATCCAGGAAAAAACGATGGGCATCCTTAAAACTGCCAGTGGTTTTAGGAGTCAGGGATGGGAAAAGAGACAACTGCTGCCAGCAGTGAAGGAAACGGGATCCGGCGCAAAAGGGAGTATTTCAGTGGGGAAAAAAGCAAGGGATCTCTGTTCGTGCTGCAGCTCCTTAAATAATCCAACTAAAAGGGGGGTTATGTACAGTAACAGCACTCTGGCAGGCAGGAGAGGAGGGCAGGGCAGCAAGGAAAAACACGACTGTCCGAAAGGATGTGTCTGCAGCAAAACTGCGTCCGGTGACCCCGGAGAAAGGAAGAGGAGTGAGAAACACAAAGGAACAATCTGAAGGGTAAGTTGAGTCCATAGCAGCAAATAGGTGTCCTTACCTGTTAACTGAGGGTCAGGGACACGGGGAGAGGGCTCAGCTCCTCAGGACTGAGTAAGGACAGTGCTCCTCTCCGTGTCCACAGAAAAGCAGAATTTCAAAGCTCTACATTGCATAGTAAGCAGGAAAAGAAAGTGGATGCTTGCAGATGGGCTGCCTGCCCTCAGAACCTGTTCTGTCCCCTCTGTCAGCCTCGTGCAGCAGCAGCAGGCGGTGCTTTCGTTCCTGTGTGCACGAGTAGCTGACCAGCATCCCTGACTCGGAGCGGGAAGGGCTGCACAGCACACCCCGTGCGCACCCACCGGGGCCCGGCAGCGCCGCCGGCGCTCCGAGGACTCGGCCCTTCCCCCTTCCCAGCCCCAGGGAGGCGCCCTCCCCAGTCACCACCCGAATCCCTGACGAGATCCAGTGTGCTGGCAGCAACGGACCACCACAAACCATGGGAATTCGGGACCCTACCCGACTGGAAGGCCTGAGGCAGCCCTGGAAGCACAGCCTGGTCCAACCCCTCTGGCACCTTCTGCTCCCCAGGACCAAAGCTGGAAGGTTTTGTCTCCCAGCGCTCGGCACCCCTCCAAGTCCCAAGTGGGGGCCTGGAGCAGAGCAGGGTTTGTTTCTCCGGGGTTTATTTGGAGGGGCAGAGGGTGTCCCCCCCTTTTCCTCCCATAAATGCACTATTTTATAAACACATTCACTCGATCCAGATCCCATTGAACGGCATTTCCATGGGCCCTTACTCCGAGAGTGTAAACGCACGTCAACTTGTGGTCCCACAGCTTTCAGAAGCAAAACAACAATGAAAAGCTGCAAAAAAGAAACAGCACGGGGATCCTAAATCCCCACCACTGCAAACAAGTCCTCAATGATGTTCTTTTCAAGTGTTGTGTAATTAAACAATGTGTTCGTACAGCTGTCAGGCAAATCATGATCTCCAAGCTTTTATTACGTGCCTAGAAACTATTTGGTCAAAGACCTTCTACTGCCAGATACTGAATTAAAAAAACACACTATCCACCTAGGACTCATTTTTAAACTCAGTACATTCCAATTCTGATTGGCTGAACTGCAGCAGATGCCTCTGGATTTCTAGAATTGGCTGTTCAAAAGAAAAAAACTGCAACAACAACAAGAACTAAGCCCTCCTAGGGCAGAAGCGTGCCAGGAACGTGAACCACTGCACTGCCGTGTCCAAGCAAACCCTCATTTCTACACATGTGTCCTTTCTGCTTCTTGCTGGCACGTGACACCAAACCAAGGAGTCACCCTGAAATTTACTGGGAGACATCACCTGTTGAGCACCTCGGAGCTCCTGCCTTGCTCACTCTGTGTCTAAACCACGCAGTTTGAATTTGGGAGATGGGTGGCTTTTGCCACTGTGGATGGTGGCACAGGAAAAGCCAGAAGATCAGGATCCCTCACGGGAACCCAGCAGCTCCCAAGTGAGTCATTTCTGTGCTCAGCTGTTCCTGCTGGCCGTGCCAGTGGCCACTCACCTCTTCTGCAGGCTCCTGCACGCCAGCTCCAACTTCACTCGGCGTCTTGGGCCGAGCCAAGGCACGCGAAACAGAAGCCCAGCTGCTCTGTCACGTGCCCACCTTGGCCTCACCTGTTCCTGCTGCTTTCCCCAACAGCTGGAGCTCTCTGAAGAGGGGCAGTGATTTTTAAACGGGGGAGAACACCATCACAATAACCTAACTCCAAAGCAGCCCCTGGAATTATCTCCCCTCCAAGATACATTTCCTCAAACAGCAAATACTGGCCACCAGAGCCCCTCCTCAGAGCCAGGCTTTGCATTCCTAACTTAAAAACACCTTTCCACCAGTTATTTTTCAAGCCAGGTTTTCCTTATTATTATTATTATTATTACTGTCCCAGTGCAATTTTTTATAGGGAATATTTTCCCTAATTGTATTTGTGCAAACTACCTGCTCATTTGGCAACTGCTAGGGGAACTTAACAAGCTGGTTGACCCAACTGATGCTTTCCTGCTAAGAAAATAAAAGCAACTATGCCAAATCCCTTGGCAGCAGACATGGACCTGCTTGCTGAGCACAAGGTCTGTGTAATTTTGACACAGCCTTCGCCGTTTCTCTTTAGCGAGAACTTAGCTTTGCTTTGTAAGAAGTCATCTAGTTTTGAAAAATTCTATATTCATCTCTAAAAAAATAAGACAAGTATTTGTATTAAAAGCTGGAGATCATAGATTTCAGCAAGTTATGGCTTTTTTTTTTTTTTCTTTTTAGTGTAAGCATAGATATATATTTTTAAAACAAGTTTCAGTAAGTGTCTGGGTGTTAGTACATATTTTCTGTTTCCAGCAATGTTCAGTATTGTATGTGCTTTGCACCTCAGAAGTGAGTCTGCCAAGGCACTTAGAGAATGTAAGCAAGTCTTCCAGGGACTTCATGAGAATGGGCTACCACTGACACAACACAAGAACCCATCCACCAGCAGAGTCAATCCCCCAACCAAGCACGTTTCCTTAATCAGCACTCAGCACCTGCTAGAAATTCCACAATGAATAACAACAGTAAAATAATAATAATAAAAAAAAGCTATTTACCACATGTCACTAACAGAGAAAAGATTTCCCCTAATAAAAGCACAGAAAGTAGACCTCAGCTGTCACTGGTAACAGCACAGGGGGGTTGTTTTGTTTTTTTAAAAAAAAACCAAATTAACAAAAAACAAATACCACACGCTCGCTTAAAGAAACAAGTGACTTGAAGAAGTCCTCTTCCTTTTATCTGTCCTTGGAGGTGAGTTTTTCAATCAGTTCTTGAAGTGGTGCAAGTTCTCTTCTATCAATAAGGTTGAATTCCTGCAACAGGGATGAGGAGAAAGACACACATAGAGAGTTTTGTGGGTACAGCTCAGGTGAGAAGCCTTATTTAGCCACAATGCATTTGGCAGTCAGCTCTCTGAGCCCAGGCTTGGCCACTACAGCCTCCCCTGCCCATCTGCCACTTGCTGACCAGCAGAGTGCCACTGCCTGAAGCTTTCTCTCCCTCTTAAAGGAAGGAAACCTAAGAAGATGCTGATTTTTTCCACAAGGGAAGGGGCATCATGTAGCTTGGAAGTGAGAACACCGCTTGCAACGTCCTTACCTGAACAAAAAAGATAAAGTGCTTGAAAGAAGTGTTAAGGTGTGCCTCCTCCTGCAGCTGGATCACCGGGTCAAAGTGCTGGTGGTAGATGTGGGCGTAAACTCTGAAGAGACGCTTGAGAATTGTCTTGGCCACTGACATGAAGTTCTTTGGGAATGGTACACCTGGGAAGAAGAAAACAGATGACTTATTCTTCAACTCCCAGGCCGTGTTTGTGTGTGGTGAAAGCCACTACACCCCCCAGGGCAGACAAAATCAGTCTCAAGAGCAGACCTTTGTCACTGCACGGGTTTTAATAAAACGGACTGGGAAAGGGCAAGCGGCTACAAGGAGCGCTGAACTCTGTAGTTGTCACTTCCCCAGGCTAAAAAAAGATATTTATCAACCATCTGAAAAGAGGAAACCTGTCTAGCTTCTCCTCCCCTACCAGTCTCCCCAGTCAGCTTAGCCCTTCTGCAGCCTTTCCAAGTGCTCAAGTCCTGCCTGAAGGCCAGAGGCCCAGGCCCGGGATGCTCTGAGGCCAGTCAGGACCTCACCCATGCTTTCAGGTCCCACCATTAATGTTTTCCTGCTCCTGCTTCGGCCTGCCCTGCACACACGTACACAGCATTTCCTCTTGTGGCTGCTGCAGCACACAGGAAATTCGTATTTAGCTGGTTAGTCTGTGGCCTCTGAATCTCTCTCTGAAGGCAAGGGTTCTCTAAAGAAGCTCAATGAAACTGTGTCAAAAGCCTAAGAAACTATTTACAAAGTTAAGGCAACTAAGAGATCCTCTCTGTTATCTTTTCCAAACTGTCATTATTTCCCTCCTGCTTTTCTCAAAGAAGCCTCTTTAAAACATCTACTTTTAATCTTCACTTCAGAAAAAAACAAGTGAAATAAATCATCAACCTAAGATCAAAGCTACAATTCAGCATCTTTGGAGATAAGGCCGGAAAGTTCCTCATGACACCTCCTCTGTGACAAAAAGCTGCCAGTTCCTGGTTATAAGGGTCTGAGACCCTCTGCTTCCTTTCTAAAGAAACAACTCACTGTTCCAAATGAATAAAACACCAGACTCGATGAACAGAACCAGTTATTAGTTAGAAATGGTACTTCCTGCACCCAGAACTGTGACAGGGGTTTATTAGGAGTACTAATACACGGATCAGAGCTCATGCATTGCAGCATACCTTAAAAGATAAGTGTGTTTAGACAGATAACGTCGCCTTCTAAACCTGCCCCACTCATCAATCACTGAGGAGACCTTTTAAGGCTCCAGGACTGGAGTTCCTGTGCAGGTGTAACCCAAGTGCACTGCTCAGCTGCAGTTACTCACTCACCTATTTTAGAAGGAAACAGCGTTTCGTCGTCCAGCTGGTCCTGGACCCAGGTCATCAGGTAATCGATGTACTTGGGTGCGGAGCACTTGATGGGCTTCTTGATGTTCGTGCCATCTGCCCAGTGGTACTCGTACCTGGGGTGGGACACAGCAGCCTTCAGCACCAGTGAATCACTCCTGCCAGGCCTGCCAGGCTGCTCCCACGCCCTCCCACTGCTCCCACACCCTCCCTTGGAACCAAGGTCCGAGCGCACCGCTCCTCACCCGGCCTCCCCTCTGCTTCCTGCAGGCCTCCCCAAACTTCAGCCACGCTGCCACGGCAGCTGGCAATGCTCGACACCTGCAGCAGCTGCCAGCCACACACATCAGACCCCCCCAGTCCAGGGAATTGCTTTACACTTGAAAATATTCTTGGGAAATTTCGCACAGCTGAAAACCAGTCTAGGTTAGCTCTCGCCAGAGATCCCCAATTACGGCTCTTCTACAGACACAGGGAGGTTCCTAGGAATGCTGTAAAAAATTGGAAACTGATACCAAGTGCCTTTCAGCTAAAAGAAGAGGTTTGAAGCAATCTGGGCTGGTGGAAGGTGTCCCTGCCCGTGGCACGTGGTTGGAACGAGATGAGCCTTAAGGTCCCTTCCTACTCAGACCAGTCTGGGATTCTGATCCTATGGATAGGAAAACTTCTCGGCTACGTGCACAACCAGACAGAAACAAGTCCTCGTCAAATCCAGAATGGAACAGATATTTTGCCTGACAGCTGCTGACACCAGTCCAGATGGTGGATAATCTTGGGAAGACCTTGCTGCAAAACCCCAAGCACACCCGACACGGGGAGTCTGACAACACCAGCTCCCAAGGGGACCGCAGGGTTTGTACGTTACGGATCACACACGTGGGGGTTTATGCAAAGCTCAGCTGCATCTGAAAGATCTGTCCTCTCAATTTGTTTAGCAAATTCGGTTTTGTCAGAACAACTACTGGGAGAATATTTGCACCATAAACAAATCTGATGACAGATGATGAAGGTGCTGCTCACAACGGACAAAAACACCCCCATTTTTCTAACAGCAACAAATCAGAGGACCTGAAAGCATTTTAAAACTGCATCTAGGAACACATGCAAGAATCCCAGACACACCAAATGGGCCATGTGTCTGGATTTATGAAAAAACAGGATTTCTCACCACCCAGTACTGCCCTAATACCAAGTATCAGCACTTAGCTGAGGTGTCAGGATCAGTCTGGAGCCAAAGCAAAACAACCAACTGAATTAGAGAGCAGGAAAAAGCACAAACAGTGGATGTCTACACAAAAGCATAAGCAAGAATCCAAGAAGGGCACAGGGATTCTTATCCAGGCATCTACTGTTTCTACAATACCTACATGGAAGATTTTAGTAAGCCCTAATGGAATACCTGCATCTAAAAACTTTAAATCTTCATTTAAGAAGCCCTCATTAATGTTTCAGAAAAATAAAGAAGGGGAAAATATAATTTTGATAATTAATTTACTTCCCCGGTTAAAAGGAAAAAAATAAATAAACACCAAACAAATAGAAACCTGGATAAAAAAAAAAACAACTTTCTGTTCCCCACCCCCTTAACAGAAGTTCAAATCCTTCTTCTCTTTCACATCCTTGCCACCCACCTCTGGCACTCATCTCAGCTGGTCTCAAGTTTTTAAATGAGAAATCATCTCAAAAACTGCACCCAGCCAACAGTGTGAAGAGCATGCTCTTACTTGGGGCCAGCAGACATCACGGGGCAGCTCTCCTCCGTGCAGAAGTCCGTGATGGTTCCATAGAGCATATTGATCTGGTTGAAGAAGTCGACAGCTGAAAAGCATGGAAACCACCCATTAGCACTGTGCAGCACAAGATTCCTACAGCCCAGGCTGTAAAGCACGGGGTCTGCAATGGTTTTGGGGAAAAAACTTCACTGTCGTTGCTTTTTTAAGATCCATTATAAAAGAGATGCAGAATGCAAACACTGACTTTCTGGAACAGCCTCCAGCAAGAACTACTTAATTGTTCACTGCAGCAAAACCTTCAGCTGCAAGAAGAAAAAGCAAAGAGAAAGCCTAGTTATTTCCTTTCCTGAAAGTTTGGTGCATTTTATGACAATCCCAAATTCTACAAATTCGGGTGGGAAGGGGATTTAAAGACCATCCAGTTCCACCCCTGCCATGAGCAGGGACACCTTCCACTGTCTCAAGCTGCTCCAAGCCCTGTCCAACCTGGCCTTGGACACTGCCAGGGATGGGGCAGCCACAGCTTCTGTGGGCAACCTGTGCCAGGGCCTGCCCACCCTCACTGGGGAGAATTTCTTCCTAATAGCCCATCTAACCCTGCTGTTATAATTGCTCTTGCATTTAATTACTCTGAGCTCTTAGAAAAGGAAGTTCTTTTTCAATAACTAACAGCATGTCGCGAGGAACTGTGGCCACTGCAATCAGTTTATAAAATCCACTTTATCTGCAGGTATTTTTCAGAGGATAAATGGCCAAGATGAGACAAAAGTCACTGGAGCAAGTCACAGCTACTGCTCAGCAGATGCAGGACACCAGCCCTCGCTTCTCAAGTGCACACAGGAACTGTTAATTAAGTTTCCATTCCCTGCTCCCAGCAGAAACCACAGCCCACTGTTTGCTTCAAGGCAAGCATGTTCAGAAAACCCACACAGGCTCCGACAGAATGACTGATTATGGCAAATCCCACACTTGGAAGTCTCAAAATCCTCAGGCACATCAAGTCACTCCCCAAGTGTCAGGCTGAGAGCTGAGCAAGAATTAGCAGGGCAGAGCACGTTTGGTTTTGTGCTCTCAGGGCTGAGAAGGGTAAAAGCAAGGACTTGAAGTCACACGTTTTGTCTCCTCACGAGACCCCTCTGTGAGCAGAAGGGGCTCACAGCTGGTGCTCAGTGTGGTGCAGGGGGGGTGAGGGAAGGGAGCCCAGCATCAGCTCACTCTTCAATGACACAGCTACAATTTCATCCCAGCTAATTCAGCAGTTAAGTCATTCAGGAAGGGAAAAACTGCTGCCACGCAGGAAAGAAAGCAGAGACATGGAGTGAAGGAACCACCAAAAGGGAAGGATGCCAGCAATACATGAAGCATCTTTAGCAATGCTTACTCACGCAAGTGGGCTGGCCTTTTCTCTAGTCAGTTTTGCAATGCAGTGTGAATTAACTTTTGCAAAGGATGGTGTCAGCAATTCCAGCCTGCCCTGGAAGCAGAGGCAAGTGGAGCACCAGAGCACTGCATGACTGGTATGGAGCAGGAAGGTGGAAGTCAGTGTGATGGTTTCACTTCCCAAACATGTCAAAAAGCAAGAAAAAAAAAAGGCAGAATCACAGAAGCAATTAGAGGACCTTTAACTCAAGCATAAGTTCTGTTGCAGTGCACAATCAACCCTGTACCACCACGGGAAAACATCAAGTCTGAGAGGCAAAAGATGAGGGAACAGCCAGACAGGGCACAGAGCTTGTGGCAGCCAAAACTGCACAGGCTATGGAGTGCAAAGGGAGAAGCCCTTCTTTAGGAGCAGGGGGCAAAGTTCGTGCAGCAGGGAGAGGGAGGAGGAGGAAACAAGGTCAAGCAATCAGAAAAGGCTAATTTCGGCATCATTGTTTGGCCTGAAAGCAGGGAGTTTGGACAAACAGCTTTAGAGGAAGTTAAAAGCATGACATCAGAGACTTACCAGAGCAAAGGCTCAAAACTTGGTAGGAACTAAAGGAGCCAACTTTAGGAAAATTACAAACCCCATTGGAATCACAGAATCATTCAGGCTGGAAAAGACCTCTGAGATCATCAAGTCCAGCCTGTGGCTGATCTCCACCTTCTGACAGCCACGTCCAGCTGTTCCCTGGACACCTCCAGGGATGGGGACTCCAACACCTCCAATGCTTGACAACATTTTCCATGAAGGAATTCTTCCTGATGTCCAACCTGAACCTTGAGGCTGTTTCCAGTCACTCTGTCCCTGTTCCCTGGGAGCAAAGCCTGACCCTCGCGTGGCTGCACCCTCCTGTCAGGGAGCTGTAGAGAGCAAGGTCCCCCAACCCCCCTTTTCTCCAGGAACAGAAAGGGACACCCAGCTGTGCTCCCACAAGTGCCAGCCCACTGTCAAGAGCCCCGTGATGAAGAAAAGGCCAGCGACTCACTGTTGACTGCAACCCACTCATTTAGGTCTTCCCCCTCCGGAAGCATCACGGCCATGCGGAGGTTGCCGCTTCCCAGCGTGGCCTCGGCATGTTTCAGCAGCTCGTACTGATGAGACCCCTCCGGAATATTCTTCTTTGGTTTGAAGGTTTTGGAAGAGCGACTACCACTGCAAAAGAGACAGGAAATAGCTAGAGACCTTTTGGAACAGGAAGGAAAAAGGAGACAAGCAGACCAGGCCCAGGTAAGGACAAGACTAAGGTTAAATACTTGACCCACTCACATATTTTCAAGTTGCAACAGAGTATTTACCAAAAACTGGGACGCTAAAGTAGCAGGTATTCTGAGTTTTTTTAAACCATTTTCTAACCTAATCACTTCTTTACCTAAAATTTTGTTTGGAAACACACGGACTGGCTTAGAAAAAAGGTATAGATGTTTGAATTTTAAGCCATGTCAATGAGCCTGGATGGCACATGAGGCCCTAACATGTCAGAAACATGATGTGTAGAAATAAATATTTGCAAAGAAGTGCCAAATGAGTCAATACTTGTGAGTATTTTCGTGTATGAGCTGAGAGAAGACTTCTAACAGAACAGGCAAACAAAGATCTGAATTCCAATGCAAGTGGAAAGTTGTGAAACCCGGACCACACAAATCTCATTACAAATACTATCCAGATCTCACTTCTTTATATAAAGACCTGGCCAATGTTTCACCATCTCTCTAAAGACCAAACAGAATTTTTTATTGGTGGGGTGCATGAGTTGTCTTTTCATTCTAGGAAGAAATCCTCTATTCAGGAAGACATTCTCCCCTGTGAGGGAGGTGAGGCCCTGGCACAGGCTGCCCAGAGAAGCTGTGGCTGCCCCTTGATCCCTGGAAGTGCCCAAAACCAGGCTGAAGGGGGCTTGGAGCAACCTGGGCTAGTGGAAGGTGTCCCTGCCCGTGGCAGGGGGTTGGAACGAGATGGGCTTGGAGGTCACTTCTAACACAAACCATCCAGGGATTCTGGGAGTCTGTTCTATGGTCCCAAAGCATAGGTCCAAAGGAGCAGCAGCACCCTCCCCTTCCCACAGGCCCCTGAACTAATCCTGGCTCCTGGGTGTTGTAAAGGAGGGCTTGGCTGGACTTCCAGGGATCCTGAGATGGCACAGCCATGAGCATTCACATGGACACCCAAGAACACCAGTGCAGCCTGCTGCTAAATGCACCCAGGAGCCAGAAGGAGAAGGAGGGAACATCCTGCTCCCGTCTGTTCTGTCACAGGACACTCCTAGCTGCTTCTAGTCATCTGCACCTCACCCTAAGCCACGACACCAGACACAAATCCTGAATAAAATAATTGCTTCCCAGTGGGAGTGAGAAGCTTCTGTGGCTCAGGGAGTTGCCATCACCTCCTGCCCCTCCAGCCACCTGCACCTGGTGCCAGGCCAGACTCAAGCCAGCTCTGAACAAAGAAGAAACTGGAAAAATCCCCAACAAACAAAACCCCCAAATCTCACGACTGACTACTTTACCTAAACCCAATTATTTTCTTTTCAGGAACACGGCCACTTTAGAGGCACTTGGCCAACATGCGGAGTGAAAATACAACCTAAAACATCTGGAGAGCAGAAGAGACTGGGATCATTCTCTTTCCACATGTGTCAGCCTAAGCAGAAGGAACCCAGCACGAGCTAAACACAGCCTGGAAAAAGGTTATGAAATAACTAACCCAAGCAACAGTTAGGATTTGAGCACAAAGAGTAAGCCCAGCAAAGGGACGAGGGTTTGGGAACGGGGCACAAGGAAAGCACGGTGAAGGAATTCCCTGAGTAAGTAGTTTATTCTGAGAAACTCTGGGTAGGAATTTACCATACCCACCCCAGCTCCTGAGTCTGCCAGACAGCAAACCAAGTCACTGCAGATCTGTTGAACACCCTGCAGAGATACATGGTCCAGGAAGCAGAAAATGCAACGTGTTGCAGAAAGCTTTAGGTAGCATGTAATCCCTGCTCCCCACTTCCCGGGAACAATGGGGTTCTTCCCATAAGCTGACAAAGGCTGTAACAACAGAAGGAACTACTGCTCTAAATAAGCCATTGCATCTTTGCCTCCAACACCTGTCTGATTCCTGCTTCTCAAATGCAGCACAGCCACCCTAAGCCAGCAGGAAAGAGTCTCACACCAAAGGCAGGCAAGCAGGCATCCAAAAGGAAAAGTAATTAGGATAACTGCAGCCTGGTAGTCCTAGCGTGCTATGGAAATACCTGCAATTTTGGCAATAAATATCAGAATTCCCTGCCTTTGAGGGAATAGTTAACACACTCCCTGAGACACAGCTCAGGGACAGCCTAATGCAGCCTCAATCTTTATAGGATGTGGTTTTTCTTGGAAAGTTTGGTTAAAAGCATTGCATTAATAAACAGTATTCCAATTACCTTATTAGTCCAGAAGCTCTCCTATTATTTAACCAAAAAAATAAATACTTTTTCCTAATATACCGATCTGTTTCACGTGACAGATTCAGAAAGTTGTCTTGACCCAGGTCTGTTTCCTCAACTCCTTGAGCAATGAGTGAAAAAAGTAACTTTAAAGTGAGTTCTGCCTGGTGGCCAACACTTCACACAATCATCTGTGCCTGGGTCGCGTGTAACACTTGATCTTCAGCTACATCCCATAATGGAATCAGCCATTTCTGTCGAGGTTGTAAATGCTTTACGACAGTAGGCAGCACCTGCCTCCTCCAGTTAAGAGTCTGTGATATAAGATACAAGAGTCTCCTTGGTATTAATGCCGAGGTGAGAGGGGACAGAGAAGCCAGCCAAGATCCCGTTTTCCCTGCAGCTGAAAAGGCCATGGATCGGGGAGCACGCTGCAGCATCCCCACCACGTGCCACAACCAAAGAGCAGCCTTCCAAGGACACCTGACTTCCCAAGGGACTCCGAGGACGCCTGGCTCCCTTGGCTCCCAGGCGCTCCATTCCCAGTGACCATGCCCTTCTCCCCCTGCAGCCCCAGGGGCAGCCCGGCCCGGCAGCAGTGAGGAACAAAGTGAGGCTGCCCGCGGGGCTGGGAGCCTCGGCAAGCCCTTCCCGCCCGCAGGAGCCCACGCAGCCACGTCAGGGCTCGCCTGGGAGCAGCTCCACCGCATTTCCTCCAGAGCTGTCGTTTCAGCGCTCGTGCGCTGGCACGGGCTGGGCTTTGTGATGCACCTCCTGTTCTGTCTCACGCTGCTAAGAGGATGCTTCCAGAAGAAAAGGGAAAATGTGAGGTGTTCTGCTCGCCCCACGCTGCCTCAAGCAGCTTCAAGCATGGCACTGGCAGATGTTCTGTGCTCAAAGCAGCTTAAATATCCAGTCTCAGCTCTTGATAAACTTCCCAGTAACTGCTCCCAAGGGAAGCCCTAGGGCAGGCCTAGCTTAAACCTCCTCAATCCCAACCATTTGCCCACAGAGCCTTTCAGCAGAGATTTTTATCCATTTCCACCAAGTCTGCTGTAGATTTGGGGAAACCTGAATTAAACCAGGTAACTTCAGGCTTCTTATCCATAAAAGCTACCCCCTCACAGCTTGTTCTCAGCACAGAACTACCTCAGGCTCTCACCTGCTCTGCAGGGGCAGCATTTTCAGCACACACCTGCCACCTACGTTCCTCTAACTGCTCCTTGATGCTGAGGCCCCCTTCCTGGGGGTAAGGAGTGAGTGACTAACTCCTGGAAGTACAGCTCCACCACTCAGTGTCTCCCCAAAGCCATCACCACCAAGGCCAGGCTGAAATAAGCCCTTCAAAGTATCTGGAAAAGCTCAAGAGATTCTCAAAAGGCTGAACTCAAGACCATGCACAGAACATTTATGAAGGGCATGGAAACTTTTCCTATCCTAACTCCTGTTTTTTCACCTTCAAATGCCTTTACAAGCATTAATTAATCCTCACAAAGTACCTTTGAAGTAGGGATCATTAGTGTCTCATTACACAGGGAAACTGAGGCAGCAACTCACTGCCACAGGCCAATAAGTGAGTTTATCAGAGAAGCCCCCAAGTTTTAGCTCTGCGCTTCTTGGTCTCCCTTCTCCTGCTGTGCCTCTTTTTAAACACAGAAACACTCTAAGACAAGACCCAAATTCCAGAAAAGCAAACATTTCCAGCCTTTAAACAATAATACAGGCCCTCAAACGATAACATCCTGCTAAGAATAGAAACATCAGAGTAAGACCGGTTTGTTTCCACCAGCCAACACATCAACAGAGAAATTAAAATAAAAGCTCGAGCTGCTTTTTGACCGTGAAATCAATAGCTGCAGACTTGAAACACATTTTCCCTGTGACAACCACAGCATCAGAAGGACAGCAGGTAAACTAAAACTGAACATGTTCAAAAACTGCACTGATGAGATTGAACTTGAGCATTTCTGTTTATAAAACTGATTAGTCACAACATTTCTGTCCTGAAGAGAGACAGTGTGAGAGCAAAGCTTGCTTCCTTCAGTTCTTGCAGCACCAAAAAGTCAACTTTTTCCAAACCAACTCCCATTCATTGCAGTAAGCCTGTCTCAGTCCAGTCACTTGAATCTGTAGGTAACAAAAGCAAGACAAGAATTCAGGATGCATTCCATGCAGCAGCTCTGGGAAGCAGATAGGAGCTGCCAACCCCTTACACAACACAGTTGCTCTCCCAGAGGTTAAGGCAATGGTTTGGAAGCATTTCGCAGCCTAAAGTTTTTGTTTTGGTTTAAGGAGGAATCAGTGGCACTGAACTGATAAATTTCCCCAGACATACGGTCATTCCTGTAGGAATAGAATACATGGGGTTCATTGTTTATTAGCTACACCACAGAGTAACTTCAATTCTCTGTAGCCTATTGAACCTGAAGATGCTTCTCAAGGGGTATGGTATTTCCTCCTTCCACTGGAGTACTGACAGGGAAATCAGCGTTTCCATGAGATTTTTTCCTTCTCTACGCATCCAGGTGGGGACTGTAATCTGGCCTCCCCGTCTAGGAAAAAGAGCTGTCTTCACAGACTCAATTTCCCTACAGGATGGCAGATGAAAAAGGCACAATCCCATGAACAGCTCTTAATAAGCACAGGTCCCATGATACACGAGGACTCAACATGTTTAAAGAGCAGACATTTATCAGCTGACTCACATCCAGGAAAGAGAAAGTTATTTAAGGTAGCCTTAAGGAACAGTTGTGCTTTTGCTTGCCCCGGCCACCACCCCTCAGTGTCAAAGCCCACGTAACCCGTACACATCCACATCGTTAAAATGCATTTTTTTCTGCTACACGTACACAGTTTAGAGTCAGTGACTCGGAGCCAATGTGGGATTGGTCCAGCACGACTCTTACACGCACCAGACCACACCTGAAAGGGAAACCTTTCCTGGCTGAGCTCTGAGCAGGGGACAGGTGTCCGGTGTTGGAGAGCGGTGGCTCCCCTGTGCCCTCACTGCCCCTGCAGCAGCACATGGTGCCAAATCCACACGGATGTTCGGCGGCCACAGCCTGCTTTCCAGCCCAGCCAGGCACCCACGCCTCCCTCTGCCTCGGTTTTCCCATCTGCAGGCTGAGAAAGTGCCTGTAAACAAGGGGGAGGTGTTATGCTACAGCACTTGTGTCTGCTGCAACTCCACCCAATGGTGTTCCTGCTGTTTACCCACTCGGGTGCAACCCTTCTCCCAAATAATCACAATTCCCAGTGCAAGGAACAAGCAAGCGTCCAGAACCCCATCCCATGACCGGGAAATCATCATCGGTTTGCTATGCTTACAACCAAAATAAATTCCCTTGTTTCATTTACAACGCGTTCATTTGATACACTTTCATCTCCTGGAAAACCCTCAAAATAAACAAAGCAAGTCACAGTTGCCCTCCCTGGATACTACCAGAGCCCTGTCTGCGCACTCCAAACACAATTAAACTACTCCCAAGGCAGCCAATGGCTGCGGAAGTGACTCAACCCTCCTGCCCCGTTCCCTGCAGGACTAACAGAGAGGGGCAGGCCCGAGCCACAAACAGCAGTATCCATCACAGACAAGCTTGGAGCCGAGTTTTCCTCGTGCCCTCCTGGCTTGCAGAGACAGGCAGGCAGACGCGGGGACAGCACAGAACTGGGAGATGTCCGTGGCACAACACCTGCAGCCTCCCCGAAGGCTCCCTGAGTGTGTTTTATGGATGTCCCTGCACTGCCGCTCCCAAGTCTCCCACAGACTTTTCCCGAGAGCTTGAGGACCACCAAACTTGAAACACATTTTCACTCCTATTAGCATCAAAGAAGCTTGCAGCAGAGACCCAAGTACCTCCCCATGTTCTCCTCTTCCTGACATCCATTTGAAATCCTGTGGCATGAGAGGAATCAAGATTATCCCAAACATTTTGTTGCACACTCCCAGGAATCCACTGGGTGCCTTGAGGCAAACACAACACTGTCCTCACCCACAAAGCTTACTACAAACAGACTTTGTATTTTTAAGAATGGGGAGCACTAGTCTTGGTTGTTCTGTTGGGTCCTTTTCATCAGACTGAGGTTCTTCAACTATTTCAATATTAACATTTACTGTATACACGCACACACACACACACCTGGTGGAACTGTAAGGAATAATCCAAACTAGATATATTTCTTCTAATGTCTTATTATTCACGTAGCACTCGTTCAAAAGCGCTGGCTCCCGGAGCTTTGAAGAAGGTAAACATGAAGTACTCCTTTTCCAACTGCTTTGTTTTTTCCTGCGAGATGGAGTCCACTATTTTGAACATTTCAGCCCGTAATTTAGCTCCCTGCAAGCTAAACAGCACTATTTCCCCACTCATGTTCCCCTCTTTTCTCAGGGATCCCTTATTCCTGTCAATTAGGATCAGCTCACTCAAAAAGGAGGGCACAGCATGAAGTCCAGCTTAAGGCAGAACTTCACCCACTAATGTTTCCAAGTTTACTTCCCACAAAGTTTCAAACCTCTTTATTGCAGGGATGTACCTAATATATCACTCAGTGGACACAACCATTTGTTTTTTTTTAAACCTACCCTTCCCTGAATATAAAACTGAGCAATTCATAAAAGAAATAGAAGGAAATATGCAGAGCTCCGAGTCTGGGCTGCTCCTGTCAGTGACACAGCGGATGGCACTGCAAGGAAGGACCCTGGAAGCCTTCACAAAGAAGGAAGGGTTACTAAACCATTTATGCAGGCACGAAGGAGCTCAAGACGTTTCCCCAGGTAACTGAGAATATCCTGAAGTGACCTGGAGAGCTCCAGCCTGCCTCAGGCAGCCTCACGTGCTGCCAGTCCCTTGAAGCATCCTGCAGCTGCTGGGGCAGGAGGCAAAGGAGGAGCATGCCCAAGAAATCCAGCAGGTGATGAGCGGTGTTTGCCTACCTGTCACTCCTTTAACTCCAGCACTTCTCCCACGGGACATACAGGGGCCAGAGTCCCACACAAAAGGTGTCGCTGCTTTCCACAGCAAACTGCTCCTCCTGCCTCGCAGACTGCCTTCCACTCAGCTGAAATATCTGTCTGTCCATGACTAATGCCCTCTGCATCCCAAGCTGCTGCTAACAGTCACACCCTGTAAACGCGTTTACAAGTAGGAAGCAGAGCTTTGCAGAAAGCCATCTACAGCCCGCTGAGGGTGATAAATTGCACTAATAAAAGCTTGGCTCCAGCATCAAATTAGATGATGTAGATCCTTACTTGTACACCAAATATAGTGTTTGGAGAACATGCCTCAGAACATGGATGGCTTCCCAAAATGCTGATCAGTGCTTTTGGAAACCGATGCTTAATGAATGACTAAAGCAAATCTAGTCATACAACCTAAGCAATCGCATCAGGGCATTTCTGAGGGAAGAAAAAAGAAGACTTAGCTGAAGAGTTTAAGACAGTCTTCAATCCTTTTAAACACAATAAAAGGAATCATCTCTTAATGTGCTTAGGGAATAGGCAGTTAAAGGAGAAATTTAACCGAATTTTCATGGGAAAAGAGTCACTTCAGCACTTTCTAAAAGGCTGCCCTTTACTGTAACCCCCACGCAAAACAGGCTGAGGATAAGAACGTGGCAAAGGACAAATACTCGGCAGCTTCCCAACAGAAAATCTCAAACAGAGATGGAAGATTACACTTACACTTGGATTAATCGGAAAAATTGGGTCTGGATCCAGGAACTAACAATCATTCGAGGCAAGAAATGACACAGAGAACAACAGGAAGAAGGAATGGACAGGAGGCAGCAATGAATAATCTAACAGCTTTCCAAAAATACACTGCATTATCTCAGCCCCAAGTATTTCTTACACAACCCCCACATTTAATAAAATCCTGTATGTGCCATGTGTAACTATCTCCAGGAAAATCTGCTTATCTCTGCCAAAGTACCTTATCAGGAAAACCCACCAGTCTGAAGAGCATCTGAGAGGGAATGACTGCTCCTCCATAGACAGGAGTACATTTCTTCTGAAATTACTTAAGCTTAAGCGTTTGACAGTTGAGCCCAAAGTCAGTTTCAACTGTTCTGTGAATTTAAATATTCAGACTTTTCCTCTTTTATTTTTTCCACTCCCATTGCGGCAAGAAATTTTAAGAAGAACTGTCAACCACAAAAGTTAGTAATAGCACATTAGAGATGCTGTTTTTCCTAAAAGGCACATCTCAGCATTGGAAGAAGCAGTATTTTGTGGCCATAAAGTAAAAGACAAAGTAATGCCATTTTGATTCCTGGATCCAGAACACTGAGCAAGTCCCTAAAACAATTGATCCATTCAAGCAAAACCAGGACTGTGCTACTGAAGTTGGGAAACACACAATTAAAGTATCAGCTATCAAAACAAAATATAGGTTATTTAATAAAGGTCAAAATAGACAACCCACCCAATCATTATTTGGGTTGAAGTGATTTCCATATCAAAACTCAGTTGTCTCAATTTTCAGCAAAAGAGGAATTTACCACAGCTTACCTAAGCTCATTTGCTGTCTTGGTCATAAAGAAAGGAATTAGACTTGTGATAAAGACAACAAATCCAGGCATTATGAGTCCTTATCTGCAAGATGTTCTCCTTCAAGTGAGGAAGGGATTAAGATTTCGTATGTCAGTATCTCAAGGACACAAGCAATTAACTCCAGAGGCAAGTGACCGCACTGAAAGATGAAGTGGTGCAAGGACAGACGACAAGAAAAAACCCCAAGCAAATCTCAACTAAAACTCAAGTGGAACATGGGCTGGATCTCTTCAGGTATGTAAGAAAACCAAAAGGAATGGATTCCTGCCAAGGATCGGCTGTGAACTGGAGAAGGAAGAGAACAGAGGGTGAACAAGGTACAAGTGTCCTCACACACCAG
Organism: Promerops cafer; assembly: GCA_013398275.1. NCBI lineage: Eukaryota > Metazoa > Chordata > Aves > Passeriformes > Nectariniidae > Promerops > Promerops cafer. The sequence goes on from VZSE01010914.1 coordinate 182,337, forward strand.
AAAAAAAGCCAGAAGTAAAGTTGGGACAAGAAGCTAAAGGCCACAGTTGGATTTCAGGGGGAAAAAAAGACACAAGAAGAGTGAGTGAACTCACTTCCACAGACTGCTTTATGAAGCATCAAAATGCATTTGCAAGGCAAAAACTACTGTTACCTTCGTGAATTGTCAGGGTGGGACTGACACACTAAATTACCATCTCCTCCTCGTGCACTGACTGACTGCTGACTCAGGCTATGAATTTGAAATGGGAAGCGAAGCCTCGAAGCAAACAGAGATGCTTGAGATGCACCACGCTTTTTATCTGAGCTCACTAAGAAATTACAAGTTATTTCCAACTTATTCTTCAGGAACCAACTGAAGCTGCATGGACACATGCCAATCCTCAGCTCTCTTCTTTGACATCCTCTCCTCAAAATATCGAGCCAAGCAGCAGTGCCCTGGGAAAGCACCTGGGAGATCTGTATGCACAGATGACAAAGCAAAGCACTGGATCCTCCCAATCCCATGTCATGAAACGTCAAGGCTGGAGAAATCTTTCCAAGTCTGTGAAAAGTAATAGTTATACTCAGTTCTATATTCTCAGATTTTATACCAGCTGAACTTATAACCCACAGTCTCCCTGTGTATTTACAAGGAGAAAAAAACAAAGAACAAAAGCCAAACAGCAGGTTCACTGTAGCTCAATTCCAATAGGAAGTGGCTTAGTTTACAAACGCCGAAAGCATCGCAAAGCACATCCTGCAAAGCAAATCCCTGATTTGTGGGTCAGAGGCTTATTGATAGCTCTGGCAGCAAGATCTGCCTTACTGCTTACGAGGGAAGACTTAAAGTGGCCAAAACCAGTGCAGTTATTTACTTCTCTAAGAAAAACAAGCAGCTTCATTCTGTCAGCCTCTTGTAACCCTCCAGCCACCCACCACCTGGAGGACAAATGCTTCTAATATTTTATCCTTTTTCAAGCAAGATAAAAAAGACTGTGTATGTCTCAGGACAGCATGAGGTGGAACTGTGACCCCGTGGCTATGGCCATGAAAATCCAAGCCCTGTCTGAAAAGTAAAAGGTGACAAGGGCATTTGATAAAGACGAAAATCCCAGCCACGCTCCAGCACACAAATGACCCCCAAAACTGATCCTTGTTCCACCACTGCCCCCTGCAAAGAGCTAATGGCATTGGCTCACTTAGATGCAAACACAAAGAGGGAAGGACAAACAAGGGAAAACAATCGTGGCATAAAAGCAAACAATTAGGAAGCAATTAAGACCGGACATCACTGCGATGTAGTAAACACAACTTGCACAGTGAACAAAGCCTTTCTTCCTATGCTTTCTTTTCCACTCCAAACGAATGTTTCTATCTGAGAAGGAGCTATCTAACAACATTTAGAAGCGACAAGCACTCACTTCACCTACTACGTGTTCCCAAAACACAGCAGTAGGGGCAAACGTTGTTTTTCCAAGTGCCAGGCCAAGTGCAGACATCTCACAGCCTGAACTGGTCTGCACAGCTCTGTGACTCGGAGGCAGACTCACTCTTGCAGAAATAAAAGCCAGGCAGCAGCTTCCTTGCTCTCTACCTCCAACCTCACTGATAAGGCAGCAGCACTCCATTATCTGACACCCTAAACCCCACGTTTTACCTCGCTTTAAGTTCACTGTCAGAGCTGATTCCATTTAAACCCTACCGCTACTGAATACTTCTGCTTTCCTCGAAACTCAAAATAACTGTTACCAGCTTAAACAAAATTCTTTGAGAAACTGGCAATAGCTTTACAGTTCTCTCTCCAACTTACTTGAGGGAAAAGTCGAGAGACTTCTGAATCCCGGTACTTACAAAAAAAACAAAAACCAAAACAACAACCAAAAACCAGGAGCTGAACACATCACTAATGGTACCAGTGAAGTAGCTGATTTTATGTTAACACATCCCTGGTGTGGAGAGCCCCTGCCCCGATCCCACAGTAGCCTTACACTCCTCAAGCAAAAACTGAATTAAACAAATACATTGAAACACGGGGGGGAAAATATCTGCATGTTTGCTGTATTTCCCATTTCTAACAGTTTGCAAATACCTACAGGCTGATTTGACCACGAGCAAATTCCAGTTTAGGAGTGCCTACCGGTCCTCTGGGTGAGTGCTTGATCAGGAGATGAATACATCTCCAAAAGTATGGAGGGAGCACTCACAGAGCACTCAGCTGCTACACTGCCCGTGTCGGACAAGGAGCAGCAACTCGGCACCTCGGGCAGCTGAGGAAGGGACAAAAACAAACAGCCCTGATGTTCTCCAAGAGCAGGAAGAATTGGGAAAGCCGCCCTGCTTGTCCATCTGGAAACAAACCCATCAGCTCTGATTTTGGTATTAATCTGCAAGAGATGTAAGGAGGAAAAAAAGTAATGCCTCTCTACCCCTTCTGCACACATATTTACGCACAAAGTATGATTTCAATTTTAAAAAAAACAAACAACAAAACAACAAACCATGTGGAGCATCAGAGGCAGCTGCCAAGCTCCACTGTGCTGTGGAACAAGGCAGTGAAAGAAGAGCACATCTTGCCCCAGTCTGGTTTACAAGTTAACCTGGCCTTCACTCACCAACATACGTGCCCCCAACAACAGCCACTCGCCCCCGCTCACCTCCAGCACCTCCTTCCAAGACTGATCGGGCAACAACTACTTAAATCAATCTCTTTTTTAAAAAACCCTGCGCTAGAATCATCAGAGAGGGATTCACTAATCCAAAGATAGGGGTTCTGTGGGGTTTTTTTTTAAAGCAAAGACAATTTCAGAACTTCAATAATAAATCTGAATCTTTTCCTTTTATAAATAAATGGTTTCCATCTAGCTTCCTTTTTATGTAAGTCTTGCCAGCAGAGGATAACACAAGCATGTTACCATATGGCACGCCCACTAGAACTATCTTTAATTTTTTTCCTTGGAGATCTAAGCTAAAGTACCTGCAACTATGCTGTAATTTCCTTTTAGAGAGAACTTACCAAGCCGTGTTTTCTTGGAACTGGAGATATTTTCTAGCCCAAATCCCATTTTTAAATAATTTTTAAAGACTCAGGATAAGCTATTCAACTGTTGGAGAGGTTTACAAAGTCTTTTCAGAAAGGAAGAAACGGATCAGAAAGAGAAAACCGCGGCGCTGAATATAACAATTGCTGTCAAAACCGAGTTGTATTAATTCAGTGACTCGCCTCACAAGACAGTCTTTTTATAGTGTTCCCCATAAGCAGCGAAGACAATGGTTCCCCTTGATTTTATTTTCCCCCCCATGTAGCTTTATATATCACTGGCCCTAGCAACAGGGAAGAATAGCCACGGATTTGTCAGCGGACAAGGCCCGCGCGAGGGGGGCCCCGCGCCCGCTGTGCTATCCAAGCACAATCCCCCTGTTCTCTGGCAACAAGGAGGCCTGCGGGAGAACGCAGCTTTTGGCACCGCGCTGGGTGTCAGACTGACGGGCTGCAGCCCAGTCCCCGACGGTAAACCTGCGCGACAGGTTCGCCGCCGCACGGGAAACCTCCCCGCTGCACCAGCACCATCCTCCCCCTCGCTGCCGCGGCCTCACGGCGGGCCCCCGACTGCGAGTCAGCCCACTGAAGGGCAGCAGCGTCACCGAGGCACCGACAGACACCGGGGAGCAGCGACAACGGGGGAAAAAGCACTGTGGAAGGCCGTGTTACAAGTGCCGTGCACTTTCTGTGGGGGTCTGCGGCTCAAAAGGCAAGCTGGCATTATTAAACTTGCAGACATCCACGCACTACCTTGGAATAACTCCTACCAAGCCAAAATTCAAGTCTGGCAAAAGGTCATGCTAACTTTCTGGATCCCTTAAAAAAAAAGCCAACCAACCACAAAAACCCACCAAAACTCCGTGTCAGCAACCCAGAAAGTTTCCCTGGTCACCTCAAGGCCTAGCAGGCATATTTTCAATTTTTTTTTTTTTTAACCCATTTCTAGAGTGCAGATGAGCAAATTAGGTGCCATCTACAGCACTCTGCCAACAACAGCCGAGGCAGCTTTGCCAACATTTCTAGCTTTGCCGTGCACTAACTCCAGTTTCTATTTCTATATTTCATCCAGAAGGACCACTTGGAACAATGGAGCTGGGGGTAAAGGTTTGCTTTCCTACGTTTCAGAAGGGTCTGAAAAAAGAAGCAAGCATCTCATTATTGCCTGCGACAGAGGGTGGAGGGTTTCATGCTTTTCCATTCCCAGTTAGCCAAATGCCACGGAGAGGGAGGCTCTCTAATTTGCAAACCAGACTCCCAGGACACTCGAAATCCTGTCCCCCCTTCTCCACCGTGGCAGCTGAGAATTACGAAGGAGGGGGACAGCTGGGCTCCTCATTAGGAGCACCGGACAATCATCTGCACCCACCTCCCGTTCGCAGCTGAGAGGTGCCTTTCAGAATCCCTCCGGGGGCACAGAGCACGACAGGCCAGCGGGATGGGTACGGCAGAGTTAAAAGATAAATACAAGGGAGGGACTGAGGAGGAAGCCAGCGCCAGGGTTATTTGTCTCCATGAGAACACAACTTACTAGAACACTCCAGCTCTGAGATAAAGTCTCTTCTCCAGGCCCGGGCCACGTTTACATCTGCCGGTTATCAGTGTAAGCCTCTAACAACTGTCAGATATTCCGGCGGCAGTCCCACGGCATCCGGAGGGTGCGGGAACGCTCAGCGGGGACAAGGCCCTAATGGAGCTTGGCTCTTCCAGGGTGCCTTTTTCAGCTGCCTTGATCGCCCTTCTTTCCCTAGAGCGCATCTTCGCCTTAATTAATAGGTCACTGAACCGGTTTATGTTAATTGTCACAAGTACCTCGTCTTTGTTTCCGAGGGGAGGGACCAAAGTTCATTCGGTTCTTGCCCACGAAGCAAAATTTCAAGAAGTGGGGTTCTACGCGCACCTGAATCGCCACCGACTTCCGAGGGAGCCTTTCCCTGCCGCAGTAAAGCCTGCCCAGGTCCTCAGCGGGGCTCCGGCAGCCGGGGAGCCCCTCCTGTCCCATCACCTGCCCCAGGGTTCACTTCCACACGCCAGCTCCCGACCCAGCTGCGGCACAGAACGCTACGGCACCAACCTCTGCCCGCCAGAAATGACAAACCCGCATGAAAATATCATAAAAGCTCAGGGAGACCCCTCGGGTGGGTGCTTGACCCCGACCCCGCTCTCGCCTACCCAGCGACACCCCTTCGCTGGGCAGCACGGCGCTCACCGGGGAGGTCCCCGGGGCTGATGATCTGCGGCTGTTTCCAAACTCGTAACCGTGAGGGGAAGCCGTGAAGGAAGGGGAAGCCCGGCTCGCCCGCCCTCCAAACGCCCTCACGGCGCGGCGGCCCCGCCGCTCCCTGCCGGCGGAGCGGGGCGGCTGTTCCCGGGGCCGCCGGGGGGCCGGGGCACAAAGGGAGAGAGCGGGGAGCGGACGGAGCGGGCGCCAGGCC
>VZSE01010914.1:187830-206785 GCA_013398275.1 Promerops cafer
GGGCGGGGACACGGCCCGCCCGGCCGCCATCGCCCCCAGCGGCCCCCGCGCCGCCGCCTCCGCCTTCGCAGCTCCGGGGCTCCGGCACTGCCGGGCTCCTCTCAAGGCCGTGGGGCTCCCCCTCAGGAGTCCTTTCATGGCCTCGGGCACGGCCATCCCACTCGGGCGTCCCCTCACAGCCATCCCGCCGCGTCGGCCCCTCAGAGACGCCCGTGTGAGTGCTCCCGGACACCTCCGTGGAAAGGGGGATCTCCTGCGCCTCCAGAGCTCCCTTTCTCTTCAGAGACTGCCATGAACCGCCCCTCCCCGACACTTCCCTGCAAACGGGCACCCCGTGCCCCTCCAGAGCCCCCCTTCTCCCCTCAGGACAAAGGGGGCCAGGTACCAGCCCACAGGCCACCACCACCCCCCGGAAAATAAGAGAAAGGTATTAACGGCGTTGCTGCCCTCCTCATCGAAACCCTTTTTTAACAAAACGTGACAAAAAGGATTCTCATATTTCCTAATATTTGATTTGTTAGCAATTTCTAACTGGGCTGGTGAGACCAAGCGGTGAGCAAAGGAGGGGCACCCCTCAGGTGACACTACGGCTGGGTGAGGTAAAAAAACCTGAACTGCTGAGGTCAAAAAACTGCAGTTGTTTTAAGAAACCCCTGGCAGGCAGATATAGTCGCATCCCAGTGCTCTTTATGGCAGAAATTGCAATCCCAGGGTATAATTTTCAAGCAAAAATCTGGCTCTGTTTAGGTCAATAAGAAGGCAGATTTTGGAGAGGGCACAGGACAGGCAGCATGACCCTCAGTGACTCCCTCCTGCCGCAAGGGGATTTGGCCATCCCAAAAACCTCATACTGCTGCAGGTAGGCCAGAGGAAAACCTGATGACTTTCAGATTTATCTGGCAAATCCAGCACATCAAAACAGGCTACAATCCCACACAGCACTGACTTTCCATCCTGCACGTCAGGGGTTTCAGCTCTAACGCCTTAGGTGGCTACACTGACAGTCATCTGCTTCCCTCACCTTTTTATATGCTGAAACTGCATTTTCCACTCTCTGTCTCTGTCCTTCAGACTAAGGCAAAATGCCAGGTCAGTGCATTTTCAAGTAAATTAAAATTACACTACTGTTTTTAGGGCACCTTTAAAATCCAGTGTTTTACTGTACAGCAAAGGTGTAATTAAAAAGCATTTCACAGTATTTGCCATTCTCCTTTTGGCTGTATTAGCCAAAGCATGGAATGGGTTTTGGGGCACTTTCTAAGAGATGCTGTCAGACCAAGCTGGCCACGTAAATCGAACAGAAATACATCACTGCTCTTTCTGGCACATTCCTGTTGGGACACGAATAACCTCCATTCCCCGTTCCCACCCATACGCTTCCTCCTACCCACAGAACGTTTTCTTTTAGCGGCAAGTTAAAATTAAACGTTGGTTACTGCAGTAGGAAATACTTGGCCAGGAGAGACGCTTATGTAACGTGCAGGCTTTATGTCTCACGTTAGTATCGGGCTGGTGGGGGCGGCTGAGGGTCACATGAAGGAAGGGCTCTCCTCGGCCGCCGCCGAGCCGAGGGGCTGGCAGGGAGCTGCAGCCTTACGTAAGGGGGAGGCACTGCCCGCGCTGCCGTGGCCTCGCCTCTGTCACCTCCAGCGCACTGCAGAGCCTAGAGAATTCCTCTGGAAGGGCCCTCCGGCTGGCAAAGTGCTTCGGTCCCGAGCTGAAGTTCTCAGCTTTTCAGCACAGCTCGGTAAACACAGCACATTCCAGGGGAAAGCAGCATAAAAAAACGAGATCACGAAACTGAGCGGGTATATAGGATCGGGAGTACAAAAAAGGGAAACAACATTTTGTTTTGAAAAATAACACAGCGTATAAATAATTTTGGAAAGTACCACTGGAGAACAGAAGGTCAGTTTTTCCTGACAGCAGATTACACAGAGGGATAAGGAATGTTTCCCAGGATAAGATAAGCATTTGTTTTAGTATCACATCCCATGATTTTCTGATCATCATTTTTACTCTGATCAGACTAAGGAATAGCTGGTATCGATTATTCCTAAAAACAACGTGTTTAACATTATTTAAGAAAAAGGCATCCTGCTCGGTAGATAAATTCTCCAAGGCAGATAAATTCTTGGTCCACAGCGGTACAGAGGCATCTCCTGAGAGTTGCTGTTTTTACAGAGGCAGATTCCCTCCCCTAAGGCAACTTCATTCAACAGCAGTTCTGTCGAGTGAATAAATGCAAATTCTCTTGTCCTAGGATGACCTTTATATTCTACCATAGGTGCAGAGGCTCTGATCCCTCACTAACTAAGGAAGCTCTGAGATTCCATGGAAACCTCAGCGCCAGCAGTTGCCCAACAACACGGTGCCCTCTAAAGGTAACTCTCACAAACCTGACAAGCTGCCAGACAAGCAGCAGTGGGTGGTTTTCCCTGTACTTGGGAAGCAAGCAAATCAAAGGAAAAATGGGTGGAAGATGTGCATCCCTTCAAGAGACTGTTCCTTGCACCCTGCTAGGGTCACAGGAGAAGAATGCCCCTAACATTCCCTTGGCCCCTAAGATGTAGGGATCTGCTTACTCAGTTAAACTGAAAGCACAAAAGCCAGTCTAGATAGAGATAAGTGCTCAAGATGAATTCCTATAGTTATCTTAATATTTTTCTCTCCTATAACATTTGCTTGCTTATTTAAAGAAGGTTTTGAAGAGAAACCTGGCAAGTAGGCTGTGAAAGACTGGAATGTGAACCACTTGGGCACCGAGGTCAACATTCCTTTGAAAATGTGCATAATACGTGATTTACCTTGAAAACTCAGAAGGGTTGAGAGTGCTGCTGTCAAGAGGCTGTGCTGTTCTCAGGGCTATAGTCTGTCACGTGAAAGGTTGCTACAAGGAATAGTTTACAAAAGCATCAGCCAGCAACAAGAGGGTGACATAAAGTAGCTTGTTCACATTTTCAAAATGGTGATAAGAAACGTTCAAGGCTTGTGATAAATGTGTTGGCAGCACAACAACATGAAACACTTGTGCTGAAAAACCCAGGACTGTATTTTGGGTTTGATAGTCTGCAGTGGCTTGAAATTACAACTCTTACTTGGCGACCCCCAGGCTACAGCTACGGGGTGCTGGAAAAGAGAGGAGTATCTTGGCTGTCATGGCTCTCATGGTCTTCCTGATCAAGATGGGATCCTGCTTGGCCTGGCCCATCCTCCTCCTGAACAGCTGCTTGGATATCTGCTGGAATATCCAGGATCTGAGCCTCCACATTCCCTCCCCAGATTCCTCCATTGCTGGGGTTTGGGATTTCGGCTTGCCTTTCCCTACTCATTTTCATCCTAAAAATTTTTTTCTGAGTTCAGCACGACCTACCTTCCCCACATGTGCACTTAGGAGAGGCTGCTGCCAGGTTTTTCCCCCTTATCCCTCTTGGATGCAGCAATGACAGCAAGACTGCCTTCCCAGACCACCTGGAAGGGGAATATTCCTCACCAGCAGGTTCAGCCACTGCTGCCTCTGAGACCTTCCAGCATGGACGGGAGTGAGGGGGGGAAAATCATCTCTTGGAAAATCAGTCTCCAGGGAAGGGGTGTAAAAGGCTTGTCAGTGATGAAGCCCAGCCTAAAACTTTGTATTGCAAGAAGCCATCTGTGTCTTGGGCTCATCCCACGGCGTGGGCAGCAGGGGATGGGACGGAGGGATTCCCCCTGTGCCCTGCTCAGGTGAGACCCCACCTGGAATGCTGCATCCAGCCCTGGGGTCCTCAGCACTGAAGGGACACTGACCTGTTGGAGCAAGTCCAGAGGAGGCCACCAAGGTTTAGCAGAGGGAAGGAGCACCTCTGCTACGGGGAAAAGCTAGGAGTATTAGGATCTTTTCAGCCTGGAAAAGAAAAGCGTCAGGGTGACCCAGTTGAGGACTTGCAGTGCCTGAAGGGAGCCGGCAAGAAAGATGGAGCCTACTTACAAGGGCCCGGAGTGGCAGGACAGCGGGGAATGGCTTCAACACTGACAGAAGGCAGGGTTAGATGGGATATTGGGAAGAAATTCTTCCCTGCGAGGCCCTGGCACAGGGTGCCCAGAAAAAACCGTGGCTGCCCGATGCCTGGAAGTGTTCATGTCCAGGATGTTCGGGGCTTGGAGGAACCTGGTCTAGTGATAGTTGTCCCTGCCCACGGCAGGGGGTGGAACGGGATGACCTTTAAGTTCCATTCCAAGCCAGGCCATTCTAAGCCACAGCTCGGTGACAGGAAAAGCCGGCGGAGACAGCCGCGCACGCCCACCCCGTCCCGGGGGCAGCGGGCACCCCCGAGCCCCGGGGGCAGCCGGCGGTGCCCGGGAAGCGCTTCCCGTGCAGCGCCTGCCGGGAAGGAAGGAAGGAAGGAAGNCCCGCCGCGCATACAGCCAGGTACGGCCGCGCGAAAATGGCGGGCACCCACCCCTGCGGGAAAGCGCGGCCTCCCGCCTCTCACCCGGCGGCTTTTCTCGTGTGTCCGTGACAGGTCACAGATGCTCCGTCCCACCAAGGTCGCCTCGCAGAGCAGGAGCCCGCCCCAGCCAAGGCGGAGAGCGACACTGTCTACCTCGTCAGGGCACAAGGATTCCCGTTCTCGTGCACCGAGGAGGATGTCCTTACCTTCTTTGATAGTATGGGTGTTCGTTTTCCTGCCTAACTGTTCTGCATGCTGGCATTAGCCCGTTAGTTCATGACTGCTTAACAGAAGGAAAATTTAGAGATCGTTAGGCAGAGAAAGATGAGGTCTTATTATTGCTGCAAAATTATTCACAACTGACACATATAAAGGGGATAATCAACATCTGCACTGCTGGACACTGACTAGAAGCTCATCCTTATGGTCTCTTAAACTTAATTGGACAAGTCTTTCCGTTCTTGATCAGTGTCTCCAGAGCAAAGGCAATCCAATTCAAAGTGATGCTCTTACAGGCCATTACGGCTGGCCCAAACTCCTCTGGTTTTTAAGAAACTGGAGGTTTTTGCTAATTAATTTAAACTGCAGTGTTGTTTTCTGATCCTAACTCACAGCTTTTACATACCTTTGTAGGGCTGCTCCTCCCTACTGTCATACGATGCTGCATCCTCCCAGGGGCCAGGTTAAAGCAAGTCAGTGTGATGTTAGACGTCGTGTTAGAAATGCAAGTGTTCTACCCTTGGTGGTGCAGTGCTGAGGGGGTGAGCCCTGGAGTCAGGTCACAGAGATGCCCGTGTCTGATGCCGTCCTGTATGTTCCTGTGTCGTGTGTCCCTTGGTTTCCAGGCTGTAGAATTCGAAACGGTGAGAACGGGATACACTTCCTGTTAAACAAGGATGGGAGGCGCAGGGGGGATGCCCTGATCGAGCTGGAGTCCAAAGCAGACGTCCAGAGAGCCCTGGAAAAGCACCTGAGGTACATGGGCCCACGCTACGTGAAAGGTGGGTTTGGAACAGCAGGAGTTGTGTTGCACTGGAGCTCCCCAGGGAATGAGAGCTCCGGGATTAGTGAGGAGGCGCAGGGGTGGAACTGCTGGATCAGCCGGTGAGGCGCCGCTGGGCCAAAGCGTCCTAGGCTGGCCAGGGCAGGCAGAGGGGCAGGGGCACGGAGCAGGGGGTGGGGGAGGAAGCAGGATGGAGCACTGCAGGGAGCGAGAGCTGCCTTGGGAGGGTGCCTGCAGAGCGCTGCCTTCCAGCGCCACGCGGGACGACGCTCCATGGCCGCGCTCCTTGCAGTTTTTGAGGTCCACGACGGCGATGTGGAGGGCTTGCTGCGGAACCTGCGGGACGAGTCGCAGGCCATGAACGACGGAGTTGTGCTGCTCCGAGGCCTCCCCTTCACCTCCACCGAGGAGGACGTTGCAGATTTCTTCTCAGGTAACTCAGCCTGGGCCACGCTCTTCCTACACCGGGCATTCGCTTCCTTAGGCTGATGCTGTTGTTCCTCAAGGGACAAGGCAAAGCGCGTGCAGCCTCAAACACCTTAAACGCCACGGGGACTTGCTGTTCCCCAGAAGTCACACGGGCTTTCCGAGCACCCTGCAGAGTTTCCCTGCCCCTCTGACCTTGTGCAGGTCTAAATCAGGATCAGTACTTTCAGCAGTCCGATTTGAGGCCAGGGGAAGCAAAGGAAGGGGACCAGATGTTGTGATCTGCAGTTGGCTTGCTACCAGTGGATAATTTGGCAAACTTGAGAAGGAAAAAGGCTTGAGTGGTAGTTACAGCCCAGGTGAATGCAATGTGGGTGTTCCCAGCTGTGACATCAGGATGGGTAGGTCACATATGCCACTTGAATCCTTGTCCCATGCTTAGTGCTGGAGCAGTCCGGGTCCTGGCTCCCCACGATGACATTCTGCAGCACAAAAAGTGAAATTCACTGAATCTGACCTGAGTTTTTAAAAATACAGGGAAAAAACTACCATAATAAGAGAAAATTTCAAGAACGTTTGTGCTCTGGATCTACTTGTTGTCCAGAACCTGGATTCACTTACTTGAAGCCTCAAATTGATTCCTTTATTAAGTCTTCTGTGAAAACTGCCCTAAAGCCAAAGACTGGAGTTTGAAGAAGGTACTTTGGCCAGCATGAGCAGTTGTTTCAGAACCATTTAGCTGCCCAATTAGCTTTTCAGAAATCAGAAAAATAAGGGAAAGAAAGAAAGAAAGAAAAAGGCTTTCTGAGCTGTAGCACAGGTTTCTGCCACAGTCCGTGCCTTTTTCTCCCCCGCTGTCTCTAGGTTTGAAAATCACAGACATAGCTTTCATTTACCGGGGAGACAGAAGAACAGGAGAAGCTTTCGTGCAGTTTGCGACTCCCGAAATGGCGGCTAAGGCCCTGCTACGGCACAGGGAATATATGGGAAATAGGTAGGTACTTCCTGGGGTTCAGGGGCTGGGAGACCGTGGTGTGAAGCACCCGTGGGACTTGGAGCTTCCTGCCCGGTGCAACAGCTCATCTCACACTCACAGTGCAGTTCAGGGGAGCAGAGGCACCTACAGCACTCATAGCCTGGGGGACTTGGGGGCCCCTCAGAAAGTCTCCAGTTTTCCAGGTGTTTCTGAAGACATTCTCATCCCACTGAAAAGGGGTGGCAGCCTCCAGAGTGGGGAACACTAGACAGACACAGTCTGCCCAGGCCTCAGAGCACAGGGGTCCTGTGCCTCCCTCAGACATGTGGTCCTGCTGGATGTGCACTAGGTTCCTCCATGCTTTGGGCAATTTTGGCAGCCGTCCTCCTGCCTTCAGCCCCACGCCCGGCGCTTCCTCTCAAGGAGGACCTGTTTGAAGCACCTGGCTGGAGTCCATTCCCAGCAGGGCCTGCTGGCCAGCACCGCACCATCTCCCACCTCTGGGGTGACCACATCCCTTTTGGGAAGTACACCTTCTTGTTCCAGAGCACTGAGCCCTGTGCCACACGCTCACCTCACAGGAGCCTCTTTCCTCTCAAACAGAAGCACGAGGCCGCCTTTCCGCAGAGTCACAATATCATTTAGGGTAGAGAAGGCCTTCAAGATCATTGTGTGCAGCTGTTAACCTAAACGCTGCCCAGCCTGGCCCCAAACCCTCTCTGTAAGCACCACATCTGCAGAGCTTTTAAATGAGCTGTGCCCAGAAAAGAAAACCCAAACAACCAAGGCTGCTTTTTCCTGCTGAGTTTTCTGACTTCAATAACCTCTACAACTTTATCTGCACCCCACATAATAAAAGAGTTTTCCAAACCTTACCTCTCCTCTTGCACACCACCTGTCTTCATTTCCTTAGTTCCTCTTCCCAGGCTGCATTTCCTTGTGTTTGGCAGCCTCCTCACTCATGTTAGAAGCAAACACCTGCTCCACAGGCAGAATGTGATTGATTAATTAATTAATTGAATTAATAGGACTGCCCTCCTCTCGAGTAGAGCTTAATTCCAAAGCTACTATTAATTTTTTTTTGTCAGAACAAGAGCTGCCCTGACTCATCCATCTGGCTCACTCACCTCCATTTCCACGTGATTAGCCAAGAAATGGAGGGGTTTTCAAAATTGCTGGCAGCTGGCTCCCATTCATTCCTCCTGGTTTTATGCAGGACTGGCCTCCAGCAGCACCCAGTGCTGAGCGGGGACTCAGGGGGCTGAGCTGTCAGCTCTGTCAGCCTGTACACAGGGTTACTCCCCTTACTCTGGTTGCTCCCTTCAGGAAGGGTGGAGGGCCCCCTCCCCTGGATGTCCAGATTTCCTTTCCATCCCACTGTTCCTTCAGTGCTCTGGAAATTACCCGATTTAACTCTGCTAGTGAAATCTCATCAATTTCATAGGCACGTGGAAAATCTTAGGGCTCCGCTGAAGTATTTCCTGTGACCGTGTGCATCTTGCTGCCTCTTCTGGGACCTGTTTTGGGGCTGGGTAGGGTGTTAGAGTTGGGGTTTGTAGAAATGAGTGCAGTTTGCAGAGGTGCAGTGAGGGGAAAGCAGCTGCAAAGAGAAGTGTGCCAGTGAAATGAATTAATTCTTCAGTGCCTCGGCGGGCCATGGCAGGGCTCTGACCCCCAGTACCTGAGCAGAGCCAAGGCAGGACATAGCTGGAAGGTGCTTTCTCCAAGCCCCAAGTGCCAGGTGCGCCATGTGCTCTTTCCCTTCGGCCTCCAGGTACATAGAAGTGTACGTGAGCAGAAGGCACCAGATGCAAAAGCACATGCCCTACAGCAAGCAGGTGATGGCCTATTCCAGGGTGAGAAGAGAGTATGAATCCATCTCTGAAGACAGGGGCTGGAGAGACACTGGAAGCTCCTATGGCGAAGGAGAAATTAGTGAGTCCCTTCCTGTCATGGGTGTTCCTCGAGGCCCCTTTGTGTCACCCCACGTGCCCACGGCTTTCACGTGGGGGGGTACTGCAAGCACTAGTGACAGTTTTCCCCTCCTTTCCACAGAATTGTGCAGGGAAAGAACAGAAGGCTCCAGGAGTGGTTTAGAGTCTGAGAATGCCTCATCACCACCACAGCACTTCGTCCACGTGAGGGGTTTTCCTTCCCGAGCTAGTGCCCAGGACATCATAAATGTGAGTAACAGGCTACAGATGAAATGTGGTTCTGTCATTACCCGTGCAAACCCTCAGTTAATTGTTACAGCTGCAGGAATTGTGGGCTTTAAATTAATTAGCGTCTGTTAGTCCTCAGTGCCGTGTGGCTTTGGACAGCTGTGGCCTCGGGCACAACAGGGATCTGCTCCTCTCCATGAATAAGGAGGAATTAAGGCTTGCTGGTTTATCTTAATATCCCTCACTAGGCTTGAGGAGCCATTGAGAATCTAAAGGAAGCTTTCAGAGTAGCTGACTGCACAGAAACATTACCAGTGTACATGGGGCTGCACTGATGTGTACGGAACGTGGGTGCCCTGTGAGCATTCTTGTCCTTGGCAGGAGCTGGTATGCCAGGAGCTCCCAGCGGGTGGGACAGGTGACTGGGGAGTGCCTCAGCTTCACCCAGACGGATCAGGGAGCCTTTTGCTGCTCAGGAGCTGAGAGCCCCGCGTGGGTTGGCAGGTTTTGGGAGCAAAAGCACTGCGTTTCTGGGGAATAGGGTGCATTACTGTTATTTCTTTCTCACCAACCCCTCTTTCCTGCTTTTCAGTTTTTTGCTCCGCTGAGGCCTACAAGGATCTTGGTGGAATATAACTCCCATGGAGATGCCACAGGAGAGGTGGATGTGCACTTCGAGAGCCACGAGGACGCAGTCGCAGCGATGGCCAAGGAGGGGTCACAGATGGGTAAGTGAGAAAAAGAGAGGGGATCCTACAGTCCTGGGCCTGAGACCTCAGGGGGTTTGGCACAGCTCATCCAGCTACTGTTGTACCCTGTGCAGAGGGATCACTTGAGTGTAGCTTTCAGTTGTGATGTGCCATGGGCTTAGCAGAGATAAAAAAAAATACAATGGAACACAGGCAAGTGTCTGACCTTAGCCCACCTCTCTTCTGTTCCCCAGAGAGCTGTGCCATTGAATTGTTCCTGAACGAACATCCAAAGGGAAAGAAGTGCTCATGACAGCAGCGCAGGTTTGGTGAGCACGTCCATCTCTGTGCTTCCTGCTCGCCTTGTAGCAACACATGCCCCAGGCTCACAGTCCACAGTGTTCCAGCCAGCCCAAAGGGTCAGAGGGGCTGGACATAACCACCCCCGGCCGGAGACCAGGTGTCCAGCCTGGATCCCACAGCCTGCACCTCCAGAGTCCACAGTGCCAGTCCTGCAGCATGAAAAGCTCTGATGAGGTTCTATTCCCTGGAAAGAAGAGGAAACATGGCTAAACGTTTCCCATAGATACGTGGTCTTTCGGATGGGGTGGGGTTTGATGTAACCATGAAAGATGGTGGACAGCTTGTTCCACGAATTCCTCTCAGAAAGTGGGACTCCCTGCTCCCCCAGCCCTGGTCCCTGCAGCAAGGATGGCAGCCCACCCTTCCTGCGTTTGTAATCCAGGCCAGGGAGAAGTCCCTGGGGCAGGTTCAGGATGCACAGCCCAACCTCTTACCTGCATCCCACTCTTCCTTGGCAGCTCCCTCCTGCTGGTGCCTGTGATGGGGGAATTAAGCACGCCCCCCATGTGCCTGTGCTGCAACTGCACCTGAGCACGTCCCACCTGGAGTCTGTGGTATTTGACTATTGCCAAACTGCACTCTTTCATTCTTACAGAGGATTACCTGGGAATAAAATGCAGTGGAGGATAAAAGGAAAACAGTAAGCCAAAGTGAGGGCCTGAGTGATTTTTATTTTTCCCTCTTCCTTGTTTTTAGGCCAAGCCAACACATTCCGTGGGTATGAGCTTGAAGATCAGGTCCAAGGGTTCACCACTCAGTGAGGAGGACAAGCTGAGTTTAGTTCAGCCTTGTGTAAGAGCCTGTAATAAATGTGATGGGCTGTGGGGAGTTGCAGCAGCTGTAGTGGGAATGGCCAAGGCTTCACGGCGGAGCAGTTCTGGGCTCCAGGTGCATCAGGCTGCATTAATAAAACACCAGGATTGCCAATTAACAGCTGAGTGATCTAAGTCCTCACACAGGTGCACACTGTTGCTCTGAATCCTTTCATACCTCCAGCCCAAGAGGAATGGGATGGAAAGATGACTCAGAAGGCAGGATATGGATGATCAACTTTTTTTTATTATTTGGAGCAAATGAACATCAGAAAACTTTCCCCCTCAATCCCGAGGTCCAGGTGTGAGCCCACCCTGGCATCACACAGAGTACCTGAGCACAGAGGGAGCTGGCAGCCAGCACAGTCCCGCTCCCACCTTCCAAAAGGCCAGGCCCATGGCAGCCACCAGTGCTGTGCTCTGGAGGGGCTCAGCCACCTCCCTCCTCCATGGAGTTAAATCCTCCATTTCCAGTTTAATGCTCCCTCTGCATTGCCTGGCTCTTATTTTCTCCTCGGGGGATGAATCACACTGGGGTTGGGTGCNGCTCCATGGAGTTTAATCCCCCATTTTCAGTTTAATGCCCCCTCCTCTGCATTGCCTGGCTCTTATTTTCTCCTCGGGGGATGAATCACACTGGGGTTGGGTGCAGGAGTTCACCCTGTTGGAGGCGTACAGTACATACTCAAAACTACTGATACTAAGTTCAGTGTTTTCTCCATCTGACACTAAATTCAGTGTTTTCTCCATCCACCTCCCCTGTCTCACCCCTTCAGACAAGTCAGGACTTCACCTGAATTGCAGGCTTTTGGTATTTCAACACTGTTTGCAACTCCTGCCATACTTTAGGGGATGCCAGCAAGGAAATGGATCAGGAAGCTGCCCTGGGAGGCAGAAGAGCAGAGAAGACTGTAAGACTGGGTGGCTGAACATGGCAAATCCTAAAAGGATAGAGGAGAGATGATTCCTGGTACAAAGCAGTACCAACCATGTCAGTACCTCAGCTCCAAGAGGCTTCTTCATGTGGTTCCAGCCAATCTAATGACTAGAAAATCCCCTCCAAGCAATTAGCCATTACCCCCTAACAACATCTGTACAAACCCCAGTGCATTTGTCACACCAAGGCATCCCTTTTCTGTGAATTACAGGACATTCTGTGGTCTCAGAGACTGCAGAAGGTGCCAGTAGGAAAAGGAGTAAACACTCCTGTGACACGAAAAAGCCACCCCTGCTTTTTGGACTAACAAAGTGCCTTGAGGGAACACTAACAAAGAATGATGTGGCACAAACCATGAAACCTCTCTGAACTTTATGTGCAATTAAAATTTCTAACAGGTGGAAAGTGCTCCCACTTAGTTTTGATCCAACAAAAAGTGAAATGCCAGGTTTATTGTAACAACATTTCCATGTGCACCAGGTGGAGAAGTGGATCCAAGTAGCCCTAAACCTCTGTCTGATGCGGATTGGGCGCCGCCCCTGAAGCACAGAGGGGGAACAGAATATTCACAGCTTGGTCTGGGGTGTCCTTGTGCAGACTAAGCCCCTGGTCAGAGCCCTGAGCCAAAGAAAGCAGGGAGGATGTGTTCACTGCTGGCCCACCTGCCCCGCTCACACCATCGCCCCGGGGTCCCAGGATGAGCCAGCCTGTCCAGGGCAAACAGAAAAGGGGAAATGGGATTTCAAGTGCAGCCAGACATGAGGAATACCAACGCTCCTGTTGGGTTTTGGGGAGCCTTTGCTCAGCAGCAGCAGCAGCAGCACACACCCACGCCACACACGTGAGGGTGAGAACACTCCCGACTTCACATGCGGACAACAGCTCTGGTTTGGGCAGGGGCTCCCAGAGTCCTGAGACTGCTCAGGCACACCTTGGGGCTGCTCCATGTGACATTCCCAATGCAATTCTCCACAGTGCAGGCTGATTTAAGGGCTCAGACTGTTGTTTTAGTAATAGGAGATTCTAAACACCAAGAAGCTGCTTCCCATCCGACCTCCAAAGCACACGGGCAAGTGTCTTCACATTCCCCTGAGCAACTCCAGAAACACTGCCAGCTACACCCACTGTTTGTCACCTCTGTGCCACCCGTTCCCTACAAGGGGCTGCTGGAATACTGCTGGATGAGCCGCCGGTGGCAGGGGTTGCAGACGCGCTCGGGGTTGATGCTGGACGGCAGGGGCAGCTCGTGCACCGAGCAGGCTTCGCAGAAGGTGCCCCCACAGTTCTTGCAGATGTTCTGGAATGCAGGAAAAGGACAGAGAAGTCAAGGAGAGGTTCAGGTCTTGGCAGACCAACTCGAGGGAAAACACACACAGAGCTAAAGAAGTGAAGAAGCTGCTAAGGGGGAGAAAACCAAACCAGTGACCAGGGCGGAGCAGGGAACCATCACCCCATCAGCATTTAACCAAGTTCTGTTAGGGGCAGAGGGGCCTGCAAGGGCTCCTTTCTTGGTACAGGGCACCAGAGGAATCTGAGATTCCACAACAAAAAGCAGAGGGAACTCACAGCCGCCGGGTGTGGGAGATGCCAGTTCAAGTTACCTTTCTTTGGCTCCGGCTGTCCTCCTCCTGGCAGAGCTGGCAGATCTCGGCGTGTCCAGGCCCCGACAGCTGCTCCTAAAGCCCGAGCCAAAACCAAGACATTCTGCTTTACACGGCTCCTGTGGCAGAGCTCGGCAGCAACAAGGGGGAACTGAACACGGTTTCCACTGGGAACAAGCTGACAGCAGTGGCAATTCCCAGTGGACAGGACAGCACAAGGCATCCCAGTGGCACTCGGGGGGTCTGGCTGCGCTTTGCCAGGCACACGGGGGAGAAGGAGCGGATTTTGGTCCAGCTGATTTACAGAAAAAGAGCAAAACAACCAAGAAGGAGAATCACCCACCTGCTCTTCCTGCGTGCCGCTGGGTGACCTACAAGGGAACAACAGCGTCACTTGGAGCAGGCCTTTCCTCACCAGAGCCTTTAAATAAAACATCTGTGCTATCAGGGAATTCCCTCATCCTGTTTTTAAAACCCTCCCCAGATCTTTGAGTAGCACTCCTGGTTCAATGGGAAGAGCAGAAGAAAAAATTGCTAAATGGCTTCAGGAGAGCAGAAGAGAGGGAGCATGAACACAGAAAAGACTGTTGAGGTGCTAGGGCAAACCAGTTTGAAAGCAGCTTTAAACACAGGCCTACAGGTTTGCTCCCTACCCCTGCTGTGAAACTCAGCAAAAAAGCACCACAAGGCCTGTAAACCATCAACCTGACCCTCACTTGCTTAAACACTCCAGGTGAAACAGGGGTAAAAAGCATTTCAGGCCTGGAAGGTCTTAAATATCTGGCAAAGCAGATTTGAACTGCTTCATGCTATTTTTAGGAGGATGTTTTCTGATGAACTCATTGATTACCTCACTGATTAACTCAATGGAGAGTGCCTCCCCACTGGCCCTCGAGACACTGCAGCAGAGCCCTGGACAGTCAGAGCACTTCCAAAGGGCTGTTCCATCCCGAGCCAAAGCCTCAGCACTGAGCTGTGCCCAGGGGCTTTGAAAATACCTTTTAACTCCTAAAACCAAATACTCAATTCCTGCCACGAGAATCCTCCTCTGTAATAATTCAGCTAGCAAACAAGTGACCTGAACTGCAATATTACACAGCCATCTTCTTAAAATCTCACTTGAAGTTCTCTTTCCCCAGCAGCTTCTCTTTAGGAGGTCCAAACACCCTTCCCCTTTCCCTCACCAAAGAGACTTTGAACATGAGTTCCAAAGGTCTTGCATTTGGCTTACTAAGGGTTCCTGAGTCAGGTAAATTAGTAAACAGCAGATTTAGACAGAAAAAAATTCAAAGGTAAATAGAAAAGACAGAGATCTTTTCCCATCTGACAGCACTGATGGCAAACAACAGAACCCCCTCCTTCCCTTTGAGAGCTACAGGAAAGCAGCAGAGAACTCATCAAAGGGCATGAGGTTGGAAATCCTTCTTAGCAAGGGCAGTTAGACTATTCCTCCCTGTTGGCACAGAAACTGGAGAAGGGAAAGCAGGACTTGGGAAAGGAGAGGCAGAGATGAGATTGGTGTCCTTCCCTACCTGTGTGGCAGGACACTGTTCCCTCCCAGCGGCTGCTTCACTTTAGCATATTCTTCCTGCATTTTGAGCTTCCCATCCTGCCAAAAGGAAACACTCACCCATCAGCTGCACTCGAAGAAAACTCCAGTTTCACTCCTGCCACACTGCAAGGGGAGAACTGGCACTGCTATTTGGGATACTGCTCTGCCCCTCCTTGGCACAGAGGGGTATCTGGGTCCCAATTTCCCCTGGGAGCAGCTCTCAGAGCTTTCCCTTTGCTCTGAACAGAGGGAACTGTGCCTCTCGGAGGTGGGCAGGGGTCCCATGACCTCCTGTTACCAGAAACACCACAGCCACCAGTTCTTATTTGCAGAGCAGAGGTTGAGAACGAGGATGGGCTGAGGAGGTTTTGTAAAAGCTCATCAGAGACAAACTTTCCCAGCCAGCAAAAAAAAGCATCCTCCCCTTCTCCCCAGCTGAGATTTGGGTCACAGCTGAGCCATGAGGCCTACAGCACTTGACTGAAATTGTGTTAATACTGGTCAAAAAAGACAAAAGTGCACCATTCAAGCAGACCAGGGAGAAGCAAGGAACTGCAGAAGCCCGTTACTGCACAGTTCTCATTACAACTCAGACTGCCTGTTCAAAGAGTGTAAGAACCTTCCCAAAGCTTTTTTGGTTGTGGCACAGGAACAACAACCATTTACTGCCCGAGAAAGCTCAGTAAAAGCAAACAAACCAAGGGAAACTGAACCTCAAACCCGAGCCAAAACCCAAGTCACATTACCTGTCTGAGCCAATTCTTTGGGCCTTTTTTGCTTTCTTGGCTGCGCTGGTGACTCTGAGACCATCTGTCCCTTTCCCGCCTTAGCTCCAGTTCTAGCTGGCTCCTGGAATGCCAGGTGGAATTGTGAATAAAGGATGGTTTAGGGACACTTGCCACTGACAAGTGATGAACTGCTTGACCCTTTCTTCACACCCCTACCTCAAGAGCTAAAACTGCCTCTTGGAACCCAAAGTTGTCTCGCGGTATGTTTAGCCATAATGTGTCAGGATGAAAAAATCAACAAGTCCTTCAATCTAATTCTGGCATGATTTAGCATCCAACTGATGCAAAACCAGACCCATTCGCCCGTGTCCTCCTAAGCTCACCCATGCACACCCAGGGCCTCGCACCAATTGCTGACCAAAGCCATTTTCTGGTTGTCAGAGCAGCTTTCTGAAAAAGGAAACAAAAAGCTGGGCCAGGAGGAGGAGAAGAAGGGACAAAAACCTCCACGCATCCAGCACTGCTCCCACAGAGTTCCTCCCAGTGACCTTGCAACAAGCCACAGATGCATCAAGGCTGCAGGAGATGCTCTTCTATTTTAAGGAAAGAGATTTGTCTGTGTCCCTGACACTGCTCAAGTGATGAGGCCACAGGGGAAAATGTGATGGCTTTTGACAAGGTCTCTGTTCGGCTTCCAGCAAAACTAGGAGCATTTTCAATGGGGAAAAAATCCACGTCACAGTACTGCGTGTCAGATAAGACAACCACAATCACTGCCCTTGCTCCAGCCCCTTCAGTGTTTGCTCCAGGCAGAGACTTGGCTGCTCAATCCCTGCCCAGGAGCAGCAAATAGTTCATGTTAGCTTTGGACGCCCAAATATCACGGAATCACAGAAGGTTTGAGTTAGCAAGGACCTTGCAGATTATCTTGTTCCACCCTGTGCCATGTGCAGGGACACCTTCCACTGGATCAGACAAGCCCTGTCCAAGCTGGCCCTGAACACTTCCAGGGATGGGACATCCGCAACTATTCTGGGCAGCCTGTGCCAGTGTCCAAGTGATGCTGTTACCAAGGATTTCCCTCCCTGGAGTTACGCCTCGTGGCATCTAACACACCACTTGCCTCACTCCCTCTCCAGCCCCTGCTTCCCTCTGCCACCAGCCCGCTTGCTCTCCCTAGACACAGCAACTACAGCCCAGAAAAGGGGTTGGAAAGGGTCTCTTCACCGCTGCCTGCAGAGCTCTTCCACTTCCAGCTGGAGGCTGTTGATTTTGTCCCCAAACTCCTGCTTGAAGAGCCGGTTGTCCTGCTGGGCCAGCTGCCGGTCCTTCTCTGCCTGTCGCAATCTGGATTTGAGCCACATGAACTTGTGATAAAAAACAAAAGCCATGGTGGGGAGGAAGACCGAGTTTAACCAACAAATAAAAAACCCAGTGAAAAGGTAAAGCCAAAAAAAGAGAATGGTAAAAACAATGGAAAGGAGGAAAATAGTTCAAAGCAAAGCAAAATGCAGGTGAACCAGGCAGAAGCTCTTGTTTTCAATAGTTTTTATTCTATCACTACAGTTTACAGCCATTAGATGAGAAACAGAAAACATCACTTTTATCCAGATTCGAAGCAAACCTCAAGTACACAGAATTTTAAGTCCAATTGGAGTTTAAGGAACGTTACATTTCAGCTTTGCACAGGTAACTGGAACTTGCAACATAGGTTGTAGCTACTCTATTGAGAATTAGTGCATGTTCCTGGTCTCTCCCATGGATGGACACTTCAGCTCAAGCCCCAGGCATCAGCACACCGCCACATGCCCACTCGGGGCCTGACATCAGAAGCAGCCAGATCCTTAAATCTGTCTGATTTCAGCACAAACCTCATAATCCAACCCCCTGTTCCTACAGCAGAGCTGTGCCAAGGGGCAGGGGGTTCCCGCCCTAGCCAGCTGTTCACGCACCTTGATCAAAGCTTCCATCTTTCCCTTAGGATTATTTTTTCTCCAGGGAGTTGGGATGAGTTTCTAGTAGCAGGTTACTGAGGGGTGAGTTTATAGGTTCAAGCATGCGGCTCGGGCATGGCAGGGAGGTTCCCAGCAGGGCTGTGCTGGGAGCCTGGGGAACAAGCCCCACAGTGGCCCACGCTCACATCCGCAGGGACCGGGCTGAGCCCCGTGGCGTTTTAAACACACCGAGGTGTTCCCTCCTGTGTTTGTCACTTTTGCCACCCACTGCCCCAAGGAGCACCGTCCCATAGATCAAGGGGAGAACTGGCACCAAAGAATTACTACAGGTGTCTCACCAGAGCAAAAAACCCCTTATTCGACACAGAAACTCCCCAAATCCAACCCTCTGAAAGACAGAAATATCTCGAGGAGCACCTAAAAACCTGAAGCCTGCAAGAGGCCAGCACAGGGAGTTCAGAGATCACAGAATGTTACTTCATAATAGTTCAAGCTACAGTTACTTCAGATTTTGCACCAGGGTGTTAAACTGGCAATTATTTTTCCTATTGAGAGGCATTTCCAAGCTTTAGCTCTTGTTCCATTAGCAAATTCCTTTTGTTTAGAGCAAGGCAAACTCAGAAGAAAATGCAAGAAGTGTAAAAGGCAACTCTTTTCAGCCACCAACTACTCGGACAAGAAAAGGGCAAGGACCAAACTTCCATCTCCACTCCCCACTGCTGCACACTGGGTTCCTTCTCCTTTTTTTAATGTGTTTTTGTTTCCTTTAAACAAAGATCAGATGACTTTTTATAAAACCGGCGACTTCCCTTTCTGGGAAGGGGAGAGACCTCCCAAAACAGCTCTCCTCCGCTTCCTTGGGTCAGGAAGGACCACAGGCTCTGTCTGGAGGGATTCCTGGCAGAGGTAGAAGCAATGCAAAGAGAAGGAGGTTTCCACTGAACTTACCACTCTATCGTGTTACTCTAAGACACCTATAGCTACTAATTCTGGACACATGAAGTTTAAAGGAATAAGGATAAGTCCCCACCCTCCCCCCAAGTCCCTAAGGCAGAATCCAGGCAGGCTGGTCACGGGAGGGCCCGTCTTCCCAGTGACGGGCCAGCGTCGCGCCCGCTCGGCTCGGACTCGGGGCTGAACCCACGGAACAGAAGAGAACGGGGACGGCTTGGGGCACGCACACAACTACTGTCAACAACTTCCAGGGATGCATTTCTCATCTACTTCACAAAAGGGCAATACAGAAAAGGAGCTGACTGTCCCGAGCCGGCCGCGGTCCCGGCTGAGCCGCGCCCGCGCCGAGGGCCGCGCTGCCGCACGC
>VZSE01010914.1:206981-230196 GCA_013398275.1 Promerops cafer
GGTGGCGGCGCCGGCGGGGCACGGCCACCTCGCCCGCTCCCGACGCCTCCCCGGGCGCTTAGTGGCCGGCTCGTTGGTACTGGAACACGGTTTAAATGGCAGGGCTGGGGACTTTGATACCCGACTAAATCTCGGCAGAAAAAATCACTGATTTTAAAAACTCGGCAAATTCCAAATCAACTTTAGGTGACAATTAACATTTTAACTGTTGCGTTTAGCAATTCTCAAGTTCTCCCCTCATAAATGAGTTCTGATGTCAGAGCTGTGAGGTGGCCAGACATAAAAACGTCTAATGATGCTTCTGGATCAGTTTGTTTGCTGCACTATTTAAGGTTTTTGCCTGTTTCACCAAATCCTTTTCACTGTATAAGTAAGTGAGAATGAGGATGATGAGAAAACGGAAAAAAATAAGAACAGCAAGAGAAAAAGAACACATGAATTAGCTGAGTAGGTATCATGAAACATCTTCAAACACCAACTTGTTACAAAGAAAACCACCCTGCTTACTAAGAACCCTTCCCAACGGAAACCCTAAAACGAGAGCACCCAATGGAGTGCAATGCGCTACTCATTAACCGAGTCCCAGAGGTGCTGCTCCCAGTGCTCCCCTCAGGCAGCCCTGTCTAGCAGAGCACTGGGACTCTCCCTGGCCCCTTCTGGATCCATGGGACACCACACTAAAGGACACACCAGCGGATCATGGTTCAAGTTTGCTGTCTTACCTTTGTTCCAGCTGTTTGATGGTGGCAGCCATCTGATTTGTTTTTTCTTCCAAGCGGCTGTTTAATTCACTCTTCTGTTTCACTCCCATGTCTGAACTCTGGGAAAAGGAGCATTGCGGGTTTGTGTAAGGAGCAGTAAATCCTAAATAAACCCCAATAAATCATTTGGCACATGAAACAACAGGGCAGAAGGCCGAGAGGCAGGAAAAAGAGCTGGAAAAGCAAATGCCAGGTCAGTATTGCAAGGACAAATGTCTCGCCGTAGAGGAGCAGGCTCCATCCGGACTCCACAGCACGGCAACGCCACCATCCGTGAAGCTTCCTCCTGGATATGGACAAAGCACGATGCAGTGCCTGCTAGTATCCAATATCTTAATATAATTCAGCTGCTTTGAACAAAGCCATGGGCTCAGGGAGAGCAAAAGCAACTCTTTCCTGTTGTCAGGTTGATATTAGGATCTATTCTGACCACTGTATTGCTCTTTGGAAAGTCTGCTTGTGTCACAACAGGGGAGTTACACCAGGGGCCCTCCACACCAAACTGTGCTGGAACACAAGCTCCCACAGCTCTTTTCACACCACAAAACCACAAAAAATGCTTTCCCCTGTCTCACACACACATTTCTGGACCATGATGGATTTTTGTTCCAAAGAAATTGCATTTGCCTTTACCCTCCATCACCTTCTGGTGTTCTCACAGCAGGAGAGCAGTGTGCTGCACAGCCTGTGACCCTTCCACACCCAGCACCTCTCCAACAGACAGGAGGAATAAATGCACAGCAGCTCTCACTTGCACCTGGAATTCCCTGCATTTCCCTACCTGCAGCTTGAAAGACAGTTCATGCTTTAGAGCCCTGAGATCGTCCAGCTGCTGTCGGAGTGCCACCAGCGCATCCTGCTTTTCACAGACATCCTTCTCCAGCATCTTCATGGCCAGCTCCATCTCCTGCCGCATCCCGATCTGCGCCTCCAGCTCCTTCTCCACATCCTGGAACACAAGGAGCCCTCAGCATTTCCAGGAGCTGCCCTCATGACCCAGGGGTAATCACCCTTCCCTTCTGCCCAGGCAGTCCCTACCCACGAGTGTGCTGCACTGCTGCAACTTCAGAGCCACACATCTGTCACGTGCCTTAAGGAGAGTAACTCCCCAGTCTGCATTTCAGTATCAGAGCCAGATGTGCAGCATGGCTAGCAGAGAGTCAGGGAATTCTGCATGGGCCTGTCTTTGGGATGGAGGGGCCTAAGGAAAGATCTTATTTCCTACAGCAGATGTTATCCCCTTAATACCTTGAGGTCAGGCATTTTTCTCCCCACGCATGTATCGAACCGGAGCTCAGCACGGCCATGGCCCTTTGCAGCCCTGTGGGGTGAGCCCCGAGCCCTCCCCGTCCTCACCAGGCGCAGCTGAGTCTCCTCCTTGAGCTGCTTCCGTGCCTCAGTCAGTGCCTGCCCGTCAGCAGTTCTGTCCTTGGTGGCCTGAGGTAACAGACACAGAGCACTTCGTATTGTGTACTGCCAGCCCTCACTTGACCTCGTTATTGGCTTTTCCCCAACACTCGGAATTCTGCAACAGTTCAGGACAAACCAGTGCAACTCCTACTTCCTGGTTTTCCTGCCCCCCCCACCAATAAGTCCCCCTCCCTCCTGTTCCCTGACACCTTGCCCAGTGAGCTGTAAGCTGTGGGAGCTCCCGGCTCCGCGCACGCTCCCTGCTGCATCCCTACTGCCAGGCAGGATTCCCTGTGGCCAGGGCCCATCTGTTCCCTCTGCACAGGGCCCACCTGCCGTTCCCCTAATGCCCTGTGGGGTTTGTGTGAGACACACAAGGAAATAAACTCTGTTCCAGCAAGGCATTCAGGCTAGGCCTGCCCCAGGGCTCAGAAATCATCCCCACACACACACACTAGCACACCAACCTTACGACTGGACTCCAGGATGTAGGAGCTTTCTTCCTTAACCCGCTCCATCTCTTCCTGCAGTGTAATGATCCTGTTGTTGGCAACTGCAAGCTGGAAACAAAACACAACAGTAACCCACCAAGAACACAATTCACTGGTTTTTTTCTCTCTTGACCCCGCCAGATGAGGAAGATTTGGCTGGAAACGGAGTACAAGCAGCACACAGCACCCCTGGGGACAGGACACCAGGCTCAGAGGAATTCCCAGGGCTGACAGCACTGCAGACCAATGTGGGGGTACGGTCAAAGGCGAAAGGAACTTGAGGAACTCCTCCTGGCTTTGTAACTCACGCTGGGCTCACGCAGGGGAGCAGCTCCGCTCATATACGCGAGCAGAGTTCCCGGAGCCAAGCGCGAGTGCTCGGCAGAGCTCGGGCCCGACGCACACACGGCTGTGACGTGGGACAGCTCAGCACCCACGCCCCGGGCACAGCGCGTGCCCTGTCACCGCAGCCTCACTGCACACACTGCAGCCTTCCCTTGGCACCTGCATGGCCAAACCCCAAAACACTGCAGTCACCATGGCAATTCATCTCCTGGTACCACGCCACTGAGCAGCTAATGACCACAAGCCACTCATTCCATCAGCTAAGACCTCCTGCCACACGTTTGCCAGGGAAGTGACCCCAAAACATTTTATGACATTTATTCCATCAGTAATGAGCTGCAGAGCCAGGTTAAAACACAGACTGCCTACGGGTCACCTACCCGCTGTTTCTCATGCTCAGGCTGGACATCTCACTTATTACGACATTTTTTCCTTTACTTTTTCCAACTTTACATAAACATACAGTTGATTTTCCAGCTTGTGCTCAGTACTGACAGCCAGCGAAATTCCTTGGCAGGAATTCCAGTTCCATCATTTCACACCCCTCATTCTGTACACCAGACATCTGAAAGGAACCCCTCCCTCCCTGGTTAATCCCTAATTCCCAAAGGCCAAAGCACCCGGTGGTTTTCCATGACACTCACCTCCTCGGTCAGCTTTGTGTTGGATTTCTCCAAGGCATCCACCTTGGCCTGCAGGTTGTTTACTGTAGCACTGTTGAAAAGAAAAAACCCTACAGTAATTCCTTCGCTTCTTAAAATCCTGTTTTGTCTTTTGTTCTACAAGATAATAAAGAGGCAAGAGAAGATGTTTTACCTTAGATGTCTATTGAGTTCTTCTACGTAGTTCTTCTGGTCCAAAATAGCAGTTATCTGACCATCTCTGGAAAAAAAGAAACAGGGCAGCCTGAACACCTGAATACACATACCCAAGAGGGGAGCAGCAAGACAACTGTGAGTGCACCTACCCTTCGCTGCCTTTCGTGCTGTTCCCATCTTTCAAATACATGGAGAAATCGATAACTCCGACCTGGAAAAGAACAATTTGCATTTTGCATTAAACACTTGGTTGCTAAGACCAACCCACTGTTGCCAGGTGTGGAAGGTTAGAGTTAGAACATCAGCACCTGCTGTACTTCAGCAGGGGTTCATTACATCAGTAAGCTGTGCAAAATTAATGAATTTTCCAGTTTAAAAGAGCAGAACAAACCCATTAGCTGAACACCCAGTACCTGGGAGTCCAGGTCCTCTCCCTTCATGCAGAAGTTGGCATCGATGACGTTCAGACCTACGAGGAGGCCAGCAATGATGGCACCTTCCTCTTCCATCATCAGTGCGTTGGGCTCATAAAATTCACTGTGGGATGCAGGGCAAGAGATACAGAGGAGTGAGAAGGGAAAGATGCTCAAGATGTTACAAGAGAGCAGAAGTGAACCTAACTGAGGAAGAGTCCAGCACTCACCTGAGAAGATCCTTTCTGTTAATCAAGGCTTTCATGTACTCTGAAAGTTTCTTCTGCATCAGAGCCAGGCGAAGCCAAGCTCTTCCTCTGCCCACAGGTGTTCTGCAAAGGCCAGAAACAAACATTTCCAGACACCCTGCAACGCACAGTCACCAACAGCTCTAATGGCTTCACCCTACCTCAAGTTTCTGCACTTCCAAGACAGAGCTGGCACTGGTGCAGAGAAATAGAAGGCATGTAAGCACAGACAGGTCCAGACCAATTAAGCCATCACTGTTTGTCTCTTAACTCATGATGTTTTTGTTGCCCTCCTAAGAAGATTTCCCTGGCTTTATCCCTGCTGGATGCTGCCAGACAGATCAGCTGCTTCAGCTCAGCACCTTCTGAGTCACAACCAGTTCTGTCTAAGTCACAGGGACATGCACAAACCAGCACAGCTGCCCAACACCACTCCTTGGGGTGGGTCAGGCTGGATGGCAATCTGGCCAGACAGCTCAGAAACACCAACTCAGTTCTGTCCTGCTCAGGTGCTTGGCTCCTGAACGCCCTCCCAGGACGCCATGGGCTCGAGTGCCAGCCCTTCCCTCTTTTCTCCGGGCCATCGGGAGCACATCGCTCCAACACGCTGACCCGGCTGGCCTCACCTGGCACCAGCAGCAGCAGCCCAAGGAAGCCATGGCCGCTAACAGGACCTGGCACTTGCAAAGGGTCACTGTCAACACAAGCTTCAGAAACGCACTCTGGACCTGCTCTGTACCTCCATTCATTTCCTATCACAATGCTCTACAGCAGGAAGAGGTGCCAGGAGCCCTGGCACTGCACTGGTCCTGTCAGCTGCTGCAGGAGTCCTGCACAGGCCTCCAGGAAAAGCACTTGGCTGTATGTACATGACTAAGTACTAACTCAAAAGCAATTTATTGAATTTATCCACCTATTCTTTCTGCAAAGATGACTCCATCCTCAGTCTTGATGCTCATACAAAAGCTTCCCTACGCATTTTTTCTATTCCAAGTTAAACCTTCTTACAGCTTCTTTTACCATGAAATAGGGAAGCCTGAATGTGGTATTTGAAATTCCTACAAAACTTTTACTAGTAATATAAGTCTGCTGTGGCTTTTTGCCTCCCCTCTTTAACACACCAATACCTCCTCCAGCTTGGTGCCTAAGCTTTCCTCTCACATACACTTGACCTGAAGTTATTTACAAGAAGAATTACCCACATCAGCCTCAAAACTATTTAAACTGCTACAACCTTCCTGTTAATTCCCTTCCTCTTGAGTCTGACTTAATAAATGCTCAATAAAGGCTGTTCCCATGCCTGAGGCACAAGAAGTAAATGCACTGCTGTCCCTAAGTTGCCACGCTCTTAACAGAGCAAGAATATATCCTGTGCTCTCCTGCTGCAGATCCTTGATGCAGAGTAAGAGAGCAAAGATCCATTTTTATCTGCAGAAGGTGACAAATGTATTCCTGAAGGTTCTGTTTGCCCTTCCTTCTCTTCTTCAGGATCCTTCTCACAATAAACTCATATTGTGTACTCATGCAATAAAGGAGTGTACTTACTTCAGCCCTGGGAGATCCTTAACACTTGCTGTAATCTCTGCAGCCTCAGGAACAAGCTTTTCTACTAATTCTAGAGGTCCCCAAAATGACTTATTTTGCCCAAGAAAAGTCTTTTTGGCTAAAAAACAGAAAGAAATAAAAAATGAGCCAGTTAGATCTGTGCTGATACAACACATTCTCAAAGAAGTCAACAAATTAGACAAATCCTGCCAGAATGGTTCTTCCGGGGCTGCTGCTGGGCAGGCACTTGGTATCTTGAAATCTCAGGGTGGTTTGGGTGGGAAGGGCCCTTAAGACCACCCATTTCCACGCCCCTCTGCTTCCCACCTCCAGCTACTACCACGCTAGGGCAGCACCTGAAGGACAGTTTGAGCTTTGCCGTTTGAGCTGTGACTCAGGATTTCACAGCCAAACACACGCTCTGCTTTGAAAGCAGCTTCAAGCCATGAGCTGCACACAGCCCAAACCCTCCCTTCAGACAGAGCTACTGAGAAAGGAGCTCCAGGGTTGCAGTTCCTCCTCCTGCAAGGGGATGCCCAAGGAAGCGCAGAAAAAGGAGTCACGAGCTTGCCCAAAGCCAAGCGAACCCCTGATCGCCGAGGCATACCCGGGACACCTGAACTGCTGTTTTAAACATGGCCAGCCTCTGCAAGGCCTCAGCTTGCCCCTCCAGCAGGTTTTGTGCCTTCCTTCGGCCTGCCCAGCGCGCTGCTGTGGCAGCAGTGGCCGTGCTCAGCCCCTCCTGGGTCTCTGCAGGCTGCAGAGCTGCTCCCAGCCCACACCGCTGCTCCCCACGGCGGGCCGTGCCCAGCCTGAGTCACCTTTGAGGCCGTGCTTGAGGCAGTGCTCCATCACCACGAAGAACTGCTGCAGGGGGGCGTAGTCCGAGTCCAGCGTGCGGCCCAGGTTCAGCGCGGACTCGATCAGCCCCTTGATGCTCAGCTTGGCCATGTTCATCAGGTTCATGCGCTCGTTAGCCATGAGGTAATTCGGGTCTGCCACAAAGGAAGGAAAACCCTGGTCAGCCACAGAAGCTGGTTTTATTATAGTAAACACCCCACCTTGCTCTTTTTTTTCCTCAGCTTTGAAGGCATTTTTGGGGCAGCGCGTTTCACAGGAGGCACTCTGCAGGCCTTCTGTGGAGAAAAATCAACATCAACTAGCAGTTTAGGGCCAAAGCCACAATGGCATGGGAATAGACAAGGTATCATACTGAGGGTGCCTCAATACTTCAAATAACTACGGGAGCTCCCTGTTTTCAAGAAAGACATTTGGACCCCAGTGTTCATCCCGTGCTTGGCATCCTGACAACGTGTCTCTGACTGTCATGGCCGTCACTTGTTCAAGTCACATCCCCAGCTACAAACCGGTAAGAATCCTCCACTTGTGCTTTGTTCTTCCATCTAAAGATCACCTTGGACCCCCTCACACTTAACCCAGCAACATGTGTCTCTATCCCAGCTTGCATCTCTCTTCCTCAAGACTATCTTTTTAAGCTTAGATGTAAGATAACTCCCACTTCCCTCTCTAGGTTTTAACACTGCCACTAGTTCTCACCAGTGAGGAGCTGATCTTCATGGCTCTTGACAGGTCATGCTAAATTCCCAAACCCACAGATGTCCCAGGATCATATTCTTCCTCTTCCACGTTACAAACATCCAGACCTTTCGGCCTGCTACTCACACCCAAGTTTTGAGCTCCAGTTCTCAGGTGCAGGCAGTTTCATCCCTGTAAGGCCCATTCATCCAGGGCTGCTGCCAACAGCCAGGGACGACCCTTGAATGAAGCTGCCACCTCCATGAGTGAATTAACTGCTCCTGGCAGCAGAGACCTGACCTGAGGACCCCTCAGACTACAGATCTAAGCAAGAGGCACCCTGTCAGCACCCACCAGGCAGAAGGAGAGCCAAGAGCCCAGCTGATACACCCACACCCGAGTGCACGTCACTGTGGGCTGGGAAAAACCCAGCACAGGGAGAGGGACGAGCCGGGGCAGCGCCAGCATCCGAACCTGATACCACAGCTCATTTGTTCAGTCCCTCCAAAAGCAGCTTGGGACAGGGCTTCTCTCATTCCCCTTCTTCTTCAGAGTGAAGCAGCACCAGAAGTCTCCTTCTCTGAGTTTATTTCCATAGTTTAGAGAACTTCCAAGTACTCATTTAGGAGTGCAATGCTCAGAGCAGCCCTGGGCTGCAGAAAGACTCAGCTGTGTGAGGTGTTTTTACTGCAGTTCAGGACTACGTGTGCCTGAAGGTGATGGGTC
The DNA here is from genome assembly GCA_013398275.1 of Promerops cafer. Lineage (NCBI taxonomy): Eukaryota > Metazoa > Chordata > Aves > Passeriformes > Nectariniidae > Promerops > Promerops cafer. The sequence goes on from VZSE01010914.1 coordinate 215,275, forward strand.
TGGCTGATCTGGAGGTGCCCTGAGCACGTGACCCGCTCTGGATTTCCAATCCATTTTATGACCTGTAGTGCAGCTAACAGTCACCATCACCGGGAACGCAGACTCAGGAAAAGTCAGGCACAGTACTGCCAACACAGACACCTCCTCCTCATCCTCTCTCATCATGTTTCCTCAGTGGCCAAGGCTGCTGATCTGATGGCTAGCAAGGCATCCACATGATGCTGACTCTGCTTGGGTGGCAAACCCATCCCTAATGCAGATTGAAAGGAGCTGTACAAGACAGCACCAAAGAAAACGCTCCTTTGGCCGTGGTTACTGGCTGATTTCAACAGAAAAATATTTTCACCGTATCACGCTAATCCAAGGTTTCTGCTTCCTTAGTCTGCTGTGAGCAATTGTGCTCTGCACATGCAATTTATCCAAGACTCTCATCTTGCAAACCAGTTAGCTTACAGAGTGTGACACTGGATAAAATCCCTAAGGTTTATTCCAAAAATTAAATGCCAAGTAATTGATACTCTTGCCCTAGGTACTGCACCACGCACACCTTTAAAGAAGGCAGGGTAGGCAGGCAAGGCTGACTTTTAGGCAGTAAAACTGTCAGGCTGGCTTTAGGCTGGGACTTGTCTGATCCTGGTGTGGACCTGGCATGCTCCATCTGAGCCGGTACCTTCTCCAACTTCCTTCTGCCTCTAACTGCAAAACCTCTGCCCGGGCTCCCTACACAGCCCACGTTAGAAACCTTAAAAAGTAAATCCCCAGCCCTTGAACTCTGCCCTTCCACAGGGTTTGCATTTCAAATCAAGGAATCAAATTCTCAGGACATTTTGTTATTTAAATACCGCATCTTCTACAGAACAGACATGCTTTCTAACCAGCTGCTTCCATGAAGATGTTTCTAAAAGCATTTGAGAATCCTGTAATTTGTTTAAAAGGTACAATCTGTACCCAGGAACCTGAAAGTCAACAAAGAGTCAAAGCAATACAGGATCTCAAAGGGTTAAGCTGTGACTGGTCTCGATACTTCTCATTTGGTGACAATAAATTTTACCACTCCTCACACTTACTCTAAAACAAGGAAGAAGCAACTAAAACAAAACTAAAACTTGGATCAAAGGCAGGGAATGATGAGACTGGAGAAGTGAACAAGCCCACTGAAAGCAATGCCAGTTCATTAGAATTTCACCAAGGTTCTCCATCTTACATCAAGAACACCAACCTAAAGTAACCTGCAATTCAGCACAGCTGTTTTCCTGTGGCAGAGTAACACCTCTCGCCTGACGAAATAAATGCAAAACAACTTACACAGTATTTTCTGGAAAAAAGAAGTCTCAAGCACCTCTTTTTTCCTAAAAGCCTGCCTTGGGAAATGCCCTTCTCTGGGAAGCAGCACGGGCTGTTGTGCCAGGAGAGGAGGACGTTGCCTGTGGCTGAGGAGGCTTTGGGCAGCACCCGGGCACAGAACCAGCAGAGCAGTTAAAGGCACCGTGGTGAAAGATGAGCAGCAAGGACCAGTGTGCTCAGTGCATGAGAACATCAGCCTTTTGTGCTGCAAACACCTGAATCCCAAGCAGGAGCACTTGTATTTAATCATCAAAGTACCAATTTGTTTGACCACTTCCTACACTGGGGATTCAACTATTTCACATTTGCACAGTATCTTAAAAACCAAGAAAGAAGTGCTATAAATAAGTTTCTCATTTAGTACTTCACAAGTTCTAAAAAAAATTTGCAATGCAAGTTTCAGAATAATGTTTGCCAAGCCTTGGCAAATACTGCCAGAAAATCCGAAAAATCTATACAGAAATACTGCAGAAAATATGAAGCTTCAGAGTGATTTCTGAAATATTTTTTAAAATTCAGCTTCCATATGTTGCTGCAACCTTTTAGGCTGCGCTTCTGCCGGGCTCAGGAAACTACTGCCTCTGAAAGCATTTAGGAGAAGGCAAACAGCCCTTCTGATTCACTTCTTCTACCTCCACTTCAAGCCAAAACAGTAAAAAACCCGCACACATTTATTTAAGCGACACCGAGAAAATGCAAGAAAGCCACAGCTACTGGCACTGGAAAGGAAAACAAACTGCATTTTGCACTCAGGCTCAAAATAATAGTGCAGAAGCCAACGATTAGCACAAACAAGAGCTGTGAGATGTGGGTATGGAACGCACCTTCGGAATCATCGCGCAATCGCTCCACCACATCTGTCAAATCCTCCCAAGAGTCTTTGCAAACAGCAAAAGGAAAGGAAAAGAAAGAAAAACGTCATGCAAGCCGTGATCTAAAGGAAAGATTCAAAATCAAGGTGTAAGAAAAGCATAACTGAAAGGGAGATTTGCATCATACAAGACTTAATTCACAGTGGCAAGAGATCTGCAAGTCAGAAAGGTTCATTAGTCTGCACAAAGCAATAGAGCAAAGCATTTTTCTCCCAGAGTCAGACCAAGGCAGGCTTCAGTAAAGCTGCAGAAGCTTTGTTTCTGCATTAACACAAGCAACATTTTGGTAAAGCATATCCTAAAAAGAAAAGCAACAAAAGCATTCCTTTATTTGTAAGATACAAGCACTGAACTTGTGATATTCATGCAGCGTCAGCTTTTGCTTCAATTTCCTCAAGTCCAGCCCCAAGAAGAGCTGCTGGCAGAGAAACAGCCACACGTGGGAAGCAGGCAGGTTCAGGGAAAACACACACAGAGGGCATTTTCAAGGTTCAGCAGAGCTGAAGTACTGTTACGACCCTCACCCCCAATGACAGAGCCCGCAGAGGTGACCCAGCTGAGCCCTATACAGGTCACAGGCTGATGATGATCCCCTAAGGACGCAGTCAGGGAAGCACCTCTCTCCTTGGCGGGACGAGGGAGGCATCCTGGGAGAGGAGCAGGCAGGACAAGGAGAACTGCTTTCAGCCCACCCACTAAGTCCCTGTCCCAGACCCAGCGAGCCAAGGCAGACAAATGCCCTGGACCCCGGGCATTTTTCACTCCCTACTTACGCGCCCCAGCGCTAACCGGCGATCGGCACCACGTCCAAAGCACGGGAAAGGCTCCGTCCCCCTTCCCCAGCCAACTGTGGCCAAGTCCTGAGCAAAGTCCAGAGGCTGCCGGGCCCTCCTCCCTCCCACACAGGGCCAGCCTCCTGCCCCGGGAGCCCGCAGCAAGAGCCGGGAGCCCCAGTGCCGCCGGAGCTCGCGCAGAGCTCAGCCTCGCGTGCTGCTGCCCTGACGCTGGGCTGGGCACAGGCATCGCGTCCACCCCTGTCCTCCAAAGCACAGACTGGCACCAACACTGCCCTGGGGCTGAGCCCTACCGCGGGAGCAACAGGGACTTGCCCTGGAGGAAATCCCTGCTGTTTCAGGAACAAACCCCTGGTGATGCTCTCCAGTGCAACACCGCTGGCTTTTGGTCTCTCCTGGCAGGTGCTGCAGGGTCCCAAGGGCCAGGAGACCGGATCTCACTGTCCTGGACGGAGCTGTCTCTGACGCTTCCCAGGACCCTGCTGCACAAACAGGACTCTGGGACTCAGACCCAGATGCTCATCATCCCACAATCCCTACCTGCACACCGTAAGGGAAGCCACAAACCACCACTGCAAGGTCTTTTATCTAATACTCAGAGGCTGGATTTTCTTCTCAATCCAAAGTATAAACAGGGAAGAACATACAACCAAAACCAGATTTACCAGCACCTGGGTAACAGGGACAGGGAGAACTGACAGGCTTCATTACATCCTTCTCCTTGATTTTGGACCCTTAGCAAGTAACCCACATAAAGCTCCCCGAGAAATATCCAGAGGAGTCACAAATATTTTCTTCTCTTCTATCCCTGCAAGCCAAAATCCCATCTTCCTACTAGCAGGAACTGCACGGATTTCAACTGGTACTATGGCATTTGCATAGATTTCGAGTCAAAAGCACACACCTAATTAGCACTTTCTGTCCTATTTTCATTGATTCTCCATGCGTCCAGCTGCACTTTGCATACAGTTCATTTCTTCTTTAACCTTGTACATTTTCTCACTTGTCTGGAAATTCCACCAAGCAACAGTGGGGGAAAAAGATCTTCCCACAGAAGAATCACAAAGAGCCGAAACTCTGTAGTTTCCATGGTCCTCATGGGGTGTGAAAAACTCAATACTTTTGATTACGATGGAAATTATTTAACTCGGTATGTACCAAGTTTAGAAAACAGGATGACCAAGGCTTTTAAGTCCCCTTAATATGATTAAGTCATTCCAGACTCCCAGGAAGATTAGTATTATGGAACTGAATATCCCATTGGAATGAACACTCAAGCCAGTTCTTCAGGAAAGGACTGGAGAACTTGTCTCTAATATATTCATCACAAAAATGCCATCTGTTATTTGGACAACGGAGGGGTTTGCAGTCACTCCCTTTGCTGACACAGCAGCAGCATCCCACTGAAGGAGCAGGGATACTTTCCCAAGCCAAAAAAAGCTTTTACAAGTAAACTCTGGGAGAATGGAACAGCATCAAAATTCTTTCACACTGCTGCTCAACATTTACTTTGTTATTAAAGGTTGAAGTTATTAGGCTAAAATAGAGTTGAGAGTCGAAGCCTTTCTGAACCAATGAACATCTCCTCTCATACAGCATCTTGATATCAAGTTCCTCCAAAGACAGATGAAATAGAATCACAGAATCACAGACTGCCTTGGGTTGGAAGGGACTCAGAAATTCATCCCATTCAACCCCCGGCCACTGTCCCCTGCATGGGCAGGGACAGCTTCCCCTATCCCAGGTTGCTCTAAGTCCCAGCCTGGCCTTGGACACTTCCAGGGACTGGGCAGCCTCAGCTTCTCTGGGTAATCTGTATCAGGGCCTCAGCACCCTCACAGGGAAGGATTTGTTCCATCAGGAAGAAAAGGTCACGAGATTTAAATGGGTCAGGGTTTTAAATATTACTTTTAAATCTAGAAACTTTAAACAAACTCGTAAGAAGAAGCTGAGCCATCAGTAAAATAACCTTAAAAAACCCAAGGCGTCAGTTTTGGGAAATGAAAACTGAGCTTGATACAGAAAGTCCTGAGTGATGGTGCCAGGTCAGCCCTGCTGCTGGGGCTGCTGGGAAAGGCTTGGCCCAAATCTGGACAAATAGTCCTTTATAATGACAGGGGAACCTCTGGTCACATTCCTACACTTGAACTGCATTCTGCTATTCCTTACCTTAGGAATACATTTAATAGCAAATAAAGAGGCCAAGGAAGAAAATAAGGGAGATGCTGTTCATGTTATGGGAGATACATAACTTATTCTTTCGGGTCAGGTTTGCCAACGTGATGGATCACAAATTGTTGACAAAGAGAAGGGATCAGCAAAGGGTTTCAGCATCGTGTTCAAACACCCTGCAAGCCCAAAATCAGGGAAGCCACCAGGCACTCTGCAGCCTGGAATGCCAGGAACCATCTACTCAGGACAAAGTAGCTTAAAAAAACCACTTATTTTAAAACCCACTTCATAAAAATTCCATCTCTAAGTATACACATATACAGAGAGCCTTGCATACAGAAGAAAAGAGCAAACAAAGATCTGCAACAAACCAGAAGGAAATAAAATAGAGAAGTACAGACAACTTGGAAATTCCCAGCCCACTCTCCATTACACCTATGGGACAAATAAACAGCCAGTGTACATCACATGAAGTCACAGTTTAATCCCACCCTAAGTCTTACTCCCATCTCCACAGGATTACCATCAAATAATTACCCGATTTCTCTATGTTGCAACTGTCTGCAGCCATATGGAATGGTTCTGCACAACCAGCCTGTTTTCAGAGGGAAACACATGACTAACTGCTGTGGGAAATTTCTCATCCTATTTTAGTCCTTGACAGTTGACACCAAGAAAATAAAATCCCAGACCCTTGGGGCGTTTTCCCCATCATTCACCTCCCAGTCTGGTTGACACCCAAGTGGCTTCTCTGCAGCACTTGTGACTCACCACCTCCGAGGGATATCAACCTGCCCCGAGCTCCCCAGCTCTGACTTCATTTAGACTGACACAGCTTAAAAGAGCAAGGACAACAACTCTTAAGAGTAATTTCTGAACTGAAGTCTGGATTACGTGACCTAACTGCTATTCCCGAGATTTATGACCATGAACACTGTGTAATTCATTTAACTTGCATTTACTGACTTCGCATTTCTTCTATTAAATCAGGTTTCCAGCTCCTTCAAACTTCTCATCTATTTAGGGGTTTCCATCACCAGAGGTGTTTTAAGAGGTTTTTCCCAACTAGAGTCATCTCAGGCAGGTCTTTGTCCACACCTGAAAGGTCCCTTAGCCCCTCCCAGTACAATTCAGATTTGTTTTGTAATAGGAAAGGCCCGAAGCACTGAAAAATTCCACCTCTCCCACGACTTTACTGTTCCTATTCCACACTACTAGAGAAACCCTAAACCCAAGTCAGCTGTTGCCAGTTTGCAAAACAAAAGCATAACCAGTAAGGTTATGCTGCTCCCCTAAACCATTCTGAGGTACACAAAGAAGCACAGTAAAACACTTGGATAGAAAATTGAGAAAAAAAGGTAAAATCTGACTGATGATTCAAGAATCAGCCCAACAGATTAATGGGCAGGAGATTTTAAGACTAACATTTCCTTTTCCTGAAGAGCTCTAGAACTCCTTGTCAGGGCATTCTACACAAGCACATGTCAGAAACTGAACTTTTAAATTACCGGTCAAAAAAGAAGAAAAAATCTGACCTTAGCTAGACATAATTGCATCTTCACATGTTATAAATTCTATTTCCAATTGCTCCTCTTAGTGCAAATAGAGGAGGATTAATAAAAAGAGGAATACTGTAATTCTTGAAAGTTCTCTCAACACTTCTGGACACTATTACAAGGTGATCCCATGAGGACAAAAGTTTCCACAGCTCTATTGTGAAGCTCCTCATGATTATTCAAGATAGAAATGTAACATCCAGTAAAACAGCCTAAAAAAAGGCCATTTTGTGTAATTTCTCCCCAAAGGTGAGACCAGTGTTCAGTGCCATCCATACACACACTGTTCAACACCCAACAGAAACGGAATCCAGGTGGTTTTTACCTCCGTCCCTAAAGCTGCCTCAGAACTGTCACACGCACTGCAAGTGAACGAGGTTAACAACCACCAATGTCACATTTAATTTTGGGGGGCCTGCAGAACACAGGAAGGATCTCAGAGTCTTATTAAGAATCACAGCCTGTTGAAAAAAATTAGAGTTTTTTCTAAGCCAAGCGGATTTACATATGAAATATGAAATAATGCTTATTTTCACATGCACACAGAATTGTTTCAATCAACTGAAAAAGCATATTAATTGCTTTTATTGTTAAATTGAGCAGCCATGCTACAGGTTATATGGAATATACACAGTTGCAAGCAACTCAAGTACCTGCTGCTTGCTTTTAATTTGAAGAAAAGTTTTGCTTAGCTGCTCTCAAGCTCCAGCTCTGTGCAGGACTGGAACTGCTGTGACTGGCTCTGAAGGCAGGACGGCTGCTTGAGGGCTGGGGGCACAGCAGATCACAGGGTGAAGAGAGGCCAGGGACAAAACTGCCCAGAAGCAGCAAGAGCTGAGGGCCAGCAAATGGAAGGCTTCAAATCTTTATTCCAACAAGCTGTTGGATTCAGTACTTACTGCAATATATATTTAACATGTCTTGATTTCTAAGGTAACAACTGTCCCTCTTTGTTATACCTTTGGCAGAATCCTACAGCTTTTTTTTTCCCCTTCTTCATAACGCCTACCTTTGCACCTGAGGTTTTTTTATGGAGACACCCCAGGGACAGGAGCCCACGCTCCTGCCCCCCGACCTGAGCACACCCTCCAGACACAGCAGCAGAGCTGATGCAGTAGCACCAGACCCAACACTGGGATACAGCTGTGTCAGCTTTCCCATTGTCAACGCTTTTCCTGACCTTCTCTGTTCAAAACAGGACTTGGATCTAAACACACCCCTCCAAACAACCAACGAGCAGCCTTAATTTACCTTTAATGCATAAAGATCTCCAGGAAGGTTGTTAGGGCACTGCTCATTTGCATTGATTTTTGACATATGAATTAAATAACATGGTAAAAAAAAAGAGCAAATGCTGTTTTCTAACCCCATTCTGGTATTCACTGGGGAGCGACTGTAATTACACCTTGAAAAACACTGGAGTAAGACCAAGGAAGGTCTCAGTGTCACACACAGGAACACGGGAATTGGAAGACAAGTGAATTCCTGCTCACCCTGTATTCACCTTCCTGAACCCCTGGGATATGCTTCAGAGGCAATGGTAAATTTCTCCTTTTGAAACCTCTGTCTGGTATCCCACTGCGTGACTAAGTACTTGGCAAGCCAAATCCAAAGCCAAGGGCTACTGTCACTGAAAGCAGCTGTCAAATGGAAATTAAATTATCCCTTGGAAAATGATTTTCAAGCTTGAATCCCCACCACGATTTCCCTCGCCTCATTCAGCAAGACCATGTAAGACACTGCTGACTTAACCAGGCAGCATCAAACGGGTCAAGCCAGACTGCTCGGTGGAGTGGCATTTCAGGAGTTACTGGAAAAGGGTCGGGCACGAGAAGCTGGGGCCTCCTTGCTCTAAAACCACAAGGTGCATCCAGCAAGGGTGCTGAGAACCTCAGCACCTGCAAAAACTCATCCCCTCTCCTTCTTCCCCACTTGTTTATGGGCGGACACTGCGTAGCTGTCCTCTCATGCTTTTAGTACTCTCAGAGCATGTAATCCTCGTCCTGGTATTCAACTGTTTATCAACCCAGACGACAAATGCTTTTTCCGGGGAAAGCAGGATGTGCTCTATCTCCACTTTTCAGGCTTCCAAGCCATCACAAACAGCAGCACGCTCATCAGAGGCGAGCCGGGCCACTGCGATGGCATCGTCACCTGACAATGGGCATCGCTGCGTAATCGCTGGGGCTTTCCAAAAACTCCCCACGACCAGGCACACGCTGGGGTGCTGCCACTGTGCTCCCCCGGCACCAGCTGGCAGCTCACTAGCAGAGCTATCAGCCACGGTTCAAGGGCAAAATCAACCAGGATTAAATGTTCTCATTGAGCACACATCACAGTTCTCTTCCTTCCCGAGATACACAAACCTGACACAGCTAAAAAGGTCATTCATCCCAAATCTGCCTTACAGGCCTGGGGTACCAATTGGGAGGGCAACCTGAAGCAGCGATTTGGCTTTCTGATCTGCCCACGGCTGTCCAGGCTCCGCAGGCAGGATACGGGCATGTGGTCCTGGGGACGCCCCCTCCCAAGTCGTGCAGCCGGGGAACAAGGCCGGCCCGGGGCTCCCGGGGCACAGCCGGACCGTACCTTCGTGGGTCGGCTCGGGGTCGGGTGTCAGCGAGATGTCATCCAGCTCGCGCAAGCACAGCCACTCTCCATCCATCGACACGCGGAATTTGCAAAGATAGATGGTCTCCATGGCAGCCTGAGTGATCTTGTCTGTGGTGGGGGTTGGCATGTCGCTTTGAGGCGTCAGAGCAGACATGATGACTCAGCTGGTACAACAACAACGGGGGCAAAATAAGGACTAAAAACAAAAGCTTTCCGAAGAAGAAAATCAGAAATACCTTGCGATTAAAGGACAGATTGCTCAGGATCACAGAGGCTGCTCTGGCCTTTTCATAGATCAAGCAAGGTAAAAACGCTGCTCCTTCCCGCTCAGCTCTGCCTCCCTCCTCTCCACCGACTGCCGTCGTCTCCAGCTATGCTAGAGGCTATTGATCCTCGGCATCCACAGAAAACCTGGCTTCTGCACCAGAAGCAGCAGGGAAAAACAAGTAAAAAATACTAAAAATAATAAAAAGAGGCAGCAGAAGCAAAAATAGCGTCTTCCTCTGGTGATGACCCGAGAAAAAAAACAAAGGACGAGCGGAGAGGCAGAGTCGCGGTGTGCCGAGATCCGAGCGCGGCTCCCCTCTCCCGGCGCAGCCCGGGCAGCGAGTGCCGCCGGGATTGGCTGTGCGCAGGGAGCAGGGTGGCGACCAAAATGGCTGACTAATGAACTGAGCTGGAAATCCAGGCTCATGTGATCGCCTGCGATTCCCAGGATGCTGCCGAGACGCTGCTGATGCGGGGCCGGCAGTCAGGCGCTCCTCGGCACAGCACCTCCTCGCCGGGCTGTGCCAGCCCGCTTGGGAGCGAGCGGAGCACCGCCGCATCCCCCATCCATCGCCCCCGGAATACAAAGGAGCAGCGCCAGCAACACAAAGCCACATTTGTATTCCGCTCATATCCCCGCATGCCACTACAGGAATTCAATCGGCACCTTTGTTTTCACAGGAGGTGTGCGAGGCGCGGTTTGGGTTTTATTCGCTGTGCCACCTTCTCAGGGGGCACCTTGGATCTAAAATTTCCCATGTGCAAAAAATGTTAGAATGGATTGATTGTCTCAGGGTATCAGGACAGAAAAAATGATCTGGTTCTAAGTACTCCAGTGACTGAGGATGAAGCTCTTTCAGCAGCATGTGCACATGGAAGGACAATAAAGGAGAACACCACAAACACTGTGACCCAATCCTATACTTGGAAAATCTCCCGTGAAAATTGTGCTGCTCAGGTGAGGTTGACAAAGAAATACCACCTCTCAGCAGGAGGAGAAACGGGCTTTCAGGCTCTCAACAATAAAATAAAACCAGTATTTTATAATAACAGTAGTGCATTGCCTGTCCCTTCCTGGCTGGCTGAAGCTCGCCTGCGTCCCCAAGCCACACGGTCCTGCTGCTGGGGGACAAGAGGTCCCGAGTCACCAGACAGGCTTCTCATTCCCAAGGTCGCTATAGTGTCACCACCCACCTCAACAATGCCATCAGGCACCAATGGATTAGCTCATCCGACTTCATTCCCGTGTGGCTCCAACACATTTGAGGAGAGCAGAAGTGTAACACCCATCGGAAAGGGACAGAGTCAGCCTGGGAGAAGGCTGTCACCACAACAATACACTGATAAGAACACGTGCCCAATGTACTGGACCTTGATTACTCTCCCTGCCTTTTGCTGCCCTAAGAAATACCCAAAAGGACGTACATCTGGTTCTCAGGGATGTGAAATGCCACAACAGCTTGCTGGATACGGAGTTCAGCACGCCAAGGCACCCAGCTTTTGGGAAGAAATGGCACCCATCAGGTAAAAGCCTCATAAAACTGGCAAAGAGGATTAAGAGCTGCTATTTCTGACTGGCAAGAGGAAGCAGCTGCTTTTGGTGAAAACGTCCTGCTTAGTGCAGCACATTTTGACTCAGCAACTCTTTCCCCATTAGGCCAAACCCAAGCAAGCACCACGCAGCCTGGTCTGACAGCGACGCAAAGGGCAATTATTTCACAGAAAACAAGAATTACTATTGTTTCTTCTCCCCAAGAGAACAGAGTTTATAAGTTGTGCTGACAGCATCCTAGCTCATATATTTACAAAGCCTTTCAGCAATCACAGCCTCTAGCTGCAGCATCCACATCGCACCACCCCAAATTCTAAACACAGTGACAGTGGCCGTGTACCAGCTGCTACAGAACAGCTGCTGGCCCTGGCTAACCCTTGGACAGGGTCTAAACAAACGGCACACGGTCAAAACAAACCCTTTAGAATCAACAAAGCACCATGAGCTATTGCTCAAGCTATTATCCAACAGATCTCATGAAAAGACAGTTTAATTTGTTTGTTTTCAAAGCAATTAGAAAGACCAACAGCACTGGGCGTAACCCTGCAGCTCCCATTTCACAACACTGATCTTCAGCTGAACTCAGCACAGGCAAGTGCCCCACACATCAGGATCACAGGGAAGGTCTGCTAAAAAATTAGGAACCCTTCAACTTCCATGGGTTTGCTTTCAACATGCAGAACTGACAGAAGCCAGTAATTCCCTTCCAGCTGAGTTCTATTTTCAGGCTTCTTTATGCAATGATCCTGCTGCAAATACTCCACAGGGATATTTAAAGTACTAGGAAAATGTTCTTTAACTTTGACTTATTTCCAAAACCGAAAAAAAGAACCAAAAAAAACCCCAAACAGAAACTGTTTAACGTAGTGACTTGTGACCTTTTAATCACCACCTGAAAACCACATGACAAACCTTCCCCCATCCCCATCCTGTATCCCAAAGTGATCAAATCAACAAAGCATCTCATGAAGAAACGGAAGAAAGGTATGAAATACTGGTGTTTTCATAAAACCTTTCATACAACTACCAGGCAACTCAAGGGTACCTGATAAGGCTCCATCAGGGTTCCAGGATGGTCATGGACACAGGAAAACCCAAATCACAGATAAATGCAGAGGAGGTTGTGCAGGATGAACCACTTTCTCCATCTCAAACCAGTCAGGCAGCCTCGACAGGTCCTACAAACCCTCCTGTGAGCTACACTTTGGCACAAGCCCTTACAGGCTTTGGCTAGATTGCAAAACATAGCAGGGTTCTGCCAAAACAGTTTTAAGATTAAAGAATCACACACTGACTGCACTGGAATTTTAAGACCAACCACCTGAACACCAAGCCCTCCGTCAGCCACCAGTATTTGGGAGCTCAGCTGTACTTCAAAGTACTTTGAGTTTCAAAGCTGAATGAATTAGAATGATCTACACAAAGAAACCCAAACAAACTTCCAAACCACCCTTCCGACTCCAGGGAACATCTTCGGGTGTATTTTTATTTTCAGAGCCTGTAAGCAACCCGTGTTTCCATTATTAGGAGAAAGCTTTCCCCCTCACTGCCTAGAGACTGCAAAGCAAAAAGGACAAAGCCATCTCTGCCATGGAATGTAACCTAAAAAGATAAAATTAGCAACACAGCATCTACATGGCCAAGTCTGCTTCTGACTCCTCTGCCAGCACAGATATGCACATTACCTCCAACAGCAGCTACTCCCAACCCTGCAAGCTCAAACAGAATGGGCAAAAGGAAGTTTAACAACCCAAAAACCTCTAACAATTTCTTAATTAAGAAATGACAAACAAAGTTTTCTGTACCTACTGGGAAACACAGAGTTATTATTTAAGGCTTGAAGTAACTCTCATAATTGAAGGCAAGGGAAGGAAAAAGTCTACTTCAACCATCATGGTATTGGGTAGGCTTTCAGTGAGAACAAGGAAAGGTTTGGGGTTTGGTTTAGGGTTTTTAAAAGGACTGCCTAATCAAGTTGCTTTTATTCTGTCTAAAGGTTTTGCTGCAGGTCAGCATGTTTAACTACATCATCTTGTTCCTTCTGTCTGGAACCACCTGTAACAAGTAAGCAGGTGCTGCTGCCATCAAGAGCTTTTGCACTCTCCTTCCCTAAGCAGCTCTGGCCCTCACCCAGTGTTTGTATTCAGGTGACAATACAACAGAATAGGTCAAGGACTGAGATGTAACTGGGAAAAAAAAGACTTGAAATAAACCTCCAGAATATTGTGAAATACTGACTTCTTGGTGTAGTGGCCACTGCCTCCCTGTAACACCTAAGACTTTGCAGCAGAACTGCTCCTGCTGCTCCGTGGGAACAAATGAAAGATGCTCTTAGAAACATGAGAACTGGGAAAAACCACAACAAGAAAAAAGAGATGGTGGGAAAAAGTCATTTACTGACAGAGTTTGCCCCAGAGGAAACAGAGTCCAAGACACCATGCAAACAGATGCTGATTCCTGCTCCCTGCAGACACTGCTATCGCTGCATCAGTCAGTCCTGAGAGAGCTGGGACACACGATACAGCACAGGCAGCTCCACCTCCACGGCTCACAAAAACACAGCAACTTTTATAGGCATCTTGTAAAGGTTTTTCACAAAGCTTACAAGAACAATCACTTATTCTGCAGAATAAGGCTGACACGGGATAAAGCACTGCTCAACCACTGAGCTTCTCCACTAAGTCCCTGTGCACAAATGTGCTCATCTCAATGCTTCAGTTTCCCCACACCCAGGTAAGAGCTTCTCACAAAGTTTGAACAGCGACGATTAAATATTTTTCTTAAAGTCTTCTTCTCTGTCAGAAGTAACTCAACCCCTTGCATGCACATCACAATGTTTACTATGGATAAAGATCTCCTGGTTAGGAAAGAATTGCAAGTAAAACTGAAGGTTTTGACGGGGCCTGTCATTTCAAACAACAATTTAGCAGAGAGGGACTTTGGACCTAAGTTGACAGTCACAGACAGTCCTTCACAGAGCTCAGAGCAAAGTCAGTGCATTTCACCTTCTCTTGGCATCACAGACATGGACTTCTTACCTCACTGGTTCTAGCTCTGCTGAGTAATGCCTTCAAGTACATCAGCTTCCAAAGGAGAGTAAAAACAGATACCCACTCCAAACACATCAGCTCCTGAGTGTGTGAATGCTCACCTGGGACAGGAGGTGACAAAGCAAAGGCCAAAAGCTCAGTCACACACTCTCTGGCACCAGCCCAGAGGATGAAGCTGCTGGTTATTTTTAGGATGGATGGAAAAGAGATCTCTTCTATACGCACCCATGCTTGTACTTCTTATTTGATTTTAAAACACACCCAAGTACTTCAGAGTACTCCAGCTTCCACAAACACACCACAAGAACATCATAAAGAATCTTACAAAGGAGGACGCTATTTGCCACCCAACACGCCCCACACAGCGATGCACTTCGGCCTCTTCAGGTCTCCAGCGTGCAGTGCCCTGGCCACGGATTTGTTCTCCGCACCACCACCAGGAGGAAGCCCGAGCGGGGGTTCCCCAGCCCCGAAACTGCACCCCGCGTGCCCAGGACAGCCTGTTGGATTTCCAAGGGCGGCACCGATGCTGCTCGCAGGGCTCTCTGTGGGGCTGGTTTTGCCGAGCTGCCGGGCCAGCACGGCTCACATGCCCACCGCCCAACCGCCTCCTCCCGAACCCCGCGTCCCCCGCAGCCCCGCGGGGCAGGGGCAGCTTTGGGGCGGGTGCCCCGAGCCCGGCCGCGCCCGTGGCTGCGAGAG
>VZSE01010914.1:230405-263129 GCA_013398275.1 Promerops cafer
GGCGGCAGCGCTGCCCGCTCCGCCTCCGCCATCGCCGCCCCAGCCCCGCCCCGCCCCAGCCGGGAAGCGCCGCCGCCGCCCCAGCCTCCGCCCCCGGGGGAGCACGGGAGGTGACAACCGCCCCCATAGCCGCCACCCTCTGATGGTGCAGGGGCTCTTACCCGGGAAGCGAAGCCGGAGCACCATCTCCTGCCTCCCTTTGGCTTTCCCGGGCGTGAGAGCTCATGGACAGCACCGTTTTGAGATCCTGGGACAAAAGGGGACAAAGTCCAAGTATATTCTGTAGTATTAAAACTGCCCAATACAGCGTACTACTGGGAATTTCACTCGGGAGATTCTTTCAGAAGACAAGGCAATTAATGTGGACTGTGGTGTCAGCAGGCAGGAAGCACATAAATCTGCCAGTTTTTAAAGAATACCCTGCTTTCCGTGCACTTGGGTTAGGCTGGAACACGTTGCTGCTTTCCTTTTAAATCGCACATTAAAATTGCAAAAGCAAAGCTGTAAAGGCTACTGATTCCTGGAGACTGATTTTTCAGCGCTGCCCCAAGTCATGCAACATGTTGCAACTAATTGAACAGATGCTTTAATCCACTTGACAAATCTCACAGCTGAATGTTTGAATTTCTGTATGCTAACAAGAGTAAAACAATACCCAGACTGTGTGTGATGGAATATTATGGAACACAGCTAGGCAAACTTTGACAAAATCTAAGGCAGCAGCAAATTTCCATGTGAGTTATTCAATATATTTTCCTTGCCCTGTATAACTAAAAATTTCAGGCTGTGATGCAGAAAGCATTGTCCCCCTCTCTGCCATTTTACTTTTCTGCCCAAGCTTCCAAAGGCAGCCAGGCTTACTCTGGATGCTCATCACCCCCCCCAGGATTATGTCTTCCAGGTGCAGAAAAACAAAAGATTAGCTCAGACCTCGGAGCTTTCTACACTTTGCCTATGTCAGTTGAAATACCCATCATTTATGTGCAGGTCCTTTGGATTACTGTGCTCCAAGCCAGCAGGTGGAAAGGACCAGGGCAGGTACTTCCATCTCTGTGAGGGGGACGGAGGTGAGACAAAGCTGTTACCTGAGGTGAGTCCCCACCTGCTTCGGGTGCTGCTGAGGCTGCCGGTCCTCTCCAAGCAGGACCCTGGCAAGGACAAGTGCCATCTCATGGCTGAAGCATTTCTTGGCAGTGTCAGCACCTTCTCCAGAAGCAGTACTGGAAAGGGGAAAAAGCAGCATTAACCAGGACTTTGATCCACTCCTTGCTTCTTTTCATGATCACCTGTGGTCCTTGCTTGATTTCATGTGTCCATTTTTATAGGGATGTTCAAAACCTGTTCACCACCAGGAATTTCCCTTCATCACAAAACATTACTCCAGGTATTTTTTAGAGACACTGTACCGTGTCCACCCCTCCCACAGCGTTAATAATCTCAGCCTTCCCATGATCAGCCATACATAAAAGCATATGGGAATTAAGTTTATGGCTTTGTCCAGTCTCTGAACTGATCAAGTGGCCCTAATGCCTGGTGAATCTTCATTAACCCAGGAGCTGTGCTGTGCCATCTGCCTGCAGGCAGGGCCGGGCCGCTGACACGCAGCGCTCCCTCGGGCCTTCAGCCTAATCCCAGAGTTTCTGGGGAATGTGTCTGTAACAGCACACCAATTTGTTATTTCCCTCATTTACTGCTCAGATAGAAGCCACCAGAATTTTGCTTGCCAGCTGCTCGGAGCTTTCCAAGGAAGCACAAAGCCAGATCCATGAAGGACCGTTAGCCCTTCATTTTTGCATCAAGTGTGAAGCGTGCACAAGCAGGTCCTGTAGTAATGAGATCAGGGAGCATCTCTGCTGGGTATTTTCCACACTCCATGTGATGCCTGTTACACAATACCATCCCTCCCCAGAAAAAGCACCTAAGCTGCTTTTATTGCCAGCATCTTACCCTTTACTGACCTCTTAGTAGAGCCTCTGGAGCAGAGTGCAGCATTATCAGCTGCAGTCTCCAATCATGATCCCAGTGGGGAGTTAAAGGTGGGAAAATTGTACTTCCCTCCTCAGCAAGGCTGGGACCCTTCTCCCTGGGAAGAAGGAGCAGCCAACACTGTTGCTCATGGTAAGGGCAGGTGAGTAAGCACAGATCTTAGGAGAAGACCTGTTCAGTGCACCTGAGACAGGACTGTTCCCATCTGCCCAGCTTAAGATTATTGTGTTTCTACCTCTCCCTTCAACAAACAGCCCAGAAAATTATCAAAACATTCTCCAGCCAGCAGTGAACAGTGTGCTCCTGGAAGAAACAGGCCTGGGGTGTTAAGGGTTACACAGGAACCCCATGAAAGCACATTTCACCTGCAGAGCACAAGCAGGGCACCTACAT
This sequence comes from Promerops cafer, assembly GCA_013398275.1. Taxonomy (NCBI): domain Eukaryota; kingdom Metazoa; phylum Chordata; class Aves; order Passeriformes; family Nectariniidae; genus Promerops; species Promerops cafer. Next base: position 232,785 of record VZSE01010914.1, read on the forward strand.
GCTTGTATTACAGAACCTGGCCTGTCACAGGATCAAGAGCACACACTCATCTCTTGGCTTCTCCCAAGACCATCACACACACAAAACACCCCCACGAGATGCAAACCCATTATGAAATAAAGCAACTATTCTCCTGAAATAATTTCATCTGGAAAACTAATACCTTTCAGATGGTATGGTACGCAAACCAAGGCATGGGCTCCCTGAAACCTGTCCCAGACAAAAGTCCAGGTTCTACCTGAGAGAGCTTTTGTTCAACTGCAGAGAAATGATCACTCATTCCTCTTTCACAGCGCAGACTGGAACTGACCGCTCAGAGTCAGCTCCTGGCAAGCATTTCAGTGTGGGGTTAAAATGCATTTACCCACAGCAAAAGGCACGGCAGTAGCCACAACATCCTCAAAGCTTACCTGCCCACTGAAGACATGACACCTTACCCATCTGTAAGGTGGTCCTGCAGCAGTGCCACCTAGTCCTAGTCCTGTAGCCGCAGACAACACTTAACATTTATCAGAGGGGAAGTTAATATGGTTATCACATATATGGTTATAAAATCCAGACAAGTCCTTGCTTTGCTTCTCACTGAATTCAGGAAGGGAAACAGTATTTCAGGCCACGTGGGGCTAAGTAATTTAAAAGTAGTGCCCATACTTCATAAGTATTTAAGAGCTAACAAAGGAGTTAATCAGAACAAAAATTAACTATTAACCATGTCTCTGCAGCTCAACACAGGAACAGGATGGACCAAAACAAGACAGCAAAGCAGAGCAGGCAAGCGACAGCTGCTGGACCCCTTTGTCAACCCCCCACCTCAAGAGGTCCATCCATCCAATCCCATCTCCCCACCAGTCCCACAGGGCCCATGTAATTCCCTCTGCCTGATACATTCCTTGCAATCTCTCAAGGCTTCCTGTTCAGGGAAACACAGCTGCACCCCAACAGAGGAAAATACCTTCAGACATGGGCAAGGCGTGGAAAGGGCCCTGTGCCACTCGGAGATGGCACCTTCTAGAAAGCACCCTCTGAAGAAGAAAAACCAAACAGCACCCCAGCCCCAGTCTCCTCCAGAATACTGCCCACAATATGGTGTATAAAATTTTTATTGGATTCAGTACTGCTACTGGCAGCTCTTACAAAAAGGTAAGTATCACTTAAGCTTCCTGCTTTTCTTAACGCCGGCCCGAATGCCGGACAGCTCCCCGGCGTATCTGTGCAGCTCCCTCCGGACCTCGCGGACCTGGCCCTTGCGGCGGATTTTGGCTCGCCGGAACTTCTCCCGATGCTTGACCCGGGGGTTGCGATCGATCTTCCTCCTTTTGGGCGTGAGGCCTTTGTTCTTGATCATCTGATAGGTCACCCCTCTCTTTTTACTGGCATCCTCTCCTTCCGACACCTCTGCTTCTTCAAGCACATCTTCCTCTCCAGTCCTCTTCCTCTTGCGTGCCAGCTTCTCCTCCATCATCTTGTAGTATTTTAAGGCAGCCTCCTCATCCAGCTCGGACTCATCCGACAACTCAGCAGCAGCAGCCTGGCCATTAACAGGCACAGAGGCACGTTTTGGTTTGTTTTTCTTGGCATCCATGGTGAGAAACACTGAAAACTTGTTTTCCTTCCGGAGCCTCTCTTCCTTCTTGTCATAGAAGTTCCTCAGAAGCATACGGACCTGTGGGGAAAGCTTTTGGTCTATAACAGCAAGGTCGTTGATGATGTTTCTGTACGCCACCAGCCGGTCAATGACCGGGTGACTATGAACCGGCAGCCTCTTGGACTTCAGAACCAGATAGAAACTGATATTGGCACAGTAGTTCAGGTAGAGATGATACTTGGTCTGCAAATAGCGACTGCCCTTCCCCTGGGGGATAGTGCCGTCTCTGACCATCTCCAGCAGCGGGTGCAACTCATCCTTGATCTCCATGAGCTTCACCTCAAAGTCCTCCATCAGCTGCAGGAGCTCTGGGGACTCCTGCTTCAGCAGCTTCAGCTGCTCCTTCTTGGAAAGGGCCTGCAGATCCTTAGTGATTTTCTGCCCCTTGCTATCGTGGGTTTTCTGCTGCTCAGCCAGGTAGCCCTGGATCATATCCAGACCATAATCATCCTCCCCCAAGTCCCGCACCAACCGTCTCTGGATGACTTGAGCCTCCTGTTCCTCTTCCTCCTCCTCAGCATCGATTTCTTGCTGGCTTCGCTTGCTCTTGGCCTGGGCATCACTCCCATAGTCCGTGTCATAGTAGAGCTGCTTGCGCTGGCCCCAGGAGAGCTCATGGGGAAGCTTGGCTTCCGGATGGCGCTCCTCCAAGTCGCTTTCCATGGACAGGTCCCCCTCCTCATCCTCAACATCTTTCTCGTCTTCCTCACCTTCTTCCTCTTCTCCATCCTCAACATCATTTTCTTCTTCCTCACCTTCTTCCTCCTCTCCATCCTCATCCTCCTCTGCGCTGTATTCCACAAAGGGATTGCGCTCCTGCGTCTCCTCCTCCTCATCCTCCTCCTCCTCGCTGTCCTCGGGCAGCTGCAGACCCAGCACCTCCTCCTCCTCGTCTTCCTCGCTCTCCCCGGCCTCGTCGCCGCTGTCCAGGGCGGCCATCACGGCGCGGAACTGCTCCTCGTGGAAGCGCTCCACGTCGTCCGCCAGCTCCTCGGGGCCGGCGCGGCCGCCGGGCACCTCGGCGGGGTCATCGGCGGGCTCGGCGGGCTCGGCCCGCGGCCGCAGGACGGTGCCGCGCCGGGTCCGCATGGCTCCCAGCGCCGCCGCCGCGCTTCCCCTTCCGCTGCGTCCCTTCCGCTCGCTCCCGAGCCCTTCCTGTGCCGGGGCCGGAGCGCCGTCACGCCCCCGGGGACAAGGGGGATGGCCCGGGTCGCCCGAGGGGAGGAGGCGTTTCGGCCGTGGCAGCGCACGGCAAGCAGTGATGCCACGTGGGAAAAAGAAAAAGCTTTTTGTTTCCTCCTCGGGGTGCTTTCTTCCTCTGGAAGTCCAGCCAGTACAGCTGCTGTCTGTGTGGTCATCTTACAGCAACGAGGAAAAAGCCAGATGGAAAACACACCTGACACCTGTGCCCTTGTAACCGCAACTTGGTGCTCAGTTCTTTTCGACCAGATCAAACTCGGAGAGAAGCAGAAGTATTTGCAAACGTCCCCGAACGCCTCGAGGTTTAGACATGAACTCTGCCGAGCCTTTCCCGTCACCGAATCGCACTTTCACGGGGATACAGGCAGCTCCCGGCAAGAGCCGGGCCCGTTCCTGGGGCTGCCGGGCAGCTTCAGGCTGCACAGCTCGGCAGCTGCTGCTCCATCGCCTCTGCACTCCTTGAATCTATCCCCTTATGCCAAGAGATCCGTGCGTCCCAGAAAAGGAGCAACTCTGATTTTTCAACACCTGGGGACCCCTCACTAGGAGGGCTTTTAATGCAGTCTGTACTTACTCGCCTCTGCATTGTCGTCCTGTGTTTTTGTGTGTCTGTCAGCCATGGCAGAGCACCAGCCCAGCCTCCCACCCTTCCCAAGGGAAAATGACATTAATACTGAGCCTCAGGGAAGCAGTCTGCTTTTATGAGCTGCAGGCAGCCCTGCCACGAGAACAGAGTAATTAGACACAGGAATTAGTGGAGTGCGAGCTGAGAAACCCAGAGCCTGATAAATCAGGCATGCACACATCCCGGCAAGAGCACTTCTGCCTACAAGTGCAGGGGCTTTTTTCTCACCACAAAACAGGTGCAGGTGTATTTATAAATGCTCCTCTCCACCTTTTTGTAGAGAAAAACCAGGTCAAGCACATATTCAAATCAGCTGAAACAGAGTGGGGTGCACAGCTTTACTCACTTTTTGGTGATTCATTTGGGCTCTGATCCATCTGATGGCAAACAGGTCTCAGTTTTGACTTTCTGACACACTCCTCACATGGTCACCTCTGGGTCAAAACTTTCTTGCACAAAGACAGTTTTTGCCTCAGACCACTTCTCGAAATCCGTCCCTGCCAGTTTTCAGCCATCACCTCCCTGGATACAGGCCTGTAGAAGAAAGAACAACAAGAATAACTTGGGTCTGGAGACACACAGCAGCCATTACATTTGTTAGCTATACCTCGCTGGAAATCCCCACTTGATACTTGGCCACTAAATACAACTGTTCTTGGGGACCAGGAGCAGCCTTGTCATCTGCCTGCTCAAGCCTGCTGGCTTCTTTGTGTGAATCCATGCAGAGACATCTGCAGCCTGTTCCTGCCAGGTTAAAATTCCAGGTAACTTTTGCAGCTGTGACTTAAACCAGGCCTTTCTCATGTCCCTGACTTTGAGAGTTTCCTTCTTAAGTGTCCTAACTTTTTTCAAGTCTGCCCTTTGAAAAATTAGCATACTAACTTCCACTTGGACTCTCTTGGATTTAAGTGGAATTGACCTGTCTCCCAACCTAAAGTTAATTTCCAAGAGCAGGAAACAATCTGTGTCTATTCAAACCTTCTCCAGGACTTGGTGAAAACATCAGCAGCTTCTGGTGAGGCTGGAGATGATCTCCAGCAGGAGTCAGTGGATCCAGTCAACCAGGAGCTGCTCGAGCCAAACCAGTTTGCTGTAAGCATCGTGGGACCACTGCTAGCCAGACAACAACCAGGGACTGCTGCTGCTCTGCTTGGATGCACCATTCTGTGGGCTGCCAAGTGAGAGAGGAGGAGCACAGAGAGGCACGGGGCAGACTGCTCGTGGAGGGTGTGTTACGTGGAGAGAGAGGCTCTGTGCCTCGGGGCTGTCCGGCTCCCCCAGCACAGCAACAACAATTTCACTGCACTGCACTCAGGCACCTGGCCAGCCTCTTCCCTGGAAAATCCTAGGTCAGCATGTCCAAGGGCAACTGGAAGCACAGGACATGTGAACTGAGACTGAAACCACAGGGCTGGTGCCCATTTCTTTTCCATTTCTCAATTATTCCACCTCTAGCCTCTGCCCTGCAGGGAAGTTGGGAGTCCAGCTCCCCATGCAGCCCATTGCCAAACGCCTGCTCAGCCAGATAAAATTCCAGAAATCATCCAGTAAAACAGGGCTAATCCATAAAAATAACTGTCCATGACATAAACCTTCCTCTCAAGAGCTTGAGATCTGGCTAGAAATCCCCAAAGACATGCAGGTGGCTGAAGGGACTGAAAATAGCTCTCGTGTCATCATATCCAGACCAAGGGACTGTACACACACGTGCAGATTTAGCAACTGAAATCCAGATAGGCTGAGCGCCAGCAGCCAGGGAAAACCACCAAAGTGAACAGAAACACACAGATACAATTCTGCTCAGTCTCTGCCTTGACATTTGAAAAGACTCTCCTTCCATGTTCCCAGTGCCATCATTTTGTTAGTGCAGCTAGGCAAAACAGATCAGAGCCAGCCTCCCTTGCATGTTCTCTGTCCTGGTGCTAGCATCCTCCCTTCTTGTATAATTCTAGAAAATTCTTACAAAAAAGGGTGACTGAAACAAACGGTACTTTAGACACACATCCCTCTGGCACTGGTGAGCCAGGTTTATTTTTTACCTCCTGCCAAAAATGGGGCACAGGGAACATCTTGCCCCTGTCTCAGAGAGAGGGCTGCATAAAACTGTTAGCAATGCTTTCTGGGATGGGGAAAGGAAACAACTCCACATTTTTTCTCTGCTACAGACAGATCCCCAACGAGAGCCCAAGGTTTGTAAAGAACCGTGGAAGAACCCAATGCCCTGCAAGGGGTTGGCTGTGACCCATCTTCCCCCCCAAGTCCCACACTCCCCTTGCACATGAGCACTGCTGATATAACCTGAAAGCTCATTGCATCATGCAGCTGCAGGGTGAGGGGCTTGTGCTCAGGGAGAAGCTCAGGGCACACAGCCAGGGGCTTGGAACAGTTCTGGGCTTAGAGACCCAGCCAGCAGGGTCTGGAAAAAGGGAGACATCCTGCAAGGTGACAGGAACCAGGATGTTTAGCAGCTTTGCCACAAGAATTCAACCTCTTAAAGAAGCCTGGCCAGAGCAACCAGGCCCTTGCTAAGCTTGGGCTTCCCTTAACAAGTGGCTTTTTCTGTACAAAACACAAGCAAATGCTACAAAGACACATTGGGCCATTTTAGGTTACGTTTGCTCTTCAGAAGTTATACAGATGATCCCAAATCAGGGATTAAAACAAATAAAAAACAAAAAAATCCCAGGCCCTCTCCAGTACTGCTCTCCTTCAGGAAAAGTCTGCATGCCCAGTACCCCAGAGTTTTCCTGGCACCTGACTCAGGACCTCTCGTAACCCACAAATCCCATGGGGTCCCTTTTCCCTTCACAAGAAGATGAACTCCTCAAAGCAGTGGGCAGAGCTGCAGTGGCTGTACCTCTTTCACCCCTGCCCTGTCACCTTTCCTGCTGTGACTGCAGGCTCTCTGCAGGCAGGTCCAGCCCGTAATTCAGGTGTACACACAGCTGGTCCAAACAGGATTTTGATTTTGAAGCCTGAAGTGCATTTTTAATAGGACTCAAGGGATTTTAAAGTCTGATTTCTCAAAATTAGGAGCTGTGACCCTTGGACTTTCTTACCTTCCACCAGCCCCGATGGCAAGATGTTCCCTCAGGGCTGGGGTGGTTTTGCACAGCCTTGTACTCAGCAGCTCTGTTGCCTGTTGGAGAACAGAAAAAAGCACAATAAAAGTGCAACCCCCTGCTCCCTTCCCCTCTGAAAGCCAGAGGTCTTGGTGCATTAACACACCTGGTTTCAGTCCCCAGCCACATTTTCCAGTGCTGGCCGGGCTGTTTATTTTAGGAAACCAATTTGCACACGCCCTTATAGGCAGAGTCAGGCCCTCCACTCACGTTCTTCAAAAGAAGGGAAGGCAAGATGAAGAGAACTTTGTTGCTGTGCATTGCCTTGGCCGTGTCCTCGGGGATCATCCTTGTGGCAGGTAGGTGAGCAATGAAGAGATGGAAAACTGGGATTAGGACATCAATGGTAGGTTTTGTGTACTTTATCCTGAATTATTCTAACAGTCAGAGGTCAAACCTCAAAGCCTGCTCAAGCAGCCATGCTTCAGTGGTGCTTGGACACCTCAGGGTGTTTCTGTGCCAGAGCAGTGTGGTCTTAATTGCTGCCTGGAGGATAAAGTGATGACTAGCTCCAAATTTAAGATTTGATAATTAGGCATTTTTTTATCAGGTTTCTGGAGCAATAAACTGCAAACATACATGCTTGTTTTTCTGCAGTGCTAGAGAGCTTATCTGCTAGTTCTAAAGGCTCCCAAAATCTTCCTGGTAATCCTGCCAGACAGCTACAGCCAACTTATTCTGATTGAATTGTAGTTTATCATGTAACTCCAGTGAATTTCTTGCAAACTCTTGATCTCAACTGAGCTCAGCCTGTCCTCCCAGCACACTCCTCAGTGTGGATCTCTGGTCTCTAGACAGTCTGAATCCATCCTGCTGCACATGGTGGATCAGGTCTGCAGGACCAGGGTTAACCATCCCAATGGCACGGACAGCTGCATCCCTGCATTTCCTGCAGCTTTTGGAAGAGGGCATCTTATTGCTTACCCCAGGCAGTTCTGGTGGGCTTCACAGTGTATCAAAGGACAGTGCAAGGCTGGAAGATGAGAAGTTTTGTCCAAAAGTATTGAGGAAGGAGGGAGGGAACAGCTTAGTGCAGTAACTCAGGCACCAGGAAATGCAACCTGCAGACATTTAGAACAGCATTAGAAAATTTTGTATTTAAATACCTTCTCCCCAAGGGGACTTCACTGGGTGACACGTGGAGATACTGCAGATAAAACCATGTTTTTTTAGCATTGTAATCTTAAATGAAAAATTGATGGAGCACCAGTAACTTTAACAGTGAAGCCAAGAGCATAACACAAGGAATTAAATCAGGGCAGTATTTTTAGAGCAGTCAGAAAAACCTGCATATGCATAAGACTGTGTTAATCTAATTTTAGAATTAAAGCCTGCTCTGAGAGGTTTTGGGACAACCCGAAAGCCAATAGGATCTGACTTGAACATTGGCTTTAGATGAAGGGTTTGGGAAGAACTGCACACCATGTTATGTGGAATGCAGCACAGACAGCAGAGGAAGAGCTGTGTGATGGACAAAAAGCCAAAGCAGGCTTGAGCCAAAAGGGAGGCCAAGACAAGGAGCCAGGGACTAGAGAGGCTTTTCTGGGAGGCTTCTGCATCAGAGGGAAGAGCTCATGTGGAATGATAAGTTGGCAGAGAAGGAGCATGGAGAACAAGCTAGCAAAGTGATTTCCTTCCCGAGCTAGGAACTCCATAGAGAATCTTATCCAGCAGGTATACTGCTGCCAAAGGCCACAGAAGCAGCACTGGTAACCAGCAGGTCTAGTCCAGGGTCACTGAGGCATCATTTTACAGACTATTGGTACCTTTTTCAGTTACGGTGCCTGTAACTATCTCAGAAAACCTGGAATGGAAGCAGGTGAGACCAGGATATTATAGGAAAAGGAAGGACCAAAGCTTTTAAGTCCAAGTAACTCCAAAATCCTTTATAGACATGATTAACCCAGCCTGTTTCTTCTTTCTCTATATGACTAAAACAAGGAACAAGCAGAGCAGGCAAGTCCCCAGAACCGAGATCCATCTGAGCCCAAAACAAACTGTCCCCATATGACAAAAATCACTGGGTCTGGTACTTCTAAGCAGTCTGAAGGTGCTGTAGCAAGAATGATGCTGCAAAGTGATGGCTGTGAACTTGATTTCAGCAGAATTAAGAAACGCAGAGGGATGTAAAAACAACACAAAAGCAAGGCTGGCTTGTTGTGGGTGACGAGACCCTAGGATCTGGGTTGGGGGAAACAAAGCAGCCAAGAACGAACTATTTCAAATCCATTTACTTGCAGTAAGGCAGCACTGTGCAACATCAGGAACACCCCAAAAGCCTCTGAGTGACACCTGGCATGTTTTAGCCTGCTTTGACTGAGTTTCATATCGAGTAGCATGCTAGAAGCAGCAGTTTGGAGGGGTAAATCAGGACTGGAGTTTTCCCTGCAAACCACAAGCACCACCAGGGCCACCTGCCTTTCCCTGCCACGTCAGGGGGCTGCCTCCTTGCTGGGTCCTCCTGTGCTTTTTGGCAGCTGTTCCCCCAGGAACCTGCAGGACAAGATACCACTCAAGGAAAACGGACCCATCTGCCACATGGGTCAAAAATATTTCTTTAGAGATCGGATCCAAACTAGGGTTTGGACTTCTGGAGTAGTCTTGGTGCGTGACAGGAGAATTGCATAACCAATTCCTAGTAGAGGAGCACTTCAGTCCCCAGGTGTGGCTGGGACTTCCTTGCCCTTGTACCAGCAATCCCTGCATGTTTGTCCCTCACCAGCTGCAGTGTCCACGTTGCTAATCTTGTCCCTCCCAGTCCCACCACCCCGACATACAGCAGCACACTGAGCTGAGCAGGAAGACAGCTGAACTCCTCTTTGCTAAGAGACTCACTTGTACCTGCTGCAAGCTCAACTTGAATCAATCCAGGTGCCATAATGGTGCTTTCCTGTCATTTTCATCCCGTGGCTATCTGCCAGAGCAGCTTTCAAGGATTTTGTTCTTTATTCTGGGATTGCCTATCCTGTGCTTGCAGGTTATCCAGTGGGCCCCAACGATGAGGAGTACGTGCTGGTCAATAATAAGTGTCAGTGTGTGACAGTGACCTCAAAGTTTGTCCCCTCCAAAGAAAACCCCGATGAAGAAGTCCTGGAAAGAAACATCCGCATCATGTAAGTGTCAGCCAAGTATTTCATAGAGATGGTGAGCAGGAGGTGCAGTGTCAGACGAGTTTTCTTTGCATTGTTTCTTATGTCTGGGCACTGATGAAGCCAACAGCTTTTCACCTGGGCTGCTGGCCTGAGTATTTCACTTTGCTAAGTGCTTTTCTGCCTCACATGAACCTCTCTGGTGTTTGTCCATTGAGATGCACAAAGCATCTCCATGTTTTAGGCAGACCAGCAGTAAGTTCACAAAATAGGCTGGGGAACCTGTCAAAAGCTGATCGAACCTGAAACCAGTTTGGGCCCCTGACACTGGATTGACTTCCTGACCTGACAGAAAGCCTGGGAAAATAGTTAATGCCTAAACTATCAGTTAAGGCCTAAGCTGTCTCCCGTGAGACAGCTCAGTTCAAGAGCAGGACTTGGTCCTGTCCTCTCCACTCACACAAACCTAACAGAAGTGTGTGTCTCTGGGAGACAAGGACCCGCTTCAGGCCCAGAGCTGCAGGAGCGCTGCAGAGCTCCCAACAGCAGAACCACTAATTAAACATCCCTGTCAGTCAGCCTCAAGCATCTGCTAGCTCAGAGTCAAACAAGAATCAACACTCTCAGCCCTGTCACCTTGCAAGTGGCACTTACATGAATCGCTGCCGTCCTCTCGGGGAGGGTTGTTGCCTTTGAGGGTGCAGAGGACCAAGATCTCCTGTTCCTGGGATTTGATTCAGAGAAGGGTCAGAATGCAAATGACTTGAAGAAGGAGTTGAGAGTTTAGAATTGCTCACAGCAGAGCAGACTCGGTTTAATAAGCACTTGTCATGAGAGTGACTCTCTTCCCACCTTTGCAGAGTTCCCCTGAAGGCTCGGGAGAACATCTCCGACCCCTTGTCCCCACTCAGGACCACTTTTGTCTACCGCTTGAGCGAGCTGTAAGTACTTTTATTTCCTGACTTCACTTGCCAAGACTTAACCCACAGCAGCTCTAAAAGATGCTTGAGGGCCAGATGTTCCCCTGGAACACCTGGAAAGGGCACAGCATTCTCCTGGCTCTACGTGCAGATGACAAGAAAGATTTGGGTTTCAGCAGGGGCATCTTTTCATCTAACTCCTCACACTTGTTCTGTTTTCCATCTCTTCTAGCTGCAAAACTTGTGATCCCGTAGAAATTGAGCTGGGTGGGGTGATCCACCAGGCCCAGCAGGGCAACTCCTGCGAGGAACCGCAGACCTGCTACACCTACGACAGGAACAAGTGCTACAGCTCCCCGGTGCCACTGCTGTACCACGGGGAGGTGAGGCAGGTCCCAGCAGCTCTGACGCCGGCCTCCTGCTTCACCGAGTAGCTCGGCTCTCTGCTGTGCCAGAGCCTCCCCCGTTCCTACCCAAAATCTATCTAGAGCACCACAGGAGCTGGATGACAGCACCCCAAATGCCAGCTCCTACGGTAACCCAACTCGTCTCCTCCCATTTCCAACCTCAGACTCATGCCAGCTCCCAAGAGCAGCTCCTGGCTGTCAATCTCCCTTCTCGTGTCCCTGGCACGTACCTGCAGTGCCAGGCTGTGTCCCAGACCATATAGACCAGATCTCCAGCAGATGTAAGGCAGTCATTCCCCTGAAGTCAAGGGGACTACACTGATTTACAGCTCGGGGGAGGCTGTCCTTTGCACTCTCCTGCGTGTCTCTCCCAGACATCAGCAGGAGTGTCTGTGCCCTTCCCTCCCTGAGCCACCTCAAGTGACCTCTGCACAACCTTCATCCAAGGCCTGTGATGACATTAGCAGCATTTATGCCCTCGGAAGAGAGCTGTAAAACCACAGTTGAGAGAAAAGATGAGGGATCCTTCCAGCACTTGGACATCTGCAAGCTTCCACTTCTCCCAGATTCAGAGAAGATCAAAAGATGCCCCTACCCTGAAGTGTTTGCAAGGTTGCCAAGCCCTGAGCTGTGCCAGGAATACTCAACTCTTCTGGGAGATGTTGGGCATTTCACTTTCCTCACTGCATTACTGATACTGCTGCCTTCTTCCACCCCTGCTTCTGGTTCAAGTGGTGAAAAAAAAAAAAATCNACTCCTGCTTCAGCAGCTTCAGCTGCTCCTTCTTGGAAAGGGCCTGCAGATCCTTAGTGATTTTCTGCCCCTTGCTATCGTGGGTTTTCTGCTGCTCAGCCAGGTAGCCCTGGATCATATCCAGACCATAATCATCCTCCCCCAAGTCCCGCACCAACCGTCTCTGGATGACTTGAGCCTCCTGTTCCTCTTCCTCCTCCTCAGCATCGATTTCTTGCTGGCTTCGCTTGCTCTTGGCCTGGGCATCACTCCCATAGTCCGTGTCATAGTAGAGCTGCTTGCGCTGGCCCCAGGAGAGCTCATGGGGAAGCTTGGCTTCCGGATGGCGCTCCTCCAAGTCGCTTTCCATGGACAGGTCCCCCTCCTCATCCTCAACATCTTTCTCGTCTTCCTCACCTTCTTCCTCTTCTCCATCCTCAACATCATTTTCTTCTTCCTCACCTTCTTCCTCCTCTCCATCCTCATCCTCCTCTGCGCTGTATTCCACAAAGGGATTGCGCTCCTGCGTCTCCTCCTCCTCATCCTCCTCCTNCAAGCTGGCTCAAATTTCTTTAGTTGTTCCTCATCTTGCATTTAAAACCTCAAAAAATTCTATTAACACAACATAAATTGCTAGAGCAGGACCCTAGTTGAGCGTTCAGAATTGGAATAATGAAACAGCAAAAACCTTATTGCCACAATTGTAGTTTTGTTAGTGAAACATTCAATAAACTTTTTTCTGCAATCAATCTGTGTGTTCAATTCAATCACAAGGCATAAAAGGAAGCCAAACCTATAATCATATTCTTTTCTCTTTCACAATTAATCCAACTCTCCCTAAATAACTGCTTCTATTTACAGGCAAAGTCTCCCAAAATACCAGAATAGAAATATTCCCATGCACTTGCAGAACCTCTGACAGATTGAGGCTGAACTGGTTTATCATTTTAGGATCAGCTCTGCATCACTGAGCTGCTTTGATTCCCAATCAGTACAGGATCAGGGTCTCAAAATCCAAACATTACCTAAATTAACTCTTGCAATTGCAACCCAGAGATCAGAAATTTTCATTTCCCCTGAATAAAGTACGTTTAAGACAGGTTATCTGGAGAATATTCTTTCATGTGCAAGGGGTCTGTTCTAAAGAAAAAAATCTTGCGGGGCCAAATTTTGAAGAGCAAAGGTGTAAAAAAAGATTGCCACAAATTGTGCTGATGTTCTATCAGTTATGAAAAACAAACTTGTAAAAAAACCATTTCCCCCCCTCCTTCATGCAAAAATAAGCCAATTCAAAGAAACACCAAGAGCAAAGAGCCTCTTGGCAGCCTAAATATTGCAGTGGGCATGTATAACTCACCAAAATTTGTCTCAAAAACATTTTCATCTTCAAAATCGTGGTGTTCCCTGGTGTTAGAATGCTGTGATGTTACAAGTTATTAGATCACAGCTATGAAGTAAAGCCTGAGAGGGAGCAATCAGCATTCTTTTCCATGTCACCTCTTTAATCCTCATAAGACATGAAAAGGTATTCATTCAAAACTAATATTTTGGGGGTACTTTAGGAAGCCAGTTTGTCATTTCAAACAAACCTTTGCTCTTCAGTTACTACCACACACGTGCTGGGTTTGACCTTTAAATAATGATTTGCACCAATCCCTCACCTCAGAGCAAGGAACATTTGTGCTGCAGGCAAAGGAATGCCTCAACAAGCAAAGCTGAGGCTGAAACACAAATACCTCACAGCAGCACCATCAGCTGGACTGTTCTTCTCCCCCTGGAGCTGCAAGTGACTGTGCATTTCTCAAGCCATTACAGGAACATCCCCCTGTTCCTTTGAACAAAACATCACAGTTCCTATATCTCAAGTCTGCAAATTATTTATGAGTCATGACCCAGAAATAAATATTTCTGTTCGAGTTAGAGATTTGACTTTTTCCTTTTTTCTTTCTTTCTTTTTTTTTTTTAAGTAAAAGAGCATTGACCCTGCTCTCAATTACAAATTACAAATATTAAGTCCAGGAAGACAAATTCCCTACAGCCATTAAGGGCCAGGAATTGACATGGAGTTTAAATCAAATGCTGACAATCAAATACATTACAAGTGTTTAAGTAAAGGCTCCCAGACATTATCAAAACTCCAACTGTACAGCTCTTGGTAGGATAAAAAGCTGGGGGCTGATTGCAGCAAGAGGAAAAGAGAGCCAAGAGCTGCCCATCTCCAAATTCCCAGCCTAACACCATGTGCAATTCTACCCTGTGTATGAACTCTGCAGCTCCAACTAATGCTTAACTGATTGAAAACATGAAGAACTACAGTGCAGAGAAACCCCTTACTGCCCTAATAGCAACTTGAGTAACAGCTTGGCCTTTTTTCCAGTTTGGAATAGAACCTAATTTACCTTCAGAACAAAACCCATTCTTTCAAGCTTTAATGTGTTGGTTTTCTATTTTGCTCCCTTTACAGCATGTTTAACCCATGTATTAACTATGCAACAAAAGGAAAACCTTCCAACACATTGTCATACAAGAAGTCCCTACAATAGGTAATAATTCTGTACTGAGAAAAAATATTCATAAATGAAGGAAAGACTCCAAACTTGTCCCCTAAAATCCCAATAACAGACATACCTGTGTTTAAAAACTTTGACTAGAAACAAAGGAGAATGTCTTAAAGAAAAAAAAACAGCTCTTCTTCTGTACCTAAATAAAATGTAAAAGAAACCTGCCAGCTTCTTATCCTCAGAAAATAAAAATTAAAGCTAAATAAATACACATGGATCTCAAAAAAATATGCAAGCAAAAAAAACTTACCTTTTATTCCATACCACAATCACCAGCACTTTTTATCAATTCCTTGCTTAACTTGTTACTTAAGCAAATATACATAAATGTGCTACTCAGCTCACAGAGGAACAGAAGCAATCAAACTGATAGGCCTTTACTTAACACTAGCAACGGGGCTCACTAACAGAACCCCACCACTCCCAAACAAGAAGCAACAGCTCCTCTCCGGGTGAATTGAAGCATTCCTGGCCCAATTAGCAACTGCAATCAGACCAATCAGTGTGCAGCAGACAACAGGCTTGGGGTATAAATGCTCACACCAGGGCACAGTTGATTTTTGGGGAATAATAAAGATGGTGATAGAGCAACTTTTGGTGTGTCTGTTTAATAGAAAGTGTTTGCTTGTTTTTTGTTTTTTTTAAGATGCTGCTTGAAAGCCAAATTAATTCTGAGGGCTAATTTTGTAAATGCATTTCATGCAGGAGTTATTGTTAATTGTCACAGGCATGTAACTTTTGTGGCTTCCTAAGTAAAAAACTTTGATTAAAGGCCCATGAAGTTGAATTTTTTTTCATTAAAGGCACTATAGGGAATATTCTCATATGTGCTACTTGTTTAATAATGCATCTTTTCATATTAAGTGAGTAAAAGTTGTTTAGAAAGATGATTTTTATTTGTAAGTAATGAAACTGAATTGGTTTGGTTGTCTAGCCTTGTTAATAGTATTTGTAGACACCAAATTAATAGCTTTGCTCCTGCAATGCTAATAAATATTTCGAGTTTTACTCTGGAGTGTGGATAAAGCTCTTTTGCTCCAGGCCTTTCTTATGCAGTGTGGTTGTTCCTCACTTAAACTGTAAGTGCTGTGCTTTAGTCAGTCAGTGGCTAAACTGTGTTGGAGCAGTTTAGTGTGAAGCTGAGCTCTTTTTCTGCTTTCTAGGTTGAGTGAGGTCTGTGTAGTAGTGTTTTGCTGTTGCAAAACTTTGAGCTCTGGGTGCTGAGTTGGGGATGGAGGGTGTAGGACTAAGTGGGTTCCTTGTCTGGGTCATTAAGGGCTGTGCTGCAGTGTTCAATAAAATCAGCTGCCTGAAAGTAGAGCCCAAGCAGGTCCTGATGCTGATGAACCAAATTAACAGCTGGCAAGGTAAATATAGTATGTGTTCATTTGACTCTGCTGGTGATGGAGGGCTGGCTGTTGTTCTATGCACCTGGTAACAGGTTTTCCTCTTACCTTTGCGGTCGTTTTGCTCTCCAAGTGATGCTGAAAACTTTGTTTTGGTGAGCTGTGTAGGTATGTAGGAGGGGATGTGCTCTTCCTGCTTTAATAGGCACAGAAAAGCCCGAATTCAGCTGAGCAGGTACATTCAGGTTGCCACTGGGAAGCCACAAACAGGTATGTCCTTATGTGATTGCAGCTGGCTCTGAGGTTTTTACCAACAGAGTGAAAAGCCTGTCAGAGAAGTGTTGGTGACTTCAATGAGAAGTTGTATCAATGGTTTTGGACTGTGCCATGCTTAAGCCTTGATGTTTTTCTGATAGATGCTGTCTGAGTGAACATAGGAGCATTTATTGGACAGGAATTATCTATTACTGTTGGCCACGTACACTGTATCAAGGAATGACTGTTTTTCTACAGTTTAAATAAGCAGTAGCCTCAAGAAAATATAAGCTATGCAAACAAAGAAGTCAGCTTTCTATTCTCTCGATCAAAAGCTAAACTTACAAAAGACTAAACTAGAACTAACCCTTTTTCCTCACTGAGCATTCCCTTCTAATGCTGACCACTTGATAGTGATCATTTCAGATGAGAAGCATCTTCCCTCCAAGTAGCTGGGAGGGGAGGAGAGCAGAGCGAGCGCTGTGCTGGAGCGGCAAGGCCGAAATGCTGCGGCTAAGTGCCCGGGGAGGCGGCTGCGCTCCGTGCCGGGCCCGCGGGGCTGCCCCAGCCGCTGCCCGCGGGGAGCGCTGTCCTTGCCGGGCCCGAGCCGCCTTTCCCTGCTGCCCCAGCCGCTGGCCCGCGGGGAGCGCTGTCCTTGCCGGGCCGGAGCAGCCTTTCCCTGCTGCCCCAGCCGCTGGCCCGAGGGGAGCGCTGTCCTTGCCGGGCCGGAGCCGCCTTTCCCTGCTGCCCCAGCCGCTGGCCCGCGGGGAGCGCTGTCCTTGCCGGGCCGGAGCAGCCTTTCCCTGCTGCCCCAGCCGCTGGCCCGAGGGGAGCGCTGTCCTTGCCGGGCCCGAGCCGCCTTTCCCTGCTGCTCCAGCCGCTGGCCCGAGGGGAGCGCTGTCCTTGCCGGGCCCGAGCCGCCTTTCCCCGCTGACAGCTCCCGCCGCCAAGGGGCGCTGTGGCGGAGCGCGCTTCCTGCACAGGTTTGTCCCTCGGCGGCGGCCGTCGGGGGCGGGCCAAGATGGCGGCGGCCAGCTGAGCCCTCGCGTGCTGCGCTCCCGGTGCCGGTGCCCGCAGCCATGTCGGGCCGCCAGGGCAACAAACTGCCCAGCAACCTGCCCCAGCTGCAGAACCTCATCAAGCGCGACCCCACCTCCTACACCGAGGAGGTGCGGCCCGGGGAGTGGTTGGGGCGGGCTGCGGGACGGGCGCGGGGGTAGGGGCGGGTGTTGCTCAGCTGCCGCTGTTCCCTGTGTGTGCGCAGTTCCTGCAGCAGTACCACCACTACCAGTCCCATGTGGAGATCTTCACCTTCCAGCCGGACAAGCCCAGTAAGGAGCTGGCCGAGCTGCTGATGTTCCTGGCGCAGGTGAGCCCCCGGGCCCAGCCCTGCATTAGCGGCTGTGGCAGCGTGTGCTTGGTACCGGCCTCAGTGGCTATTGCCGGTATACACACTGTTACACGCGCTGTGTGCGTACCCCTTGCCAGGCCTGTGAGGCAACCCCGGGGGTGCTCTACAGCCTTCACTTGCCCTGTCCCTTGCAGGTTGCCCACTGCTACCCCGAGCACATGGCCAGCTTCCCGCAGCAGCTGAAGGAGCTGCTCTCCTACCACCACACGGTCCTGGACCCCGACCTGCGCATGGTGAGAGCCCGCCGTGGGCTCACCCTGCCCTTGGTGTGAGCTGAGAGCTTGCGGTTGGCTTGTCGATAAAGAGAGGCTGGGGAGGAATGTGAAATTTGGGTTCTCTTACAGACCTTCTGTAAGGCTCTGATCCTGTTGAGAAACAAGAATCTAATAAATCCCACGAGTTTGCTGGAGCTCTTCTTTCAGCTGCTGCGGTGCCACGATAAACTGCTACGGAAGGTAAGGTGTGCTGACAGAAATCTGCATCTCCAGTCCAAATTTGCAGCTTGCCAGAGGTAATGCCAGAATAGGCAGCTCTTCTCTGCTTGGGTGGGAAAATAGTTTAAAATAGCTCAGCTGTTTCAGCAGGGAGGCAGGGCTGCAGCTCTGTGCTGGACTAATAACTGACTTCTGCTGCTGTAAACACCTTGCTGTTGTAGGCTGGTCCTGTTTGGGATTGAGCAGGCTGGTTGTGTCTGCAGGTGAAAAACCTGGCTGTCAGAACAGGCCTGAATGAAGCAGGGGCAGGATTTGAAGCAACACTTGATGCTGTTCGTTGTCCTGCCTTGCTGTACTGTGAATTCAGTATGATTTAAAAATACATGAGTCTTTGCAGGATGCTTTCTGGTTTTTTTCCTGCTGTAACTCAGTGATGTTCTCAGAGGTGATCAGCTGGGCCCCGTGCCAGTGCTTGGGCACAGGGCTGCCTCTGTGTCACTCCCTGTCATCTCTCACTTGCAGACCTTGTACACTCACATTGTGACAGACATCAAGAACGTCAATGCGAAGCACAAGAACAATAAAGTGAACACGGTGGGTGCTTTGGCTTCCATGTGTACTTTGAACTGACCCCCTGCTCTTGTGGAAGACCTCTAAAAACATGTTTTCAACTTCTTTTTTAGGCCCTGCAGAACTTCATGTACACCATGTTGAGAGACAGCAATCCCACTGCTGCCAAGATATCTCTGGATGTGATGATAGAGCTTTACAGAAGGAATATTTGGTGGGTTTGGCAGGCTTGTGTCAATTTGCCATTTATTGTGGGGCACACGGGCATCATTTGTGGCACGTAGTCCCAAACATAATGCAGGGGGTAGTGACTTGAATAGATTTCCTAATTGTAGGCCAGTGGAGTTGTAACTTGTGCCAAGGAATTTAGCTGACAAGAAATAATGTCTTGTGTGAAAGGAGTTACTTAAATATTTGCTGAGAAGTTATTTTCTGAGAATAATGTGGGATTGCCAGACTTGAAATAAAAGACGTGGTTTGTTTTTTTCCAGGAATGATGCCAAAACAGTCAATGTCATCACAACTGCCTGCTTTTCCAAAGTGACCAAGGTGAGAACAGAAATCACTGATACTCTGGATGTTACCTTGGCTGCCTTTTTAATGTGGGTGTAACTTAATATGCTGTTAGAGCAAACGAACTTCACTGATTTGTGTGTTGCTTGTTTAATGCTCAAAATAACACTCGTAGGAGGAGGTGGTGCTTGGCTGCTTATCTTGTAACGAGTGTAGAGTGTAAGGTGCAGGGAGTGTGGTTGTTCTTTGCACTGCTCTTCAGAACAGACTGTCAGGATATCACCTCCTTGATATCAGCACTGTGAGCCTCTGATTAATTGAGGAGAGCAGCTGTACTGCCTGGGGCCTGACAGAATATTCAGCCTTCTGCATTGGCTCTGGAGGCTTTAAGAACTTGTACTGTGGCTTGAGACAAGTTTTAAGCTGTGAAGGTCCAAAAGTGGTTCCATTCAATATCAGTCAGCCAACCAAAACTCAAAACCTAACCAGCAAAACCATCTGAATTAATGCAAGTTGAGAATTCTGAATGTTGTCTTGGCTCTCACCCATGTAGGGCCTCCTGACAATGTTGAGATGTAGCAACTACGTTGAAATGATTTTGCAGGGTGATAAAAAGACAATTGGCAGCTTTGAATTTGCTCCAGGCATTGCAGCAGCTCTGGTTTTGTGTGGTTCTGATGGCCTCTGAGCGCTGACGGGCAGCTAAAATTGTCTGGGTTTGTAAAACTCTTGTGGCTTTCAGGCTGTCACTTGGCTTCTTTTCTGATCAGATCCGTGCCTATTAAAAAAACCTGGCTAAGTCTTTGTACAGGTTAAGGGGTGGGTGTAGGGTGGCTGTAAATTCTGTCAGCTTGTCCCACATGAACTCACTTGACTTTTCAGGTGTTAGTTGCTAGTTTGAAGTTTTTCCTTGGGAAAGATGAGGATGAGAAACAGGACAGCGAGTCGGAGTCCGAGGTAGGTGTTGTGACCAAGTATTTCCCTTCTCCGTTTTTCAGACCCGTTCTTGGTTCTGTCACCTTGCTCATTCTGGCTCTGCCGGTCTGTCTGCCTCTGTGCTACTCACTGTCCTGCCTAGCTGTCTCCAGATGTTTGTGATTCACAAATCACTTCAGTGTCTGACAGCTGGCCCCAAGTGATGGCAGGATGTCTTTGCTGTCTGTTAAAACAGAAATGCTAAGAGCTCTTTTCTTATTAGTTGCTGGTACCTATGTGTTGTGACACTTAGGAAGGGGGATAGTTTTCAGAATATGTGGAATTGAAAAATAGTGGTAGTTGGTTTCTGTGGCTGCCATTCGAAGTCTGGGTTACCTGAGTGTTGTGTTCCTTCCCCGAGGATGATGGCCCCACGGCCAGAGATCTGATGATGCGCTATGCGACCAACAAGAAAACCACCAAGCGCAAGAAGAAACTGGAGAAAGCCATGAAGGTCCTCAAGGTGAGGAGAGGGCTGTCTGACTTCACATCACCTTGGTTTAATCCCTCTAGTACAGAAGTCCTGTTGTTGCCCTGCTTGTTTAGCTGCAGATGGCAAAAAATGCTGTGCGACTGAAAACGGGGATAGTTTTTAAAATCTTGTTGAAGATGCAGCCATCTTTTGGCAGCAACCTTGAAACTGAAGCTCAAGTATGAACTTTACTCATAGAAAGAGACAAATGTCTTTTACTCTTGTGTCTATGCAGAAGCAAAAAAAGAAGAGCAAGCCAGAGGTGTTCAACTTCTCCGCCATTCACTTGATTCATGATCCCCAAGGTGAGTGGGCAGTGAATTCTCTTAGTGCAATTTGTGTTAAGCTAACAGCACTTGATTTGGTCTTCATCTGTTCCAGTGAGCCTCTGGGGATGTCGTTTTCTCAGATCAACCCAAAATGTATCTAAACTTCTGGTTTCCAACGCTGAGCCAGCGCTTACGGTGTGGGGGAACATCTGCGGGTTCCCTCTGCTGAACCTGTGCACAGCAGGCCTTTTAGGCATATGAGGAGTAAAAGAACCCATGGGAATAATTGCTTTGGTCACCTTGAATTTCTTCTGTGAAAGGGCACGGGGGCTTTGAAATAAGAACAAATCAAACTGCCTCTTCTGACCCTAATCCCATTTGAGTTCTGTGTTGTGCTCGTTCGATCTACTGCAAATCCTTTTTTGCTTCTTCCAGACTTTGCTGAGAAACTGCTGAAGCAGCTGGAGAACTGCAAGGAGCGGTTTGAAGTGAAGATGATGCTCATGGACCTAATATCCAGGCTTGTTGGAATACATGAGGTGTGTACTCGGATAATTTTACGGTGGGCTGTTGGTAGCCAGCCTGGTTTGGGTGTGGGCATGTTCTGGCTTTGTGCCTCTGAAAAGTAAGGCTGAATTTTCCTGTGTGTCCAAAAGTGAGTAGGGGTGGTCAGGGAGTTGCCAGTCCGCCTCATGGAATGGCACAGTGGTGCAGACTTTGTGGTACTAAGTGAGGTCTCCTAGAGAAGAGACTGGTCTGGAATAGCTGAGCTCTGAACCTCAAGAATAAGGACAACTTGGTGTGTCCAAGACCTTCCTGGGAAGCTGCTCATGCTGACCACAGAGTTGTCAGTCAGGTGGTGCTGAGCAAGAGGGAAACGGGCAGCTCCTGTGCTTGGAGAGTTTTGTGCCCACTACCCAGTAATAAAGTATTTGCACTGGATTAAGTAAAGAGTAATCCAGTCCGAGGTGGGCAGTTTCAGAGCATATAAGGATTGCAGTGGTAACGACTAGGTGCACAGAGACTGCAGCTGTATTTATCTTGGTACAGTTAATTTCCTTGTCCCACAAATATCAAACTCAACATAGGAGACGTTTTGCTGTAAAATCTGAGGCTTTTGGTGAGCACACTAGAATGAGATGGTTTTTCCATGTATCAGGTTACGAAGGTGATCTCAAGTTCAAAGAGGATAATATGTTACAATTTGCCTTGCAGCTTTTTCTTTTTAATTTCTACCCCTTTGTTCAGAGGTTCCTCCAGCCCCATCAGAGGGGTAAGTAGCTACTTTAGGTACTGCTGGTTCCTCATGTCTCCTGTACAGGCATTTGATAGAAGTGGCAGTGAAAACAGACAGGTAGCAGTGGTTTGGTGGGAAGCGGGAGCAGTCCGGTGTGGACAAAGGAAGTACAAGTCCCTGACTGCCAGAAGTGCCAAGGGCTTTGGACCTCTGTGGAGGCTGTGTGCTCTCAGGGCTCCTTACCTAAGGATTTGAGAAGCTCCAGCAAAGGAATAAAAGGAATCTGAGTCCCTAATCCTGACAAGCTAAGCATGACTGCCTTATGCTGCTTCCTTTTACTGGTGTTCGACTCCAGTTCTGGAGCATTTCCTTTTGCTTTAGCTGGCTATTGCAGATGGGTGGAGGCCAGAGGAATTCCTAATGCTTGGTGGGAGAGGAGAAACAGTTGTCCAAAAGAAGTTCAGGCTGAATGGTTTTGGGACTGACCGAGCAGCTTGTTGAGTTTTAAGGGATGTATTTCTTGGCTGGAGCAAGCTGCAGCAATATGTTTTGGCATCTTCTTCCTGCTTTTCTTCCAGAAGTGACAAGGATTCTTCTGTTTGCTGCACAGGCTTCACATCAGCTGGTACCACCTGAGGTCAGTGTTCCACCTGTGATGGATGTTAAATTGGCAGCAGGGCAGCATGGAAATGCAACTGAGTGTGTGTGTGCTGAGGGGGAAGGGGAGTTGGTCAGATGATTTGGAAAAGCTTATGGTAATGGCAGCAATTTTTGCAAGTTTTGAGGCATTGTTTCATAAAGGGGGGGGGGAAGGTATTTGTTTTATTTTCTGCAAGAAAATTCATGTTTAGAACATATTTGTGGGCCGTACTGGCATGTCCTGATGAGTCTTTGCATGAGAAAGGATCTGTCTGTTAATAACATAGAAGTGTGTTGAGCTGTCATGAAATATGCATTTTTTTTCTTATTTTCAGATTATCCAGTCAGTGTTGATGACCATTGCCAACAACTTTGTCACAGACAAGAATTCTGGGGAGGTCATGACTGTAGGGTGGGTACAGAATTGTATGAGTCATGTCAAACTCCAAATGTGTTAAAATATATCTATTTTTTTTAACCACTTGGAACTTATTCCTGTTACTTGTACTATGCTTTCAAGAAGCTGCTTGAGTTAACAGTATGTTGGCTTCAACTTTCTGTATTTTTGCTGGGACTATTTTATGATGGTTTTCTCCTCTAACACCGGATGTTGTATAAATGCTGTATAAGGTTCTTCAAGTTTCAGGTAGTTCAGTCTATAAGTGGCACTTTCTCCTAACTGCTGTTGAGAAAATAATTAATTTTCCCTATTTTTAGTATCAACGCAATAAAGGAAATCACTGCGAGGTGTCCCTTAGCCATGACTGAAGATCTGCTCCAAGACCTTGTTCAGTATAAGACACATAAAAATAAAAGTAAGTATTACATGGATCTGACTTTAACCTCCTTTTCTTCCTGTGTTATGCAGTCTTCAGTTACAGCCTTCATGGCAGGGCTGTCCTAATTGGTTTTTATGGGCTGAGTCCACTTTGACTATTTGAGTTATATCTCTCTATTTGGAGTGTGTAGCCGTGGGAGACAAAAGAGTCAAGGGTAGTTAGGGCAGGATAACTAGTAGACAAAAATAAAGCAAGGGATGGGATTGTTAAGAAGAGTTAGCCCTGAGGAAGTGCTGTGTTCTACACCAGAGAAACAGAGGGAGCCATAACCTCAGAAGACATGAGTGGGCTGTAAATGCTGGTGGTCTCTGGGGGTTTTGGTTTGCTCGGAGTTCTGCTTTTTTCCTGACTCTCTCATTTTGTGGGCAGACGTGATGATGTCCGCAAGAACTCTGATACACCTGTTCCGCTCTCTGAATCCAGAGATGCTGCAGAAGAAGTTCAGGGTAAGTGTTGCACGTGTTTTGCACTCACTAAAAACTGATGTGCTCTAAAGTGATGAGAATTGGCCTCGGTATGCTCTTGAGAAGGTGGAGTCTGTGTTGTTCCTCTGCCTGCTGCCTTTGGACATGGTGTGCTAGCTGCATTTTGGTCGTTCAGACTCAGGGTTAGATCATGCTCCTGAAGTTTAGCTGTTTTCCATGAGACACATTCAACTTGAGTAATTCAACTCTGCCACATGAAAAAAGGAGAGGTCTTTGGACCCACACCCTCCTGTTCCTCCACGTATTGTCATCAGTTGGTGGATATTACAATAGCAGCCTGCTTAATGTGTGTTCTGCTCATGTGTAGGGGAAGCCTACCGAGGCCTCGGTGGAAGCCAGGATTCATGAATATGGAGAACTGGATGCCAAAGACTACATTCCAGGAGCAGAAGTACTGGAGGTTGAGGATCAAAAGGGAAAGGGAGCAACCCAAGAGGAAGGTTGGCTTTTTTTCTTTAAAAATTCTGGTTTGGGCATCACCGTCACTAAGATTTCCTGTGAACGTGGAACGTGGTGTTTGTACACTTCCTTTCCTGCTGTGCTGTGCCTTGGCTTGCACAGGTCTGTCCTTGAGTAAGTGCAGTTTGTCAGTGGGGTTTGGTACTGGGTTGCTTCTTATGATACACCCTGAGATGGGGAAGCAGAGAGACAGACAGTACAGCTGTCAACTTTGTGTTCAGCTTCTCCTAAATAAAACCTTTTGAATATTATGGAACACTGAAATAATAGTTGGATATGATATTTGGCTTATTTAATTCAGTTCCTGTGTAAATGCTTTACACACCCTGGAGCCCCTGCCTGAGTTGGGGAAAAGAGTTGGAGCAGTCTTTACAAAAGCAAGGTGGAGTTTGGTGAATCAAGTCTGAGTGCCTTGAAGATGCTGCAGGAGCTGTGCTGGAGAAATGAAGGCCCTGATGGGACAGGCTGTGTAGTGATGACTGTAACGCTGGGCTTGGCTGCTGAAGCCTCTAACTGCAGCCCATCAGCCAGCATGGCAGTGAGGAGCCATGCTTGGGCTGTCTTAACTAACCCAGCTATAAACCACAGTACTTCTCTTCTTGGTTTAGGTGGCTGGGAGTGGGGGACATTATTACTGAGGAGCATAATCAGTGTCTATTAACTCGCGTGGTGCTTCAGGCTGTTGCAAGTGCACCTTGTTTTCAGGATCCTGCCCTGGAGATGAGAATTGAGCTTTGCAGACCATAGCATGGATCATGTCCCGGGGCAAAATGCAGTTAGGAGATAGGTGAAAGAAATGAAAGACAGCAAGAGCAGGCGACCCAAGCATCAATTATTGCCAGTCTGGGTAGTGAGGATGAATTAGTGTTAACAGCTCTGTACTTGTTCTGTGAGCAGATGGCTGGGAAAGTGCTAGTCTGAGTGAGGAGGAGGACAATGACGATGGAGAATGGGTTGATGTGCATCACTCCTCGGATGAGGAGCAGCAACAAGTGGTGAGTTCCAAGCTTCTTCTATGCCAAGTACAAATTAGTCTTGACCAGATCCTCTTGCTCTTCACCTTCACATAGCTGCTCCTAAGTACCTACCCAGGCCTTCAGAGCAAGCTGTCCTCGAGCAGTGAAAGTGAAGTGTTGTTCAGCAGTGCTGCTGACGTACACATGCTGTTAGGGTGGGAGGGGAGGAGGAGGAGTTAGCTCTCAGGTCTCAATGCTTTCAGAGCTGTAATCATCAGGTGGGAGCTTGTACTCCCAAAATCTGGTGTGCATGTACTCCATTCAGACACTGGATGTTGGACAAGACAAGGAAACCTCCTGCCATCTGGTTGTCGCATTTCCCAACAGTATTGCTGCTGCATGATGCCTGCCTGGGGGGCAAAGATTAGGGCTTGTGGCACACAAGTGGACTGCAAAGCTCTCATTCTTTGGTTCCATTTTCTTTTCCACAGGCAGAAAAAGTGAAAAGCATGCCCATAGAGGAACGGAAGGCCAAAGCTGCAGCAGTCAGTACCAGCAGGCTGCTAACTCAGGAAGACTTCAAGAAAATACGTCTTGCCCAGCTTTCCAAAGAACTTAATTCTGCACCTGGCAAAGCTGCAAAGCGGAAATACCTTGAAATAGATGGTGAAGAGGAGGAGGAGGGCAGGTAGGATATGGGCTGTTGAGTGCTTTTTCTTACCTATCCTCCCCTGATGTGGCTCTTCATTGCAGCAGGGCACAGAGCTCTGCTCTTCATCAGTGTTCCCTGGTGACAGCCACAGCCTAGAATGGATCCTGGGCTGGGAGTTTGCTTATACCTGGGAAACAAGTCGTGAGGAGCTTGTGGAAGGTCTGAGACTGTTTGACTTGTTCAGGCCAAGAGGCCTGAGAGGGGGGTTTTGTAGCAGTAGCTGCCTGGTTGTAGCTCCAGTGTTTCTTAAACTTGTTGAAAAAAAGTGGGACTTGAAAAATAAGTGGGTGACTTTTGTAATGGATATCCCACACATGAGTAACAGCCTGGAGGGAACAAGAAGCATTTGTGTCTAAATTCATGGTGAGACAGTGGCCTAGGATGTGTAAGAGACTAGAGGTGAAGAGGGCATCTTGTTTTCCTTGCCAGCTGAAGTTTTGTGTGGTGACATTGATTGGATTTGTGTGCAGGGGGGAGTTGCTTTCACTCAGAGATATTGAGCATCTGCATAAGAAGCCCAAGTCGGACAAGGAGACCAGATTGGCAACTGCAAAGGTGAGGAACTGCCATGTCCTGTATCCTGTCCTTCTGGGTTTGGGTTTGTCTTGTGCAGGAAGAAATGCTGAGGCTGCATATCTAAGATAGGTGCCCAGCTGCCATGTGGGTTTTGAGAGGTGATTTGTTTGGTTCTTTGCTGTTGCATCTCGGCTGTAACAAATAAACAATCTCCTGCTGGTCACATGTGACCATGGAAATGCAAACAGACCCAGTTTTCACTGTGACTTAATAAATACAGCCAGTGTGGGAGAAGGGATGTATGAACAGAGTCATCCTGAACCCAGATTTGTTGTTACTGCCATAGAACCTGTTACCATCAGGCAGGTGATGCTGATGGTAAGTGAAGGAAAACAACCCCCTGTTGCTCTATTGTGCTGTGCTGTCTATTCTAGGCTGGAAAAACAGACAGAAAAGAATTTGTGAGAAAGAAGACCAGAATTAACCCCTTTGCCAGCTCTTCCAACAAAGAAAAGCAAAAGAAGAAGAACTTCATGATGATGAGGTACAGCCACAGTGTCCGGACCAAGAACAAGCGTTCCTTTCGGGAGAAACAGGTAATGTTTGATGTTGGACAGGGATGGGGCAGTGTGAGCAGTAACTGGGGATACAGGTTGGTGCTGCCTACCTCCTGGCCTGAGCTGTTGCTGCTGTAATGCAGAGAAAGCCTGTGGCATGGCTTGGCTAGCCTGTGGCATGGCTTGGCTAGCGTGAGTCCTGCCCCAGAGGAAGAGCTACTCTGCAGATTGTGGCTCACTCTCCATAGTCTGACCTTTCTCTTGTTACTATTCTGTCACAGACTCATCTGTCCTGGCCTAGAGCTCATCTAATAGCTTGTCACTAATGTTTCTGAAGAATAGAGGCAAATGTTCTTTATTAGGTACTTGTAGCTGCTACTTAGAAAAAAATTATTTCAGGTAAACAGTAGTTCCACACTAATGCTGCTTTCCATGATGAAGCCCCTGCCAGTCTAGGGTTTTGCAAGGTGTTAATAACTCAACTCATCCAAATGCATTCAAGCAACTTGTAGAATAATCTAGTGGTCCAGTTGTTTTTTCTTCCCAGACTGTGTTTTGTGCAAGTGTTTACATGCTGCTTCAACTTTGAGTTGTTGACAGGATCATACACATTATCCAAATAATATTTGTCTGCAATTTCTTGCCTTAGGAAGGGCAAGACAGGAATTATTAGTAGAGAATATCTGAAGTTTTTTCTGTTGAGCAGGTGGATGTGGACTAGTATCCTCTGTACATGTTTATTTGGCATCATTCTGCCTCACCTCAATTAAGGCTGACAACACTGAAACCAGCTCTCAAAACACACCAAATAGGCTGTAAATGAACAATCCAGGCACTTGGAGGAAGCTGCTGTTTACAGTTGTACTTGGCTCAGTTATTCTAGAAGAAGTCTTGAAGGATTTTGTCCCTATTAATGATTTAAGTTTAAATGTAATGGCTAAACAGCATTTATTCATACTTTTTTTCCCATGAAAATTAGGCTTACAGCACCAATCTCTTAACTACAAGTGTTTCGAGTGGGTTGGAGGATCACAGTTGTATGGTGCTGCTTTCTGCTGCACATTTTGGTGGCAAGCTAAAATGGCCTGCTTGCTGTAGTCCAGAGCTAGCTCCTTCCCTAGCTTAAAACATGTTTGAAGCACATTAATATCTCTTTAGGGTAATAATGGCACTCGTAACAATTCCTCCTTCCCCCTTGAAAAGTACTTTTGTAATACTCCCTCACAAAACACCAATTTTACTTACCTCTCAGCTGAACTGTAACCTTCTTGATGTCTTCTGTTTGAAATTAGTCAGTAGAATAGTTAGTTCTAATCTTGTGTAGCATTTGGTCATGCCCAGCTCTTTAATTGTGTTGTGGAGTTTAGGTAAATAACCCCAGTGTTTCTGCCACTGCAATTGTTAGCATTTGCATTGCTGCTCCCAGTTTGAGCTGAGGAGTTCTTAGTGTTTTTATCAGAGGTTAAAGGAATTGTAAAGAGTTCTGATGTGGTAGTGGTGTTTTCTCAGTTGTTATGCTCCTTACCTGAATATTCCCCTCTTGTTTTGTCGTTAGCTGGCTCTTAGAGATGCACTTCTGAAAAAGAGAAAACAGCTGCTCAAATAAATGCTGGAGAGAGCTTCATCACCCTTGAAGAAGTCACCCTGGAGATGGTTATTTCCACCCACCATCGCCCTGAGGGGAAGGAGGACTGTGGTGCCTTATGGATTTAGCTCTGATCTGTTCAGAAATGCAAATGGAACTCTTGCAAGTTGATGCATACTGCAACACTGGACAGAGGCCTTAATCCTTGGAGGATTTGCATTTGTTTTTAAAACATTCTGGGGAAGAAGGCAATTATATTTTTATTTCATGTAATTTACTTAGAGTGGGTTTTGTATGTTTAAGTATTTCAATACACAACTGTATGGTAAAAATTCTACTTGAGGCAATTAATGGCTAAGCAACAGGAAGGAAAAAGAATATTGTGGTCAGTCTATGAAGCATGTGGATATAGTGTCTGTGCCTGTCTTAGGGGAGTGACTGTACAGATGGAGTGAGCTTTTGCCTAAGCTGCTGGCTTTGACCAATTTAATAATACCAAATTCATCTGTGATGCAGGTAAAATTAATACAAGAGTTGTGAGGAAGAAGAATTCATTATGGCTTATTAAGAAAAGAAAAATAAATTAGTGTATTGGGAGTTAGGGGTTTTGTTGCAATTTTATTACAAAAATAGCAGCACTTGCCAGAGAGAAAGGAATGTTTTCCTATAGTGGTGTGCCTTCTGGTGGGACTCACTGGTGTCTCTTGGCAAGTACGTGCAAGGTTCATGTGGATGTTTGGATTCTTTGTCTAAGATTGAACTTGTGCTTTAGCCTTGACCTCTGCTGGGACCATTAATGGGTTCTTTGTACCTTCCCCAGCCACCTGTTTTAATGGAGTTGATTTAGTGTTTATAACTTGAGGGAGTTATTTATACCATAGTTTTTCAAAGTCTGTTAGAAGTGGATTTCTTTGTGGTGCAGAAACAGGTGCCACATGCACAGTATAATGGAAATGCATTTGGTGGGGTGCTTTTCTCCTTTCTTTTTAGGAGGCCGGATTAATGTTCATATCCCATGTGGGAATTCACTTAGCTTAGCTATTTGTTGAACATGTATTTGTAGTAACTTTAATTCTTGTATGGATTTTGTTTTGCTTGTTTTGTTGTCTCACTGCTTCCTAGAGCAAAAAAAATCTTAGGCTTAAGGGAGAGAAGGGCAAAGTAGGGTTCTTTTTTTACAGCTCTGTGTTTTATTCAAATAGTATGTTGCTGCTGAGGGAAGGGCAGGGATTGGTACTTGGCAAGGAGAGCAGTGAGCTCTCAGGTGGAGGAGCACGTGTAGCTGGGAGCTGGAGTGCTGTGGGGATGAAGCCTGGAGCAGGGGCTGGAGCCAAAGGCAGGGGGGAGAAGGGAAGTATAACTTGTAAACCACAGTTGTACTGGTGGGGGTGGATTTTTCTGCTGAACAGCTGAGCAGTTTCTTTTCCTTTGCATGTGTGCAGAAACTAATAACCTCTGACACTTCGGGGAGTGGTAGTTTATTGCCCCCGCGGTTGAGAAGTGTCTAGTCTCCTCTCTTCCTGTTTCCCTCTTGTTTACAGCCTGGCTGTGTCAGCCAGCATGCTGACAGCTCTGCCAAGCGTGGCTTTGTCCCCTGTGCCCTCGTTCTGGAAGCGGCAGTGTTGGACCGGCTTTCATCAACTCGGCCCAGCAGCAGCAGCAGCAGCAGCGCCGGGGCAATGCCCGCGTTACCCGGTACCATTACCTGCTGCTGGGGTCGCTCGGTCCCGTGTCTCACGGGACGAAGCGGGTTTGCAGGCTCCGGGCGGGCGGGCGGTGACGCCTCGGGGCGGGCCCTGCGGCGCGGGGAAGGG
>VZSE01010914.1:263189-303546 GCA_013398275.1 Promerops cafer
GGCGGGTCATCGAGTGCGTGCGGCCGGGCAGGCGGCGCGGGGGTGGCCGCGGGGAGCGGGGACGAGCGGGGCGGCGCCGGGAGGGCCGACGGAGCAGCGCAGGGGTGCCGGGTGTGAGCCGCTGGCCCGCTCTCGGCTAACCCCTCGCGTGTGCCTTGCAGCGAGAGCGTACCGAAATGGGTTCACCAGGTCATCCAGCCCATAGCAGCCGAACTGGAGCTGTTCATGCCGCAGCCCTTCGCGGGAGAGATTGCGGGGATGTGCAAAGCACTGGGAATAAGTCTCGGAGACGGAATCCTGCTGAACTTCGCCTACGAATCCACTGCGTGAGTGTCGGGTACTTAGGCGGTCTCCTCCAGGTGGGCGTAGAGCCTCAGTTCAGCGTGGGAGAAGGCACGTGGCGGGCGACTCGCACTGTTCGTGCTGACACCACTCGAGCTCTTCAGCCGCAAGGCTTCCTTCTCTTTCGGCGGATGGAATGCTGAATGGAACAAGAAACGGTTATGTTTTCTATTGGGAAGTACAAGTAAATCTATCTGACATGGTTTTGTGTATGCACATGAATAGAAATATATTAAAAAGCAAATATCATTTTTGCTGATAAGGTATGTCCGTCCTAAAGTAGAGATCATTTCTGTTTGACGATGATGTTCTTTGTCACTTAAAAATTGCCAAAAAGGAGGCTAGAGTAATTAGTCGCTCTCTCATTTGTCTGAGATAAAGTTGCTACTAAACCACTTTCTGGATGAAGGTTCACAATGGCTGCATAATATCACTTCCCAATTTGAACAGTGGAAAATTACTGTAGTATATTTATGGCAGCAAACAAAATCTCAGTGAAAAAATATGCAGTTTCATTGTCTCTTTTTGCCCTAGAAACAGGATGCAGGAGAATAATCAACACTTGTTGTTGCCTCTGAGGAGCCTAAAATACTTCTCTATTTGCATTTTAGCAAATATCAAGGCATTGTTTGCATTTGGATTATTTTTTTCTTCATGTGTAGTACTCAGTTTATAATTTTTTTTTACTAAGGGCTAATATTAAAGATGATACATCTAAGTGCTGGCTGGTTTAGTGTTTCACAGAGGGTACTTGCCATACTTTGCCCTGGTGAGGCCCCTGAAATTCAGTTTCTCAGCTTGGATACTAGAAAACCCCCATCAACTGGGAATAGCCTACTTATGGGAAGAATTTTTAACCTTTATATTTTTGAGAGGCAGAGTTATGCATCACTGAAACGACTAACTCAAAACTAAAGAGAAAATAAGTTAATTCCCTGCTAATGCAGTATACTCCACCAAAAAACCCTGTTTTAATGAAGATGAACTTGTTACACAAGGAGTTAGAGCACTCTTTTAGAGAACAGTCTGTTATTGAAATGGCTGATATTTGAACTAGTGTTCTTCCATTTCATTGATGGGATTTAATTTGAACTTACCTACTCATGATTAAAATCATTGAGTCCAAATGGAAATCAAATCATCAGAATTAAATACAGGAAGTGTGACACTTTATGGATGCTCTCAGATGTCAGCTTTTCATTATGACTTAAAAAAGTGAAATGAAATAGTTTTCCCTGAGTGGAAGTGCTGCGTTCTGCTTGCCCTATAATTTCTGACCTGCTGTGGGCTGTGGTGTGGTACTGGATTCCTCTTTGTATGGTAACATGAATGAAACAGTCAGCAGAGCAGCAGGTCAATTACTACTGAAAGATGGAGCTCCTGCAGCTAGAATATTGCAGGCAGTGCCAGAGCTGTGCCTTCAGCCATCCCTTGCCCTGTTGTTTGCAGGTTCTGTACCAGCATTGTCGCTCAGGATGACAAAGGAAACATCTACCACGGTCGGAACCTGGATTACGCTTTTGTCGATATATTGAGCAAGATCACACTGGATGTGCAGTTTATAAAGGGTGGGCAGGTATGGTCCGGGGCTGGCATGGCTGGGGGGTGTTCTGTGAAGAATGAGACAGCCCTATAGCTGCTTAGATGGGGGGCTTAATGTAGGAATGGGGTTCCCATCCCAAGTACACTGGATTGTTAGAGCTGCGCAGTTAAGCTTCAGCAGTGTGGGATGAGTGCTGATTTTCTTTCCTTTCTAGACATCCAGTTTATGGTGATGGACTGGAAAAAGTAGAGCAGCTTAATCTAGTGTTGAAGATATTATTTCTAAGAGGTGGTGTAAGAAGGAAATGTCTAGATGCTAAAAAAGAAAAGAAATATTAGAGAATATGGCCAAGAGAGCAGTTTTGGTAGGAACCAATTCTAAGGCTTTTTTTTTTTTTTTTTAGACCTTGTGAATTTCTGTGACCAATAAGTGTGTTTTTAAGATTTCCAAAAAACAATCAGTTGCTAGTGCAGTTTTCTTAGTCTGTTTTTTTTATGTTCATTAGTCCATTTTGTAAATGGAGAAGTTGCTGTTTGTTGCTTGGCAGTTTAACCTGAGCAAAAGTGTTGCAGCTGTCGGTGGTCACAAACAACTGAAATGCTGTGAGTTTGAGGCCTCAGAGTCCCTTTATAATTTACTTGGCACGTTTTCCTATAACTGAAGGCGCAGTATAGTAATGTAAGTATGAAAGCTATAGGAAGAAGTAGAGGCTGCAGGTTCCAAGTGTGTTCTGTTCTGGAATGCTCAACTGCTCTCCTTCCTGCTTTCAGGTTGCGTACCAAGGCACCACATTTCTTGGTTATGTAGGTTTATGGACTGGGCAAAGTCCACACAAGTTCACTGTCTCGGGAGATGAAAGAGGTAAAGGAAATCTCTTCCACAGCAGATGTTGTGTGTTGGTTTTGTTGATTGTTGCCTGCCCTGGCCTTTTTCTCGCTGAGGGAGCAATGAGGTTAAGGTTGCCAGGAAGGATCTGGAGTGGAATGCCTTGCCTTGCCCTTAGGGAGTGAAAGCACACACACCTGGTTTTGGCTGCTGTGTAGGAGAAGGTATTTGTCAGCAGTGTCACCTGAGCTGAAGGTGCCAAAGGATGGCGAAAGCCTTGGGAATGCTGTAAAAGATGTGGTCTGGTCAAGAGACACCATTGGAGGTGGCAGAGATGGGGCTGAGATAACAAGATGCAGTTTGGACAGCAAAGAAATGGCTCCTTTCCTGGTTCTGCTGTATTCCAAGGTTGTCAGGCCTCATAAGGCAGTAGGAAAGTGAGGAGGGGAAGATCTAGGGGAAAAGCAGCAGGGCTTGAGGGAACGCCTGCAGACACAGGAAAGGCAGTTGAGCAAGATCACTACTAGAGCAGAGTTGAGAGATGCCACTACTGAGAACTAAAACTTGTAGCAGGGGGGAAGGCAGGGGAAGGTCACTGCCTTGTTCATCAGGGCTTCACTTTCACAAGTAATGACAGTTAGGTCCAACTCAAAGCTTGGGAAGTTGTCTCCTCCATTTCTTTCCCCTTTATTCCTTTCAAGAAGCTGATACTGTGTTGTTCTTTATGAGGTGACTGTTGTAACTGGCAATACTGTGTTCTCAGAACCAACATCTAAAACGTTTATTCTTCCCTTGTGATTGTGATAAGCATGTTTCTTTTTAATCTTGAACAATCTGTTCTTCAACTCTTTAGCTATCCAAACAATATTCACTGTATGTGTTGCACCTGTACATTATCTCTGAGTAGGGATTCTGCTATGGAGAAGAACTTGCACTCTTGCTTCCTGTTTGCTTTGTTAATGCTCCTTGTTGGATTCACTAAATTCTTTCCATAGTTTACACGAACACTGATTCCAGAGTAGTTAGTTTAGCCTTTCAAAACTGCAGTGTCCTGGGCTGATACTTAGTGGGTAAAAACTGCTTTTAGTTTGACACAGCCTAAAGACGAGTGTCAAGTGTTTATTTAGTCTGTTCAAAGGCCTCATTGATGAAATCTTGCGTACCCAAGTCCTGTGTCTCCCCACATCCTGGGTTCACTCCACACATGTTGCAGTCCTTTCCATGGGCTGCTGCTGACTGCTTGCTGGGTTATCTGAAGTGAACTGAACTACAAATTGAAGGAAATGAGCATATGAACTCTGGCTGGGAAGCAGGATGACTAAATCAGGGTCTATAAAGTGACGAGCAGACTGGTATTTTTTTTGTGCTTTGCTAAGTGTGTTTAAATAGTAACAAACTTGGCCTTGGGGTTTTTGCTCTTTGCTTATTTTTCTCAGTAACACAAACACTATTGCTACCTCTTTTTTAGCTGTTTTAGATTCTGTGGAATTATTCCTGTTTTAATACTTCAGTAAGATGAGTAATGAGAGGATAATTATCACTCCTGTCATGACAGGTCTGAGATGCTTTCTGGAAAGCAGGGGTGTTAATCCAGCTGCTGTGGCTGACTGTCAGTTGGAATTGTTGTCTGTACATATTTCACCTGAAGGGCGTGCTCCTTGTTGGCGTTTCTCCCGTAAAATGTTGATACTTCGTGCTGATTGGCACCTACCCTGTCTCACTGTATACAAATTACATGTATAGTCATTTTTTTTCTCCCCAGATGGTGGTAGATGGTGGGAAAATGCAATAGCTGCTTTCCTCAATAGGAATTACCCTGTCAGCTGGCTTGTGCGAGATGTAAGTGCACCGAGTTGTTCTTACGTTTCACTGTCGTGCCCTATTTGTCCTTAAACATCTAGTGCATTAGAATCAGTGGCACAGAAGGCTTAGTACCTTGATAAGCAAATGGGTTTCTCAGGAGAAACCAAGCATGGACCTTGTATTTGGTAATGAGGCATTCTTGGTCCTTTCGGAAGGCAACCTTCAGTGCCCAAGGTCCTGGAGAAGCTGTGCCAAGACTCCCTTCCTAGGGAGTGTTTCAGCTAGCTGCAACTTGTCGTAAACAGTTAAGACAGCTGTACTCCTAGGTGATGAATACCTGTGCCAGGGGTTATTTTCTTCTATTTGTTATGTTGCTATGTTAATAATATTTGTGAGTGGTCCTTCAGAGTCCATTACTGTTTTCAGAAAAGCTGGACCTTTATTCTTCTGAACATGTCCCAGTGCTTGTTTTGTGCTTAGCCTCACTGTCTTCTCCTTTTTGTGTTAGACCCTGAGCGAAGCAGAGGACTTCCAGTCGGCTGTTCTCAGACTGGCTGGCATCCCCATCATTGCTCAAGTTTACTATATTGTGGGAGGCGTCTCACCCAAAGAAGGCATGGTCATAACAAGGAATAGAAGAGGGCCAGCAGATCTCTGGCCGCTCGATCCCTTAGGTGGAGCGTAAGTAGAAGAAAATGACTTCATTTTGCTTGTCACGTTCCCTTCTGAGTGATTGGCTCAGTGGCACAACTTCATGGAGAGATCTGGGGCGCTTCTTGGTCATGGTTGCAGCAGATCAGAGGTCACCCACCCCGTTCCTGTGTTCCATAACTCATGGTAAAAGCTGCTACATCTACCAGCACGGGGCCCTTGGGCTTGCAGCAAGCAGAGGGAGTTGCCTGTTGAGGGAGTTTTTTCATTTTGGCAATACAGGGATACTGATTGTTGGACTTTATGCATTACCTTTTGTTTTGATTATATGCCTGTTGCAGGTGGTTTCGTGTGGAGACAAACTACGATCATTGGACTACCCCTCCCCCTTTTGATGATCGCAGGTAAATTGATTGGAAGCTCTGTGGGGAGAGAACATGTATTTTGAGAGTGGCTAGGGGTATGGGCACGTGTTTTCTCCTTGAGCAGGCAGCTCATTCAGTTCCTGTAATGCCACTCTGAAAGGATAACATACGGTGTAGAGCAATAATCACAGATGCCAGAGGAAAGGGTGTGAGACAGTGATTAGCATAAGTAATGAGAAACTGCATAGATAATGCCT
This sequence comes from Promerops cafer, assembly GCA_013398275.1. NCBI lineage: Eukaryota > Metazoa > Chordata > Aves > Passeriformes > Nectariniidae > Promerops > Promerops cafer. Next base: position 268,976 of record VZSE01010914.1, read on the forward strand.
AGGCCAAAAACTTGCTCAGAAAGCAAAATTCAGTAGAAGGTAAATTACTTAGATGGACAGTGCCAAAGAATTGGATGGCACTAGGAAGGTGCTCACGTGGGATTTTTAGGCTTTGTAGTGTGCAAAAAGGGATTGGCAGGTTCCTTCTTGTATGTACTCAATGGAGTAGTAACAGGAACTTCAACACTGTGAGATGAGATCCAGTCACACAACTTGGGGTTATTTTAGACCAAAGCAGGGATTTCAGTGTAAAGGCCTTGAGTAAGAAGGTGTTTGTGTTGGTGCTTTGTAGCCTTTGGAACAGATAAGTGTGTCTAATTGATAATGTGTTGCTTTCCCACAGAACTGCAGCCATCAAAGCTCTCAATGCTACTGGACAGCACAACATCAACTTAGATACACTCTTTAAGGTATTTCTCAAATTCTGCATTGTGAATTGCTCTTCAAGTTCTTTGACAAAGCAGAAGTGTTCTGTTATCAGGATGGAAAAGCTGTGCTTTATTGTGGGGAACAAGGTTTACTGCACAGCTGTCTCTAGGGAGGTTGAAGACTGAAAGGTGTTCAAAATGCTTCTGCACTCCTATTTAGGCATTTTGTAACAGTTGACCAATTCAGGTGTGAAGTGCAGGAGGTGAATCCCACCATCTTTGTGCACTTTCTTATTTCAAGTACGGGCATTTAGTGTTAGACATGGTGAGTTTTGGGAATTGGAATGTCTTTCAGAGGGCTTTTTGAAAGTACTTCTGTAAAATGGTCTGATGCTTAAAAAAGAGAAGAGAAGTCCTTGGCTTGATAGTATTCCTTTCATAACTTCATCCTATTGCTGTTTCTAAATAGCCATTTACTTCCCTCTTTATCTACCCAAATGACAACTCTTCCAACTTTCTGTACAGGTGTTGTCAGTGAAGCCAGTCTTAAACAAGTAAGTATTAGATTGAGAGATGTTGATCTGTGCCTCCTGCTGTGCCTCAGACCACTTGAAACCACACCACAAACTTCCTTAGGATCTTCCCTAATGTGTCTGAGTCTTGTGGTTTCCCAGCTTAGATTTTGGCTTGTGCCCATGACCCTCTATTTCCATTTCCACAACACTGTTCCTTTTAGGTTTACCACTTTCAGTTAGGGAACTTGACTTGTTTGGGCTCAGTCTGGTAATGGGAAATTGCTTTGGAGTAATGAAACAAAGACTCCTTTGGAGGAGCAGCTGGATGTCACACTGACTCCCTAGCCAACTTTTGGGTTGGTGTTAACAGTAGCTTTTTCTGCATGTTCTGATACAGCTCTGATGAACGTGTAATAAAGCAAGTGGGATAAAGCTTTTAGGTACCGTTTACTGGGTTTCCAAGAGATGTATTTCAGTACACTGTTCTTCTGTGCTGATCTGGAAATTGCACTGTTGCGGGTTATCGTGTTATGGTTTCCTTTTACATGGAGCTCGCTATATTCTCTGCGTCAGTCATTGTCATTGGAGCTTGGCAATGGCTTCCTTTACCTCTCCTCTGCCTCCTCAGTGTGAGGAAATGGGGCAAGGACAAGCTTCATCTCAGCTGTGACATAGATACAGTACCAATTGTTTAATACAGTTCCTCTGTTGTGCTCTGTGGGGGAAAGAACACTAAAAATTAGTGCCAACAGCCTTAAATTTGATCAGTCTCTTTTCCTAGTCCTTCTGTACCAAAGGAGAATATTTGTTTCCACCAAAACTTGTCCTGCTGCCTTGCCAGCTCCGTGAATTCCCCTGTGTGCCTTTGGCATGTCACTGACTCGCTCTGTTGCTGTTTCCCTGCCAGTAACACAGTGTACACCACAGTCATGAGTGCTGCGCTTCCGGAGCGGTACCGGACGTGGATGAGAACTGAGCAGTGAAGAGGTGGAGGTGGCAGAGGTGTAAGTGGCATCTGTACTCATACAGCCCTTTCAGCTGCAGAGTCACTGCAGGACAAAGCATTGCAGGGGCACTCGGGCGACCTGGTCTGAATTCCTGGTTCTGCTTGTTTATTGTCCTTGGATAAATACCTTCCCTTGTTGTTTTAGAGGGACTGAAGTACTGACTCTGCTAGTGGAACACTTGGGGTTTATCTTCAAGTTTTAATCAGAGAGGAAGGGATGGATGTTGCAACCTAAAGGTAGAGGTTCCCTCTGGGAATGTTCTGGCTATTTTTACCACTCCCTGCTATGGCATTTGCTTGTCTCCAGGTGGATGATAACAGGAAGCCCTGCCAGAGGGAACTGAATCCCAGCAAGAAGGGATGGTGCACTTAGCACCAAGGAAAATGAAACTTTGTTGGTAATGGCTGCTCACCAGTGACTGCATGTGAGCAGCATCCTTTGGGGGCTTTGTCCTGTGAATGTGCAGAATAAGTCCAAGTTCTTGAGCTCTCAAGGTGCTTCACAGGACAGCTTCAGACAGACATTATGAGAATTTCTATGCCAAGAAACTGGTCGCATGGCCTTGGCAAGGGCACAAGAAGCTGTATTGCAGTTTGAAGAGTTTTTTAAAAAATATTATTGCTATTATCTTTGTAGCAGTTCTGTCAGATCTGGTTTTAGCAAGAATAATTCTTTCTAGAGATTGCGTAGAATTTGTTTTTCACTTAGCTGTGGACAAACCTGTGCTCTCTTGCCTGTTTTTCTAGTTCAACACACTGAGTGAGAAGCTGAAGCTGTCCAAGACTAACATCTGCTTTTAAAATCACTCCTGGGAGCAAGCACTCCTGGCTTTGGTTCATGAATGATGTGAACCACTCAGGAAACAGTGATTTGTTAACTCTTTAAAGTGTTGCAGATGATCCTGTTCATGACCTGTAATGGAAGTTTGAAATGTCTTGTAATTAAATTGATGCTCTAGTAGATGTTGATGGGTAAAAATGGCTTGTATTATTTTGGGTCAGAGTTGTGCAATTGCAATGTACTTCTGTGCTGACTAATAAATACGTTTTGTAATTTACATAGCCTGTATGTCTGAAATAATGAAATAAAAATATTCAGCTGATAGCTCGGTGTATGAAGGCTTGTGGGGTTCCTTCTACGTCATCATCCTTTTCCCTCATCTGTGAGGAGTTGTTTATTCTGGGCCTAGCAGGGGCCCAGATGCAGTGTTCAGCAGCATGCACAGCTGTAGGCTAAAGGTATTTTATTTATCAGAAATCAGGAGCTGTTTCAGGAATTGTGGTCATGCACTTTTCTCCTTGGTAGATGGGAGATGTTAGGTTGGGTAGCAGTGAGGTTAAAAAATGGTTGCATTTGCTTTTGTGCTTTCAGATCAAGTTACCTGCAGTACAAGTTAACATCTTGTTTTACAGTGCGGAGCAGTGGGGCTTTTTCCAGGTTGTGCTGTGACTGTATATTGAGTTCAGACACTTAGGTGTACTCCAGAAATATTGAGGGGTTTGAACAGTCAAGACCAGTGAGATACCCTTAAGTAAAGCTGCAAGTGCCCTTCTTCACAGGATGAAATGTCACCTGGGCGAGGGTGACAGCACCCCTTGCAGATCCATGCCATGCTGGCTGTGGTGAGTGTGCACTGGTTATGCAAAGTGCTCTGAGAGCACCTTCTGGAGCTGAGGGCCCTTGATCTCCTTGTGCTGAGTCTCATAACCTACTTACCTGCATCCTCTCCTCCTGCCTGGATAAAAGTGCTGCAAGCTTTGCCTTGACCCAGTTTACACAGCGATGTACAGCAGCCAGATGATAAATTTGAAGAGTTCCTGGAGGAAGATTTTAAAATGCTCACTATCCTTGAGATTCCAGAATGCCATTGCTTTAATTTACAGAGTAGGCACTGATTTGTGATCCCAGCAGATTTTCTTTAATTAACAGCCACCCACGCTACAGGGTCTTTACAGGTGTGGCTTTGTGTAGTCACCTTGACCTCTGCGGCATTAGGCTGATTATCCTCTGGCAGCGGTGTGCCCAGCTGCTTTGTTATCTAAGTTTGGCCAAATGTTTGTTTCCATGTGTACAAACAATCTGGAATGTATGAGTTGTTAGTACCTATGAATATTCAGGAAACAATTTGCTTCCACTGTTGTGTTTGTGGCTTGGCAGCTGTTTGGGGTTATGAGGTTTAAACAAGTGAGGAATGTAGATTTTTTTTCCTTATGTATTACTTTCTTGAAAGCCTTGCATTTTCTGTGGTAACCGACACTCCAAGATGCTGACTGCCAACAAAATAAAGTCTTTATACCACCTTGAATGCTTTTCTGCTAACCCAAAGGATACATAACTTCCTGGTCTTAGTTTAATGACAAGCTAAAAATAGAAATACTGATGAACTGGTAAGTGATATATCTTACAACTTACCTACTCACAGGTTAAATTATCTAAGGTACTTGGGATAAGAGCTGAAGTTTGGTAAAAATGCAGAGATGCGATTGTTAATGCTTTAAATAAAACCATGTTAATGCTGGAAGCATTAAAATGTAGCAGTGATTACGTTTCTTTGGTCGGTTCGGATGTTTTGTGGGAGTTTTTGCCAAGAAAGACTGGACCAAAACATCCTGAAAGTATTTCTGTAGCCTGGTATTCTATGACTTTATCATCATTGCTTTTTTAAAAATGATCATTTATAGTTATTTGAGTAGCTTGCTGATGCTATTTCTATTTGAGATTTCATCTGCTTCGTGTGTACACTTTTGAAAGACTGGGAAGAACAGCGTTTTTCCTGCTTTCTCAAGCCCTGGAACTGTGAAGTAATAAAACAAGGTAAATTATCCTTGCTTTTTCCACATCCCTTCCTTTCTGTACTAGAGATTCTGTAGCTACAAAGCCCCAAATACTTTTTCAGCCCAACACAAATAAGGGATGAAACGTTGGATTATTTTTCCTTCAGAAGTTTGCATTTAGCAGAGGGCGGCTTGAAAGTGTGTAAGAGCTGACTCCTAGGATGAGAGAGGCCAACATGCTGTATTTCTCATTCATAATCCCTTGAGTAATCCTAATCCAGTTGAGATCTGTAGCCTTTATTAAGTGTCACATGGTAGAGAGTTCTTAAGTCTGCTCATAACTGGGCAGTAAATAAATCAAAGTGTCTGCACCGGTTCTGGGTTGCACGTGCACAGAGACATGGCCTGTTGTGCTGCCTGCCCAAGGGAACACCTTACTTTATTATTTGGATTCTGAGGAGGAGATGTTGCATTTATAACTAAAGAGCATCAGAAATCATTGATCATTTGGCTGCTGAACACAACTAAAATTTATCAAGTGGAGAGCTTCGGTTGTGTTTATCTCAACAAATCCATAAATTAGGACTTGGCAAGGTAAGTTGCATTTTCCTTTTTAATTCTTTGCAACAGGGTTTTGTGTTGAGAAATAGCTTAAAGTTTGAGGTAAAATATCCTTTTGGTATGCCAAGGTGTATAAAACTGCATTTGGGAGTTTTGTATCTCTAATTCCTCTTTTTGGCACTGCAGTAACTGTGTTGGGTGTGTGCTTGAAATATGACACCTTTCACCATCTCGTTTGCAGCTACCAGTAGTGCCGGGTCTGATGTGCACGTGGGCCATACATAGGTATTTACTCTCAGAGGCAACGTAGGATCATCACTTTCCCTAGTGCCAGCTAGCATTTTTATCCTTGGGAGAAGTATTTGGTTGTTTTCTAATTAATCTGTAGCTCTTAAAATCTTGCTCTTTTTCTTTTAGCAGTACCTAAAATTTGTTTCCCTCCAACACATCTCTTTTAGGTTTTTCCCTAGTGAACTTTCTAGTCTGTTATGTCCTCCTGTTGCCTTCCATGTTCTGCTCACCTGTTCCCTCCATTGCTGGAATGTCTATAAAACTGTCAGGTTAGTGGGCATCCTGTTCGTGATACACGAAATGCCATTTTTCCTAGGAGCAGCCTTCACATTAGCTGAGTTATTTCTGGCAGGTCCTGTGGGTTGAGCACCACATTCTGCAAAGATCTATGATGTGCCCAAGTTCCCAGTGTGTAGGATTTGCTTCAGAATGCTGTCCCTTGCTTTGGTTTTGGAGAAGTCAAAATAATTAGGCTGAGCTAGGAAATGTACCTCGGCTTTTGTTGTTTTTGTTTCGGGTTGATTGACCCGAGTGGATGTGTGCAAGGTTTCCTTTCCTGAATTTCATGGGGTACTAGATGGTGTTATTGAACAAGTCCTCTGCTTGTGTTCTAAGAGTTGCCAGGGAAGGGTGCTTGTCCCTGTTGGGTGGATGAGGAAGGATCTGAGATGGTGAGCAGTTGGACTGGTTCTGTTTCTTCCTCAGTCCTTCCAGCCTTGGAACAGGTTTGATTCCACTGGAGCCTATTTCACTCCTGTGCGTTCCTTTGCTCAGGTTGTGCCCTGATAGAAATCTGAGGGCAACAAAGTTCACAGCTCCAAGAACTGCTTGGAGGATCCTGATGGCAAGCCTTTTCATGATATGATAATCAGGGCACACTAACTCACACTAGGCCATCCCTCGCTATGTATGACCAAAATGTGTTTTAAGTAGGCTGCCAAAATAATAAATGCCTGTTTGTTTAGCAGGCAGAGAAGGAAATAAGAAAAAAATTGTTGCCGAAGTTGACCTCAAATCCGAGGTCACAATTGATCAAAGCAGGCAGGTGGTACCCCTGAACGCATCCTCAGCAGGCGAAGTACTGAACACCATACTTGAGTGTTTGCTTCAAATTTGTTCTCCATTGTTTTAAAAGTAACCTAGAGGTGGTCTAGTTCCTGGGAAAGGGGCCAATGCAGAATGAATCATTTTTATCATTGCTTCTCTGGAAAGCTAAAACTTGTTGAAATCCTCAGATCTGTGTTATTAAGTGAAATTTTTGTTTGGATAGTCCAGATGGGCCTATGCTCAAAAGTTCTGAACTTGTTCCTGAGCTCTGATTTCCCTGGTACAGGAGTTTACAAATAAGAGCTGTACCTGGGGAGTTTTGTGTGCAATTGTCTCTTGGAGTAGTTAACAATCAGGAAAGCTGACAGAGTACCTGCATTATTTGAGCACCAAGAAGGTAGAGCACTAGGTAAAATCGGGTGTAATTCAGCAGTGATTTCAGGCAGTTTGTGACATTGTTATGAAATGATCCTGTTAGAATACAACAAGACTGCAGGTGTTTTGCTGAGGGCATTGCGGTGTACCCTGTTGTGTCGCCCACTCGTGGCATTGTGAGGATGCCGTTGTACAACTGGGCACCCTGGGCAAGGAGAGGGAGTTGCAGCCTTTGCTGTGCTTTAGAACCTCCCCGTGCTGCAGTGTGGCTGAGCAGGGCTCACCTTCCTGAGCACACATGGATGGCTCACCTTACACAACACCGGACGCGCTCCTTCGATTAGCGTTTGTGCGGATCTGAGCTATTTTGAGAGGAAAGACGTGGGTTAGGTGGAAGGAGACTGAAGGAGGCCAAAGGATTGCAGGAAGTGAGGAAAGGAGGAAGGCTTTTTCTTCTGGGCAGTGTAATTTACTTTCTCTGTAGTTACTCTGTCCTGACCCTTCAAATTATTTTGAGCTGTGTTCTCCTGCCAACACCGGTCTTAACATTTTTACAGGTGTTTTTTTCCTTCCCTCCATTTCTCAGCTTTCTCCTCCCTGAATTTCAGGGGAAAATAACAATCTGTTGAATTCTTCAGCGATACAGCCTGGGGCTGCTTTGGCAGTAGTATGTGACTGTTCATTTTCCAGAGAAAAAATATCTGTGAATGACATCCTGGTTGTCCTCTAAGAGAGTGACTTCAGAGTTTTACCTTATGTTGCATTAGGATCTGTTTACCCTGACCAGAGCTTCCACAGCAGCGAGCTCACTCAAGTCTGGATGTCTGTCCTTTTATACTGGCAATTGATGGCATAATACGCTCCCACACTCGAGCAGATGCATGAGATGAAGGCAAGCAGTGATTAACAAAGCTGGATATTTTCTTCTGATAGCTAATTGTTATTTTAGACTTAGCTTCCTGCTAGCTGTGGTTAGATTAAATGTCAGGTTTGTGTTCATCCCTCATAATGAGCTATCCTTTACAGGGGACTACGTGAATATTTGTCTGCACTACGGAATACTACAGAATCTTTGTCTGCACCTACTGCTTCTTAGTGACTTTTTAATAGTTCTTGATCAGTATTGAAAAGCTTTTTATATGTTTGCCAAACAATCACAGTACCTATTTTTATGCAAGTAGCTAAAGGTGCTGAACTGATTCCTGTTTATAAAGCTCACTTGAAATGTGAAGCAGTGAGACAGAAAGCCTCTGATTGTCTGGGAGTAGCTGGAAAACCTGGTAGTGGAAAATGTACTTGGGCACAAGAGAGGCCATCTGATTGTTGATATTAAGTGTTAATGTATTTAATTGTAGATTCTTGGCACCGTGGGACGTGTTGCAGCTGTTTTGATTCCGACCAAATGGTCTTCCCCGCATCTTTTTTGTGGTTTTGGTGACACTAGGCCAGTCTGCAACATTGGAGCATTGGCTGGAGAACATGGGATCTGGTAGTTCTGTAAATGTCAAGTACAAGTACTCCCTGCAGAAGTCTGAAAATGGTGAGTGACACTTATAAAAGTGATGTTTTCCTGTTTTCTCCTGCATGTGCTGTTGGGCGGTTGCACTGAATGTGTTTCTCCTCTGGGTTTTCCTCACAGCCTTGAAGTGAGGTTCTGTCTTTCGGTATCCTGTGACAAGGTGATCAGGTGTCAGGCAGAAGGCAACAGGCTTGAGGAAATAACAGCTATTTAGATGAGGAGTAGGATAAAATCCACCTAAGCCTAAGCAAAAATGAAGCAACAGTTAGAAGCAACACCTGCTGGGTAATGCAGGTGTTGTGTCTGCTGCCAGTGAGACAGATGTCACCCTGCTGCTTCGCCTGGATTATTTTCCAAGGCTCTTACTGGTGCAGGTCTGGTTAAGCACAAGTGTTAGCAAAGCCAAAATAAACCTGGTTACAAAGAAGGTGAGACGGTGTGGCTACGAAAAGCTGTAAAGCAAACAGTGTGCATTTTGTCTAATTACGTCAGCACAGTGCTCTTAATCTCTGCTAATAATCTAGACTTGTTTACGGCTCTCAAAGCTGTGGTGATGGATTTCTATGAAGCCCTCTGTAATGGTATCAATTTTGTGGGCGTGTGCCTATGTCTGCTGTGGCACAAAGGGAGTTGATGAGGGAGACCTTAGATAGAAGGAAGAGTTAAAAAGTAAATAAACAGTCTCTTCTTTCTTGTTTGAATCATGCAGTAATGAGCACTGGCAGAACAACAGGATGGGGCAAACTGTTTGCAAGTGCTTGGAAAAGAAAATAAGGATTGAAAGTGGGGATAAAGTTGTGACTCAGACTTGTTTGTTACTGTCCACTATTGAAAAACTTTTTATTTACATTAGACTTACCTGTCACCCATAGCATCAGAGGTCCATGGACTTTCCCAACAAATTCAGGGTTATTTTAAGATGAGCAAGTGTAACACAGCACCAGTTACTTACTTGAAACCTTGTATTACATTTGATACCTCAGCAACAGTTTCCCACAACAGTAAAGCCTCTCTGAATCTCTAGCCTCTGGCTCTCAACACCCTTCATATTTGGCCATCTGCAGCAGGGCAGCTGCTTAGGACTTTCTGCCCAAATGCAGTGTGCCACATGTCATCCCTGTCTCCCTTGTCCAAGGTCTGGAGGCTGTTTCCAATGGACAGTGTAGGAGCAGAGCTGTTCAACTGGCCCTGCCTTGGAGTGAATTCTGGTTTGAGTGTTGCTACTTTGGTATGCTTTCAGCAGCTCATACTGTATATGGTTTGGATCATCATAAAATGTGGCTAAATCTTCCTCTTCTTTGTTGATTTGTTTTTTCCCAAACTGATACAAACACTGCCAGGTATAAGTCACCCAGGTAGACTGCTAAATTAGAATACCTGGCTTGTTCCGTTTCAGAGTCAGTCTCTGTAAAAGCAAAGTAAAAAACAGTGCCTTGCCTATCTGGGGCTTAAATGCTGTGGATGGTGGTTTTTATGTGAGAAAGTGCACTTGATAACATGTCTTTCATAGTTTTAACTGTTACTGTTTCAAGGGTTTTGGTTTTCATTGGTATGTGTGGAGTCATCACAAGGAATTTTTTCCAAGCCCAGCGGATCAGTAAGCATTTTCTCAGCAAGAGAGAAGGCAAAGAATACACCAGTTATTCCTGAGTTAAGGCTTGCCAAATCTTACCTTCTTGGCCACAACTTCAGGATGTCTCAGCCCCCTGCTGAACAGCGGCTGTAGATCCTCCTTTTTTGTGGTCTGCAATTCCCAGTGCTGAAAGAGAATCATAATTTAAAAGGATTATTATTTTCAATACATAATCCATTGAGATACCTTCTTTAGGGAAAGGTTGCTGTTTCCTGCTGAAGTACCTGGAGGGCCATTTGTTGTGTAATTAGTGCAGCTGATTGAATTAATATGATCTCTTTGTCCCTTGCCAGTGTATAGCAGCCTTTGGGTAGGGGTGAGGCGTTTTCCTCTTGTTAGTGCAGCTTTTCCCACACACCTCCCACTGCTCTCCTGGCTTTGGTGAATGTGGCAAGGGAATACACCTTCTGCAGCAAGCCTAGTTCCCTACCTCTCTTGCTTCCCTTGGATTTTGAAGCCAGCCTATGGATACAGCAGTCATGCCTTTCTCCCTCAGCTAAAGATGACAGAGAAGCAGTGTTAGAAGATGTTTTAAGTGCAGGGCTCCTGGGTGGTGCTCCAGAAAGGAACAGGAAGGGATGCAGTGTAATCCAAAGAGAGATGCCAAGTAGCAGAGCTGGTCCGAATGGGATCAAAGCCAGCTAAGGAGGATGAGATATTCTTGAAAAAGGAAATGTGAAACTGCACCAATGTACTTCACCTGAAATATGCACACACCCCATCTGAAATCATCTTTGAAGGGAACACACTGGAACTGGGAGAACACAGAGGCTGTGTTTTGAAGATCAAAGGGCAGATAGCCATAATTTGGTGGGAAGCACCTAGTGTCAGCGCTGGCTGTGGCTTGAACCTCAAACAGGCACCTGGAAATTCTGGCATATCCGTCATTCTGTGTCATTAAATGGCCAAAGTTCTGCCTCCCTTTTTTCACGGTGGGTGTAGTTTTGTCTTTTTTTTATTGTAAGGTAATGGTATGTTGATGTTTATGCTCCAATACAGTCCTTCTAAAGTTCTTCCTCAACTGCAAAAGCTGAGGTATTTATTTGGCATAAAGACAGGTAGAAAAATCCCGTATTTTTAAGGCTCTAGAAGGAAACTTGGTATCCTATCTTCCCCCAACTCTTTGCGTGACCTCAGTTAAATTTCTGGTTTCCTGAAGCCCCAGCACCTAGACACGGTAAGATGGACATAAAAATGATCAAGGTATGTAGAAAGGGAGGATATTGTCTAATAATACTGAAGAAAATGTTAGGCCTTTTAGGCCCTAATAATTTGTTGTTAACGCTGGTACTGAGGAACCAGCAGCAATGGCTGGAAGTGCTTCAGAGGTCTCTGGTCAGGCACTGTCAGGTCCACCTCCTGCAAAAAAGAAAGCAAAAAGAGGGTTTTGTTGCCTTTAGGCACAAGAAGATAATTCCTGGGAACTCTTTCTGGAAAAGGCAAGGTTCTCTTCTGTGTTCAGGGGTGGGGAGGGAGCCGTTGCAGGTGCCTCAGCTGCAGGCAGTGCCGCTCAGCAGCTTGGTGCTGTTCTTGTCCCCCAGCTTTCAAGGCAGCTGTCTTGATCCAGCAGTGGTATCGGCGCCACGTGGCTCGGCTGGAGATGCGCCGCCGCTGCACCTGGAGAATCTTTCAATCCATTGAGTATTCCTGCGAGCAGGACCAGATCAAGGTATGGTGCCAAGGACAAGAGCAGGTAGGGAAACACCTAGGAAGGTGGTTTCTGTGCCAGACTCTGGCTTTCTGGCTGCTGGCTGGTAACCCTCTAAGTGCTTCAGTGGGCCAGGGACTGGGTTTCCTGCCCCTTTTTAACCTATTGATTCCCTGCCTGCTTGCGTTGCATAAAACACAAAGCAATGAACCTCAAAAGCAAGCCGTAAGAGCCATTTAACAGAGCTTTTCTGAAGTCTGAACACAACAGGCAAGTCTATTTGGTTTGTTATGTTTTAACTTGGATTAAAATTCTCTTACATGGCTGCCTTGCTCTCAGGGAGAGGAAGGGCTCATAGCGTACTTCTGCCTGTGGCTGAAGGTAAAGCCACTGTTTAGACTTGGTCTCAAGACAGTCAAAACTTAAATTGGTACAATGAGAGCTGCTATACATACCAGACAGCATGAGAAGGGCAGAGGTAGTATTTCCAGAAAGAAGATCATGATAGGTTAGTAGTCTGTTGAATTTGATTCTGGGGTGAATGATGGGCTCTCCCTCTTCCTGCAGCTTCACAACTTCTTCAGTTACCTCATGGACCAGTTCACACCAAGCAGCAGCAAAGAGAGTAAGTTTGTGTGCTGTTTGTACGTGTGGCACCAGCAGCTCCGAAGGCTGCACCCTGTATAATTCATTGCCCAGTGTTGTGCAATCATCAGGATGGTACATGTGGCCAAGAGTCTCAAGTGTGACAGCATCAGGAATAGAGAGTGAATTGTCTGGAAGCTATGAGCTGTGTAAGGGATGTGGGGCAATTCCACTCTTAGGAGCTGGACGGAGGCATAAAAGTTCAGGTATGTTTCCACAGAATCACAGAACGGGGCACACTGGACACGGAGATTTCTCTCTGCAGCCTTTCCCCCACTGCAAGTTCTGTAGCAGTGCCAAGCAGTACCCAGCATCCACGGCTGTGATTGCTCCTGAGTGCCACCCTAACCCAAGAGCTCTTCCATAGCAAATTGCTAGAATGGTACCTGGAGCCCATTAACTACTTTGTCGTCTCTTTCTCTTGTTTTTTGTCTTGTTTTGTTTTGTTTTTTTAATCAACCCCACTAATCTGCTGTCCAGGGGATTTTATCAGTCGCATGTTCATAAGTGGGGAAAGTTACAAAGAGGCAGAGCTGGAAAAATACTGTGACTATGAATCCATAGAGGTGCCAGACTCCTACACTGGACCCCGTCTCTCTTTCCCACTCCTCCCTGACCATGCCACGGCCTTGCTGGAAGCTTTCCAACAGAAACAAGTAAGGATCCCAAAAAGGTACCATGCTTTCCCCTTCTCTGAACAGGGGTGTAGAATAGGTAATTTGCTCTTAACTTTCTTATCAAGCTCAGTTGACTGGAGTATAACAAGCTGGCTGGCTGTTAAATGAAATGGGGTTGGAAACAATATGGTATTTCCTAATGCCATAGAAATGTTCTTCTTCCTGAAAATATACCCGTGACAAAACTGAACATTTTACACAGGGGTGTACCAATATTAACCTGAATTTCATTTTTAAAGGGAAAAATCAGCAGCAGGTCATGTTGAAACTTTTCATCATTTTTTGTTCAAATATCTCAATTTGTAAATATAAGTATAGGATGGCCCAGAGGGAAACGGCCAATTAAAATGCTTTGTGCTATGCAACCTGGACTCCGATTTAAAATGTAAACTGTGAGTTTTTTGATGAGGAAGCTGAGTACCACTCCAGCCCTAACAAGAAAAGCCTTCCTACAACTGCAGTGTTCTGCTGCCCTCCCTCAGCTGATGTGCTGAACTGCAAAATAGGCCAGAACACCCCTTCTCCAAAGAGAACTTGTAAACCAAAGGTGTTTCATGTCCTAGCTGTACTAAATGCCTACATCCTGGCTTTGAGCATATCTATCACTGCAGAACATGTGGAAACTCACAGTCTGGTTCAATGTGGAAAAGCTAAGAAAGATCTAGAGGAGCAACTTCTTACCTGTCATAGTGGGCTGGAATTTCTGCTGCTCCTGGAGGTGATGTGGACTAGTTGGGTATAGCCTTGTCCACAAGGTGCTGGGGTTTTAGGGTTGCCTTGCCAGCCGTCTCAGTGCTGAGGCTTGGCTGCCTTGTGCAAGTGTCTGCCATCGTGCTGTTTCCCAGTATTTCCTTCATCTTGTTGGTAAGCCCGTAGGTCAGCACAGACTGCCATCCCAGGGAGAGTTTCTGCCATCCAGGCTATCCTGGTGGAGTCTTTGCAGCCATGGTGGTGCTGCTCAGAGGCCACTGATTTCCTGCTTTAATCCATTCACTTTCTCCTAGTAGCAGCTCCATGCTCGCTATGTCTTAAACCTCCTGCATGAGACCAGGAAGCACCTCAAGCAGTTGCCAAACATCAGCCACGTCTCCACCTGCTACAGCGAGGAAGTCACCGTGTGTGGTGGGTCCCTTGCAGCCTCCGGGGTGGAATGCTCCTATGGGAGGTGGGGCAGAGAGAAAATGATAGCGAAAGCACGATGCCCCCCTCTGTACTCAATGTGGAACACAAATGCTCTCTATAAACAAAGAGTGTGGTGCCTTGACAGGCAGCTGAGTCTATCTGAAATACCCAGGTGGTCTTTATTCTCTCACCCCAAACTTGGAGCCATTTTACTGAACCACAGAAACCACGCCCAGCTGAGGACTGGTCACAAAACTTGGTAGTGGTCTGACCCGTTCTGTGGTCTGGGATTATTTAAACAACAAAATCCTGGAGCTGTTCTGCGTGAGCACCAGCACATGCATGCAGATCCAGAATGTTAACACATCTTTGCATCCTGTAAGTAAATTTGAGACAAAGCTTTTTACTTTTTTCCTACTCTGACTACTGTTAAAATGTTGAGATATTTCTGAAAAATACATAGCACAGACTTTTGCATGCAGTCAACCTCTGGAAAACAAACCTCTCTCTCCAATATTATGTTAAATGAGAATTAGATTGTTATTTTGAATGCAAAGCTTTCTCCTATATAATGACAATCTTGTGCCACGTTGTGCCATCACAAGAGGTAAATGAAGAAAGCTTCTAAATCAGTCTTCAGCAGATGGTGTAGGTTTTTTCACTGTCCTTCTCAGACTTTAGCTCAAGCCTTACATTGTGTCCTTTTCCCCTAAGTTTGCACTTCCCAAAGTATTTCAGTGGTGATGAATTTATAAAGGACACGGTTCATAGCAAGTTATGTATTGGTGGTTTTAAGTTCTAGGTAAACATACTGTGACTTGTCTCTTTGTGCCTGGCAGGAGACTTGCACGGCCAGCTGGATGACTTGTTCCTCATCTTTTACAAGGTAGGCACCAAGTTTGGAGAGGAAGGCTGTTCAGGCATTGCAACAGGTATCCCATGGGTCACGTTGAGAAGTGTTTGCAAAACTGCCCATTCATGTGCAATTCTCCAAGTCAATCGGGTTGGTTTTAAATGGCTTTACAAATCAGTAGCTTATTCCCTTGCTGACTTGGAAGTCTGATATCCGTGTCGGTTTTATTAGTGCCAGTGGGTGTTTTTCTAGTGCTGATACCAATGACAACTCTTGGTGACTGCCAGTTTCACTGCTGGGGCCCACAGGATAAAGATGAGCAAGGATCTGTTGTAACCTGGGACGGGAGCGAGACCCTGCAGCTGGGGGGAGGGCACATGGACACCTTGGGGAGGCCTCTCCGGTGACATCTGCCTGTTCCTTGCTCTTACAGAATGGCCTTCCTTCCCCTTCCAAGTCCTACGTGTTCAATGGGGACTTTGTAGACAGAGGCAAGCAGTCCCTTGAGATCCTTGTTATCCTCTTTACCTTCCTCCTGATCTATCCCAAGGAGGTTCATCTCAACCGCGGGAACCACGAGGACCACATGGTGAACTTACGGTACGGCTTCTGTGCAGGGCAGAGCACGGTGTCGAGGGCCTTGTGCAAAATCCCACTGAGCTTCCTTTTTCCTGTTCCTTTAGCTACGGTTTCACCAAGGAAGTGATGCAGAAATACAAGGTAGGCCTATGTTTGTGTCTCTTTTACCATGTGAGATGTGCATTTAGAAGACTTGATGCTTTATCTCTTTTTTCTTTTCTCAGGTGCATGGGAAGAAAATCTTGAGGATGTTTCAGAATGTCTTCTGCTGGTTGCCCCTGGCCACCCTGATTGATCAGAAAGTCCTCATTATTCACGGGGGCATCTCTGACACCACTGACCTGGACATGCTTGAGAAAATTCCAAGGGACAAAGTAGGTTTTATTTCCCAGTTATTGCAAGAGAGAACAGCGTTGCTTATTTGTGGTGAGGAGCTCATTTCTTCATGTCAGCTTAGCTGTCTTCCTAGGCGAGCTTGTGTTTAGGTATAAGCTTTGGTTTGTTAGTGTGTGTGCATGAGCTGTGAAGGGATAAAGCACTCTTAGTTTCTGGAATATGTGCTGGTGCTGAAGTACAAATACAGTGATGATGAGACATTGTCCCACAGTTCCTTAGCCTGTTTTTACCCCCTAGATTTCCAGAAGGATTTTGTTAAATCTTTTAATTTGTCTCTGCCTCACTCTCTAGTTGGGAAATACCAATTTCCTTCTCCAAATGTAATGCCAACTGTTGCATGAGTCATTAATGCTTCCTTTGCTCTGCTGCACAGTTCTCATTGCAGACGAGATCTGTGTGCATGGTCACTGAGGAAGAGTGAGATGTGATGAATGTGGGGCCCAGCTGTAAACCCAGGATGGCTTGTCTGAGAGGATGGCACCAATAGTTACCCACAGTCAAGCAGCAGTTGATGGCAAGAAGGGAGTGGGGCTTGGAGGCTTGGATCACTTGAAGTCTGCCAATGGTAGATGTTAGCACTGGAGATCTGGATTTTCAAGCCGTGTTATCAGCTCCATTTCTCTCATATCTTTCAGTTTATTTCTGTGTTAAGGCTGAAGAGAAGAAAGGAGTCAAGTAGAAAACCAGAAGTACAGGCCATAAATGGGGAGAGCAAATCAGGCACTGATGCAGCAGGGAATGAAGCTGCTCCCAGGTTATCTCTGCAGCCCCAGTCAGCCCAGGCTCCCAGCACAGCCAACAGGCTGGAGTTCTCCAGGTGGCTCCGACAGACGGTGCAGGAGCAAATTGACACGTGCCGCCGGCTGGTGGACATCAGCGAGTCAGAGCCAGAGGAGCTCACCTATTCCAGCATGGTCTCCTTGAAGGAAGTGGACGAGCCGTGCTGGACTCGCCAGGAGGAGTGGAAGCAGGTGAGTAGCCTAAGCAGGGTCCTGAGCTGGGTGCCTCCTGCAGCAGTTGGTCATTCAGTGGTAGGTGGCCAGGAAGGGCTGCTCTATGAGGCCGTGGGGATGTTTCGTTGGGTACCTTTGTTACTTCTGGGAGGAGCAGCTGGGGACTTGTTTCCTTGTTTTTCCAGCCTGGGAGTCTCTTCTGTGCGCTCTGAAACCACTGTTACTTAGCTGACATTACATGTGACCTTCCAGTGCTGCACACCTTTTCACTATGGTGCTTTATGCTGAAGTCAGGGTTAAAGAGATTAAGCTTTAATCCAAACAGTGGTTACTGAGTTAGCACTTGTCTTTCTGGAGGCTGCAGAATGCCCTGCCTAGAGAACAAAGGCGGTTTATACTAAGCCTGCTGGTTCTTCTTGCCACGGGACTTGTGTTTTGGGATGGAGGAAGACAGGCAAGGCTGTTGGACATCCTAATATTAGCAAAAGCAAAGCTTGTATCAGGCCTGACTTATGCACATTCCTCCTTGCCCAGACACTTTGGATGTGCCTGTAGGTCATGGCCAGCAATATTCTGAGGTGGCCCAGGTCTGTGACAGTCTTCAGCTGGAATGCAGGACACATACCTGTTCCCCTGCCCTCTGGTTATAGCAGCAGTCTAGGGAGAGATTCAGAGACTGAGCTGTATTTGCTTAGTGAACTTTTCGAATCCTTTCAGATTTTAGACCTCCTCTGGAGCGACCCCATGCCTCAGGAGGGCTGCAGAGAAAATAAGGTGCGAGGTGGTGGCTGCTACTTTGGGCCTGATGTGACGGAGAAGTTCCTTGAGAAGTACAGCTTGCAGTTCCTGATCCGCTCTCACGAGTGCAAGCAGGAGGGCTACGAGTTCTGTCACAACCGCAAGGTCAGCTGGGGGTGCTGTGAAGGATACTTGGGCTTCCATCTTGCCAGGGTGGGGTTTCTGAGGGGGTGGCTTGTCTCAGTTCTGCATTTCGTCTAGTGGGGCTTTAAGCACATGCAAAATCCTTGAACAGGCTTATTGGGAGTTAATTGAAGTGTGTTTCCATCTGAAGTCTTAGTTCAGGACAATCTGCAGCCACCTGCTCTGCTGGGGACATGGCTGTGCAGGCAAACCGTGTCCTTGCGTGCGGTGCTTAAGAAAAGATCTAAACCCACTTGTACTATGGCCCCCACTTAGTGCAGCTGTTCCTGCAGATGAGCTACAGAAGGGTGGTACTGAGCTGCTGCAGCCAGGTTCTGTTCTCAGAAGATGCACAGTCAGGTCAGTGGCTTCGTCAGGGCACTCGCACTCTGGAGAGCAGAACTGTTGGGACAGAGCACAGGAAAATTGCAGAAGCCCATCATGTGGCCAGATCCACGTGTGACCAGTGCCACCCACGAGGAACTCACACCTGCAGGCCTTCCAGGCCAGCTGCCACCTGACTCTCCCTCTTGTCCATAAAACATGGTGCTTTCACAGTCAGTGGACTCTGGAGGGGACCGGGTGTGTTGTTTACACGTATGTAAATATTACAGGATGTATGTACTGACTGCAAATGCCTCTTTTTTGGGATTAGGTGCTGACCATCTTTTCAGCCTCAAACTACTATGAGATCGGCAGCAACAGGGGAGCCTATGTGAAGCTGGGACCAGACCTCATTCCCCACTTTGTTCAGTACCAAGCAAACAAGACAGCCCATATGCTCACTATGACCCAAAGGCAAGTCTTTCCAGTTGCTGTGTATTCGCCAAGGCAAAATTCCCAAAGGGAAGACTTGGTGACTTTTTAGAAAGTTTGACTCTGGAGATGAACTTTCACAGCTTGATTTTCTAAATAATAGCTCTAAAGGAGGGATCAAGCTTTGTACTTGAAGTTACTGAGGAAAGCTCAAGGGTTGAGAAGGGAATGTGAACAAAATTCCAAGGGGATTTTTCTAAAGGTTGCTGACTTTTCAGCTTTTCTTTTCCATGTCAGGTTTTAACTTTTGACCTTTGCTGAGGTTCTCTTTTGCTTTTTTACTTCACAAATGAATGCAGGGACTGGTAGCATCAGCTGCAGGGAACTGTGCCCTGGGCTTGCAGTGCCTTGTCATAAGCACTGAGATGCATCTGTAGCTGAGCAGAGCAGTTGTGTGAGGGTCTGGGCAATCGATGGACAAGCCAGGTAGAGCACTGGGAGGGAAGGTGCAGGTTTTCTTGTGATTCATGGCGATTCCTTCAAGTGCTTCTCGCTGTTCTGCATCCTTTAGAATCAGCAGAGTAGAGGAGTCAGCCTTTCGAGCCTTGCGGGAAAAGCTCTTTGCTCACACCTCAGCCCTCATCAGTGCCTTCAGGTCCTACGATGGGGACAATACAGGTAACTCAGAGCTGAGGGACGTGCGGGTTCATTGCCTGGTTGGATAGGGCTGAAGTAACTAAGTTGAGTTTGTGGCTGGTTGGGAGACTGCTCACTGACAGTTGTCACCAGCTGTCATGGGGAGGCTGTATCAGACCCTGCCAGAGGTCATTTGCTGTTACTCAGTCTCTGAGGATGCCTCTGAGTGGCACCATAAAGTGGGGGTACTGGAAAAGCAGGACATCATTAGCCTCATGTGTAGTAATTGAGGCTGGTCCTAGAACTCCTTGCAGCTGGAGGACTGATGAAGCATTGGAAGAGATGACATGGAACGTGTCTCTTGTGTCACTTGAGAAGGGCTGGGTGGTCTCTAGAGCCCCTTCATCCCTGGAGTCTAAAATCACTGAGAAGAGGAAAGCGAGGGATGTCTTCGATGGCAGTTGTCTTCTGTCAGAGCCTCAAAGAAGGAGCTGAGAGATCTTACTTATGTGGCAGACAGGAGTGCTGTGACCAAGAGGTGTTGCTGAGAACTGTCCATTGGTGGGCTGGGAGAGAAAAGGGCTATGGTGGCTGGCAGAACTGCTCATGGGGAGAACTGCTTTCTTGCTTTCTTCCCTGGCAGCAAAACTGTTCATAGTAATCCAGCTCAGTTGTTAGAGCAGCTGCTAAAATGGGCAGTGGGCTGCAAATTTCTAATGAAATACCTAAAGTTAGTGTCTTGCATTTGTTCAGATGTTTGCAGCCTCATAGCCTTGATTTGTTGCAGTGATGAAAAGCATGCCGAGGCTTGGGTGGGAAGTGTGCGCACTGCGAAATAATGCTGTGCTGTCAGCAGCACCTAGTCTGTGTGTCACTGTTTTAGGCTTTTTCTTTGCCTTCATGTGCTTTCCCCTACCTGTGTCCCAGAGGTGTCTCCCTTTTCTGTACAGGAAAGATCACTCTGAGCAACTGGGCGACAGCAGTGGAGTCAGTGCTGCGGCTGGGACTGCCCTGGAGAATGCTGAGGCCGCAGCTGGTGCGCAGCACCGAGGACGGCATGCTGGAATACAAATCCTGGCTGGACGACCTGGCCATGGAGCAGAGGAGCCAAGAGGTAAACACTCAGCCCCTT
This sequence comes from Promerops cafer, assembly GCA_013398275.1. Taxonomy (NCBI): domain Eukaryota; kingdom Metazoa; phylum Chordata; class Aves; order Passeriformes; family Nectariniidae; genus Promerops; species Promerops cafer. The sequence goes on from VZSE01010914.1 coordinate 289,384, forward strand.
CCGTCAAAGCATGAGGTGAGCAGCTGCTCACCAGATCCCCAGCAAAACAATTACGGTGTGGATAGTTTCTGCATAATCCAAAACCACACTGAAGTTGATAGGAAGTCTTGCCTGAGCTCAAGTAGTCTTGAGGCACCCAGCCCATTTTACAAATAGATGGATGTGAAATCAAAATTTAGAGGTAGTTTTGGATGCAGGCTTGTGAGTAGAAAACTGTATTCCAGTCTCCAAGTAGCTGTTCCTTAATTATGTGCAGCAAATGCAGCTCTGCTGTGGTTATAAAATGCAGCCTGGCTCACTGTTAGCCCAGATGAGTGCTGTTGGGAAGGGACAAGTTGCTGATGCTCTGTTCTGCAGCTGCACAGAGGGCCCAGTCATCACACACCTGGTTGATAAGGCACTGCCGGCAAGTTCCTGAGAGCAAAAAATATTCTGATTTGTGGGTACATCTGCAGTAACAACTCAGAGGAAGCAGAGGTGTCACAAGGGTAAAAACTGTGATCATGTCTTTCAGCACATCCAGTCGAGCTTGCTGGAAGTCATTTATCGAAACAGATCCAACTTAGAGACCATATTCAGGATCATAGACAGAGACCATTCAGGTAAGCAGGGCTGTTAATCACTGCCTCATGTTCCCTTCTGCTTTGGAGCTTCCTTTAGTGTGTATAGAGGTGTTTTTATTTAGGCTTGGGCCCTCCTGCTCCCTCTCACACTTCTGAAATGTCCATTTGTCTTATGCCTCTTTGCTGCTTTGTGTTTTAGCTAGTGTTCTCCCCATTACGAGATCTAGCTGCAGCATGTGGCATGCTCCTCCACAGGTCTCATCTCCTTTGAGGAATTCCAGCAAACCTGGAAGCTGTTCAGCTCCCACATGAACATTGAACTCACGGATGATGGCATTAACGACTTGGTTCGCAGCATTGATTTCAACAAGGATGGGAACATTGACTTCAACGAGTTCCTGGAAGCCTTCCGCCTCGTCAAACAGTGCCCGTCGTGAGACCCTGCCGAGGGTTGCCATGTCCCATGCCTTCATTTCTACGAAGCCACGACTGTCCCACCTAACCTAGGGAGTGCCTGCAGATGGCAAGCCGGGAAAGGGAAGGCAGGTGGCTGAAACAGACATCACTGTAGCAACAGCTGTGACCCATCTGGGGAAGTTAAGAGGTGAAATAGATGAGCTGCACTTCAGTTTGGGCTGTTCTGCAAAGAAGCTGCATTTTAAGTAGTTTCCCCCTCAAAGGGAACATGCAACTTAGCTTCACTTGTCAATGTGAGGAAATGTTACAGCTATATCCAAGACCAGTAAAGTGGAAGTCAATGTATTACTTGTGTTTTAAGGAGGTAGCACCTGTTTGATCACAGCTTTTCTTGTAATAAACCGTTTTTTCTAGACTGCTGTTGCTTGGCTGTTCATTTCCTCTCTAGGTAACTCTGCGAGCAGCAGTGCTGTTCCAGTGATAACACCTACTTCCCTGCTGGTGTTCCTCTGCTGTGGTAAGCTTGTTCTGCAAGTTTGGGGCTACTAAGTACATGGAGTCGAGCTGAATGTTGGAAAAAATACCTCAAATGTGCAACACTGTCTCTAAGAGGGGGACTTGTTTAAGAAATCTATTGAGATAATTTCCTTTTCAAAGCCAGCAGGGCAGGAGATCAAGTAGCCCCCTGCTAGGGAGCCTATGCTGCAGGTTCAAGTTACTTTCAAAGCATGGTAGGACTGCAGCTTGTGAAGTGGGGTAGAGTGTGAAGAGTTTGCAAAACAAGAAACAATGTGTTTCTCAAATACAAGCAGCACTGTCTAGGGGGGCCCCATGGCAGAAGACTTAAGACCGCTACCCCAGCCCCTAAAAGAGGATTCTGGTCTCACAGAATTTCTTACAGAGCTCATTGCCCAGTGCAGACAGTTTATTAACTGCAACTATGCTTCCAAAAGGAAACTAATCCTGTTCCGCCTTACCTAGGGTTTCACATGGGCTTTTTCAATTGTAATGCAATCATGCTTCCACAAACACTTTCAAGTGCACAATACAGGTCTCAGCACGTTGCAGCTGTATTTCTATTTTGCCATCCTTCAAATTTAATGAATGGAATTAATTTTGATGGCTAATGAACAAAAAGATTTTGCCTCTTCCATGTTTGTTTCTGCTGTACAAACTCCTACTGCAGCGAACACTGTTTTTTTAATTTCAGTTATTTGCAGTGACCCTTGTACTGAGGGGAAAAGCAGGTCTGTCTCCATGGCATGGGGTGAGTAGGTACCTGCTCTGCAGCGCTTGCTACCAGGTAGGACCTAAGGGCCACACCTTTCATTTTGCTTTGGGGACTGAGGCTGCCAAGCAGCTCTGTGGCACTGGGTTTGACAGCCTGTTACCTGCGGTGCCCGGAGCACAGTGAAGTGCACTTACCTGGACCTGTGAGCAGCGTCACTGCTTTGCTGATGTCACGGAGAGCCAACACCACACACCACTTATTACAAAGTCAGACTGAATTTATTACTCTTGGGCAATTTAGAAAAAGGCAGAAGACAACGTCCAGACATTCTGTTACTTAAAGGGCAGCAGCAAAGCTTTGTATAATTCACATACGTAAAGTGATCAAAACATAACCTTCAGATCCTTGCAGTCCAAAGGAAGGACAGAAACTGGAAACATGAACTTTCTGCAGCTTGCCCCAGTAATCGACTGGTATTGCAGAGAACAACATAGTTACAGCAACAAACATCTCTGTAATGATTTGAATTAGCTGCTTACACAATGGTGCTACTTGATTGTTCTGACAGAAACACGGAAGCAGGCTAAGCTTTCCACAAACCGAGTCATTAGTGAAACAATCCCCTCAGCACTGCTTTTTTAGGACAATGCTGCTGTAAAAAGAGAAGAAAAAAAAAAATGTACAATAGTACATATAGTTTTATAGTAAAATGGTATCTGAACAGATTCAGTTTTCCTTGTTTTGTTAAAGCATATACAGCTTTATAAAATATAAACCTTCCAAAGGTCAATTTTAAAAGCTTAGAAGAGGCTTTGCTAATTCTAAAAGTAACAGACAAAATACCATTTTGCTCCTACAAGATATGTGTTTTATTTTACCTCAACAGTTTTAGCCTTGGAAGGTGAGCCATGAACTCGACTACCATGTTCTGTGTAAACCACCACCAGTCAACTGAAGACTCCCCCTCGGATGGGAATGCTCTCGTTCAGCCCGTGTTCTATTAGCTTGATGTCCTCCAAGTCATCCTTGATGATGCTGATTAGGTGACTCAGCCCTTCTTGCTGCTGCTTCAGGTGCTGCAGATAGTTCAGAAACCAGTGTGAGTATTGTTCAGCTTCACAGACTTACTAGGTAATATTTCTCAAAAGTGTCATGGCTGGTGCCATTGGCACATTGGTAAGCCTGGCATCATTTCTTTGAGGAAGGAATAACAGCGTTTTCTGTACTAAGAGCCTATCTCCACAGAGTGGTTTTGTGCAATACCTTGGCGCCCTGGCACTGAGACCAATTAAAAGGATGGCTTCGTCAAACAAGGCAAGAAGATGACATTCCAGATCCAGTCAGTGTGTGTCTGGTTGAAGCTCAAAGAGTAGGCCAGGGTTCTGCCCAGTAATACTTACTTGCTTGATTTCCCTTAAGAGGTCAGCATCTATGTAATAGCGCTCTTCAGCCCGCACTGCTCCAAAGTGGTTCTGCATCCTGATCTGGGACATGAGCTCATTCAGTCTGCCCTGGGAAGAGAAACAGGCCTAAATCAAACACAACTCATTTACAGCTGGCAGAGCTCCAGTGTCTACCATTCCTTGAGTCTCTGGGGCTGGAAGCATTGCTGCTCATTCAATTTTTAGATGTTCTGGAACACATGGAAAGGCTAAGTGACTCCAATATTTCCAAGATTTTAAACTACTGAAATACCTATTGGCTGTTCAGCAAAGAGCATGATGCTACAACCTACTCACATTGCTGGACTGAAAGCCTCCCAGAACCAATATATACACCTGGTTTGGAAAACTGACATGTTTTTAGTGAGGAAAGCCCAGAGTTGTTAGCCAAACTCTGTCAGCCACTCACCTTGAACTGCGTGGGTGCGTTAAGTTCACATTGAATTGTATCCAACTGTACACGAAGCTGCTCCTCATCCGCTTGAATGGCATAACCACTTTTCCTTTGGATCTCCTGCTTTATTAGCACCTACAAAAGAAGCCTTTGACGTTCATTAGAGAACACTTGGCCCATCCCTCCCCCCACCAGCCCATCTCTACATCTTTTTGCCCTTCCTTCAGCCTGTTTCTCACTGGATTTGCTGTGTCATTTAATCTCCTGCTCTAAGACCTCAGGGCAGTCCTGTGGTTTTGGGTAAGTGAGAGAGAAGGTTCCCAAGTACGGCAGACCTGAGCTTTCCCTGACAGCTCTGCCTGGTACTTAAATGAACACCTGTTAGCTGAAGTCAGAATAATTTTCAGCACTGGCCTGCACAAGATGGAACAGGTTGTTCTTCCCTCTGAGACTGCTTGTGGCACTAAACTGTGTCAAAGGACTTAATTAGATTATCCCTGTTACCTGCAAAGTTCTGTGTGAAAGCGCCATCAGTTTCCTTTTGTACTGTGCAATTTTTGCCATAGTTGTAGTTTGGTTTTTCTGCAGCTCACTGATATCTTCTGATATTATCTGCAGAGGAGATATGGGAGTCAACTGGAAGTCAGAAGTTTTTGATAACAGATCATGTTAGGCCTGATTTAAAATTGCGAGTTTTGTGACATTGCCCCGCCCAGCAACTTGGTGTCCTTGACCCAGATGATTTTAGAAAACTTTCTTCTACCTCTACTCTTCTGCTTTGTGTTTATTTTCATACACAACTGGGATTTTCAGAAGGCATTGGAGAATTGGTTGCCCAAATTTGAAAGTCCACGCCAATACAACTTAATGGACTTGGTGTGGATTAGCCTGTAACAAAACAGTAAGCTTGAACCTGAAACAAATGAAAGCCAAACCACTGTGCTCAGTTTCTGGGCAAACACCTATTTAAGGGATAGATTAAGAACATGGTTCACATTTCAGTTTTGAACACGCAGGCGGAGGTGCATTTAACAGCGCATCCTTTGTCAACAGCAAGTCATGATAAAGATGAGCAACCTTACATCTAATCGAGTTTGATGCTGTTTGGTCATCTGATCCTGGACCTTCAGTCTTCTCAGCAGTTCCTTGAAACCCACCATTGGCACAGGAATAAGCCTATGAGAACACAAGTATTTCTTACAACATGTTTTTATACTGGACACATGGTAAGGATTAATAATTATGAACAGAACCTAATATAAAGACACAGATTAAGTTGATCTTTTATAAATTAATACATAACCATATCTACTTTTTCTAAGCTCTAGAGTCCCCACTATTCCCAACAACCTATTCCTTTTTCATAAAGAAACCAGCCCAATTTATCTGTAACCACTGGAGGGTACAAAGGTGCATGCCCTTCAGCAATAAAGAGAAAAAAACGTAACGGCTGCAAAAAATAAGTCACAAAAACTAATCCATGTAACGAAGGACACCACACCTCCAAGGAACCCAAGTAAGACTCTTTATCCTGACAGCTCCTAAGCACCTAAATGGGTAAAGAGATTAAGACAGGCACTTCCAGTAATCTCCACTGCTTTCAAGGGGATCAGCACCTGGCCAAGTTGTACTCGAGTAACTTTCTTGCAAGTTAACTGAAGGGTACTATGCAATTATTATCTCCTTCTCCCCTTTCCAAGCTTTGTTGCAATACTTCAATACTTGGACAGACTATTTGACTTACTTATCAGGATCAGGATTATCAACTTTGGCTTGTTCCCATATAATAGGATCAACACCTGAAAAAAAAAAAGGATTTTTAGTATGGCTGATAAATGTTACAGCTGCTAACCAGGAAAAAATGCTGTGAAATGCACAAACCCTATGAACTATGCTAACCCAAATGCCTGTTACACAAATTAAGGTTAATTAAACTAGGGTAGTTCTTTAAAAGTCCTGGTCCTGAGCAGGGGCAGTAAATTCAGACCCAAAGGCTGTCAAGCACTCCTGCAGGTTTGAAAGCAGGGGAAAGGAATAGCCCATAGGTGCTCCCATTGCATAATCCATACTTTAAAGGCAGAAATTCTTACTGCTCTCACCATATGCCACACTTGGGTCATCTGTCCTTTTAAAGCTGCTTATTGTGTGAAACAAACAAATACTTTAAAAAGCAGTAACTAAGTGATCAAAGTACCAAATCAGTTGGCAAAATAATCCCAGTAGAAGTTAGCTCTGACTTTTCTGCAAGACTAGGCCCAGTGCCTTTTCCAACCCAGACTTTATAACCTTTCATATCCTAAACATGGACATATATAAAAGCTATAGACACAAAGGTTAAGTCATCTAATCAAATGACATGAAAAGCCCTTAACTACTCTAAAACAAAGCTATATGTGCACTGTCTGTGGCCACATAGGCAAGCTAAGAGAGCCATCTGAAAACTAGCAAGTGAGTACAGGACACGATTATTCTGATTTTTAACTTTTCTTTTCTTCTTATTCCTTTCACAGGTGTTTTCCAGCAGGCTGACACCCGCTTTTTCCCCGGAGAGCCCCGAAGGCCCAGCCCACGCACCGGCAGGAGGGTTCTGCAGGAGCTGCTTGACTTGTGCCGGGGACAGCTCTGTCCTGGCCATGGACAGGCTGACCCCCAGCTGCTGCAGGGATGATTTGATGTTGGCTTGCTCAAAGTGGGTGTAGAGGGTCGTCGCGGGGACTCTCCTCGAGGTGCCGTTGGGCGAGCGCTCCACAACGTAAATGATCACTTCTGTCCTGAGCGAGGCAAAATGCGCAACGTCAGGAAAAGGCCAGCAGCACGAAGGAGCTAACACAATACACAGCCACCCAAAATCTAAGCTATCACTTCTCCCAGCCGACTTGTAACTTCCTTTAGCTAAGTGAGATGCAAAGGACCCGTAGCTGCAGGGTTTAACGCAGCGAGGGAGAGAGAGAAAAGCTGTAAATACCATTACATTCTCTGCTCTCCCCAGTTTTACCAACCATATTCTATGGTGATACTAGTACTACATTAAGTATAACGTAAAATCTCTGGAAAGGTACTGGACTTAATGCCGTAAGAAAACATATATGAAGGAATAAGAGATCCAAATCAAGCTCAGGATGAACAGATGTAAAATCAAGGAGAAGGGGAGACAGCAGACTTGGGCACCAGCCCTTTCTAACATGCAATATAAATGGGCAACCCTGTGGGAAGTTCACGTACTGGTCATCGGGCATCGTTTTAACACCTTCGACATTGACAGTGAGGGTCTGGTTTCCTCCCAAAATTTTGTGTAGTGATTCTACGAGCTGCTGCTGCTGGCTTCGAATATCTGCTTCTTTTCTGTTAAACACCAAGACCACGAGGCCATCTTCATCTTTGTTGTTGGGCATTAAACTGTAACCCACAGCCTGCCAAGGAACAAATGAAAAATGAAGGTACGTTACTTAGCAAATGCATATCTTTGTGGCGTGAAGGGGAGAGGCTAAATCTCTCTATTTTTAGAGCAGCTGGTTCAAAATTTAACTCACAGTGTATTCAGAGCTGCAGAAACATAAAATCAATCCCCTTTTAAATCAACCTCTCAGACAGCCATCAGTACAGCAGCTTTTGAAACAGTGTGGATTTTTACAAAAAGTTCCTAAGTATCTTTTTCCCATCAGCGGAGTTGCCAACACAGCAGAGCTGACAGCAATCAGGTACATTTTACAAACTGACCCTTTTTCCAAATTGCAAATGGAACCAGAGGATCAGACTTTATTACAAGCAAAAGCAGAGTGGCAGCTTTTACCTCCTCTTGCCTATCAGCTGTCACCCCAAGACGGCACTGGTGACAGGGTGGACAGCAGGGGCCTTTGTGAGGCCCTGACACTGCATGTGGGTGGGTGACTTGCGCCTTTCCCCTCCAGCAAGTTCAGCTGAAGAGAGAAATGAGCTGAGGACATGCCCAGGAGTCCGGTTCTGTCAGCAGACACTAATCACCTGCCATGGTGAGCCTTGCAGAACCAGCCATCCTGTCACGGAGGACTACAGTGACAGCTAAGGAAGAATTTGTTTTTAAGCACATCACACCTCCGGTGTTTCTGCTTTAAATAAATAACTCTTCCATGATCTCTTTATGCAACCCAGCCTTTTCAAACTAGAACAGATTTATTTTACTTCACTGTGGTCGTTCAAACAACGGCCTGTAACACGTACCTCAGCAGCATGCGTTTCTTGGTCTGGAGCTGCATGCTTCTCATGTGTCCTAGAGCTGGAATTGTGTACAAGTGGATTCCTGTGGAACCCTGCATGTAATGCTTCTTTCTCATCTGATGCCGGATGTTTCCAGAGGCAATAACCAAAACAGCTTATGACACTTTGCTCCTATCCCTGTGCCACCTTCTCCCCTATTTTCGGCAGGCATCTTCCACTGGTGGCACAGATGGAACTTGTCAGTATTTCACTTAAGGCACGTGAATTCACGGCATTAGAAACACTCCAGTCACAGGGACAAGAGTAAACCTAGTATCTGGCATTGTCTAACCTGAAGACTCTTCTTTTTAGTAAATGAAACTCTAAAATAACCGATTTTGCATCACACAACTTACACTGAGCAATTTTTCAAAGCTCAGAAACCCTGAAAGCAATTTCAGACAACAACTTACAAGAAAATAAGCTTTCGGGTGCATTGCCAACAAAATGTTCAAGGTAATACTGAAAAAGGTGATGCAACAAAGCCAAACATTTGTTCGGCAGGCACAGTTGCTGCAAAAATGTTACAGAAGTCTCATAATGTGCATAATCAACACTGGAGTTAAGTAAGTATTAACCTACATTCAGGACACAAAGTTCGCACTCCAAAGGATCAGCTCAGGGAAGGAGGGTATCACCACGCCTGCCCCAAATCCCCTCACAAGCCCGAGGCTTAGCAAGACAGTCAGCAGGTGCGGGATTTGCGGAGGATGGAGAGCCAGGAATTCTTTGTCCACATGAGAAGCAAGATCTGGAACTGCTGACGATTCCACACAGGGAATGGTGTCAGCAAGAGCACTGGCAAGGATAAAGGCTGGTGGATTTTAAACCTGGCACAGGCCAGGTTCATAGAGAGTTATTTTAATCTAGACAAAGCAATGAAGAAAGACCCTGAAGTTCTTATTCCAAATGTTCAAATCTTCTTTCAGACAAGAAGGTTATTTTTAATTGTTTGTCTTACTGTAACATACACAGATACACATTAAAATTTATTTCCATACATCTGTTCCAAGTACACACTCACTAACCTGAATGCTAGCACATGAAAGTGTTACTTTCATGATCCACATCTGGGCTCATTATCTAGTCCCTCCACACCACCCAGATTTGCAGCATCTTCGAACCTTTTAGTATGCATCAGAACTGAGCAGATTACCTGGGAAAATACTGTTTCAGAATACTCTTACCAGCGACAAAAGCTGATTTAAACCCCATGAGACGCTCAGACTCAGCAGAGAACGGGCATCGGCGCCCTCTGTGGGCAGCTGAAGCACGCCATACCTTAAACCTGCAGAAGGGGTTTTCCTGCGTGAACTCCACGGGAGCGATGTTGTTGTTGAAGTACCCTTTGCCCGTGCCCCAGAAGGCCTGGAGCTGGTTCCATTTGGCCAGAATGGCATCCCTCTCATCTCCCAGCAGCGTCGGGGCCGAGAGGGCGCTGGCTGTGTTGATGAGCTGGTTGGACTGAGCGGGTGTCTGGGCAGGCTGGTTGAACAACCCGCTGCCTAACGCTGGGTGGGATGAAGAGAAACAAATGAACTCCTTGACCGACCACGACCATGGTATCACCTACCATCTGCCTATCACTGGCATCACTTCTTATCACATTCTCAGAAGCAAAATAAGAACACCAAATGAATAAATGAATTAAAATCAGGCATGTTTCTTAAGTGTCTTTTTACAGTCATTCTTCATCTACAACAGAAGTTCCTGAATGCTACATTAGAAGAATTTTTTTTTTTTTTTTTTTTTTTTTTTTTTAAATGAGACACCTGTATTGATCCATGTCACCATCTGGCACCCTCAATATCTAAATCTGAGAGGCAGGCTGGCTGTTACAAATTCAGTGGACTCAGCCTGAAGCCGCTTATTATCCAACTCTCATTTAAATTAACCTCAATGCCTTTTTCCTCCCCCTTCTTGTAATGCTGTGACTGCAACATCAATTCTCTGACTACAATTTCTACCAGCATTAAACCAAAGGGGTAAATAGTGTTGGAAGCTCAAGGATGAAGCTCAGAGACTTGCTTGAGATCTAGTTTAAGAGTTTAAGTGCAACAGCCTCCTGTTACAACACACTTCTGTCCCACAACCTGAGCAACTGAAGGTGGCAGTCTTGCACTTTCACTGCTAGGGGATGGGTAAAACCAAAGGCCATACTCACTGGTCTGCTGCTGCTGCTGCTGGGTTCCAAAGCCTCCAAAGCCTAGCCCAGTTCCCAACCCGCTACCCAAGCCAGTTCCAGTTCCTGCGCCAAAACTGGTACCAAATCCAAAGCCTTTGTTCTGGGTAGCACCAAAGAGTCCTGGGAAAAGAAGTAGATGCTTATTGAGAAAAAGGGCACAGCAGCCATGTAATCCAAGGCACTCCTGGATTTGTTCTAAAGGCAGTCAGTCCTTCAGTCCCTTACCGCTGGTGCCGGTATTGGTGGGAGCAGAGAAGCTGAACGCCGGTGCCGCGGTGGTGGTGGTGGTCCCAAAGCCTCCGAAGGCACCTGGCAAACACAGACTGCGGTCAGGCAGTGGCACACGGCCCCCGAGCTGGGCACTACACGACAACCGACGGCACGCCTCGGGTGTTATGGGAACGGGTGCTGACAGACGGATGGCACACGGCACAAGCATGTAGTTCACACTGAGCATGGGGATCGAGTCCATCGTCCAAGGAAATGGGGGAGAAAACACGCACCACAAAGCCAGAACTTGTATGGCGTGTCAAGAAAGCAAACAAAAAGGCAGCAGTCAATTGACATCTTGCTCCTTTACCAGAGGGATGTGCTTTCTCTAGTGACAGACACAACTAACAGTACTATTTCTTAGATGCGTTCCCAGGAATACTTCCGGCCAACGTCACTGCTAAGTGTTTAATAAGCAACCTGACGTTTTGTGAACTTTACAAACAGTCCCAATCTCAGGGAACAAATCAAAGCCCGAGGCCAGGTACACACAGTCGCTGTGCTTACAGGCAAAATTTACAGGTAAAATTCTACTGGGTCCTTTTTTTTTAAAGCCTTGTTTCCCACTGATCCTCTCCTTTACACCTCAGTTGGAGGTTCAACCACTAGTACAGGAAGACGGATGCAAAAAGCAATCGGCCTTCCACAGATTTTCGACAAGCAGCCACCGGCCAGCAGGAGAGGACCTAAGCGAGTGCCTGAGCTCCAGTGGGGCCAACAGCACGGGCCCAAGGTGCACCTCTGGAGCGCTGACCTGCCTGGGAAACCAAGGTCTCTGTGTTTCATGCTGCTTTTACACGTGCTCAAATGAGAAAAGACAGTCTGCTACAAAGGATTTGTCACAAAGATGCTGCCTCTCCTAACTCACATGTCAATAGCAAAAAAAAAAAAAGGTTCTTTAGATCCAATACACTCTCAGTCCTTCTGCCCACAAACAAAATGAAAAGCGTAAATCAAAGCTGATACACAAGTGCACTTTATTTCCATTCAGCAAACATCTTAATGCGAGTGGGCACAAGAAATTGTTCCCTGTAACAGCCATGTTTCAGTCCTGCCAGCAAGCGGGACACCCTGGCAGGAGCACCAGCAGATGACACCACTTCTAGGTACCTTTGTACTCACAGCAAATTTAGTCATCCTGTCTTGCAAAGGGACCTGAGAGTACAAATTAAATATCAAAGTATCAAATTAAATATCAAATGGACTATCCACGGTCTCTTCTGGAGCAGCTCAAATGAAGCCAAACAAACCCCAGTGAGATCCCTGGAGTGCACAAAACAGATGAGAGGCGCTGACACGGAGAGCGATGACACTGTGGGATGGATGGAACTCCTATACGAGCAGCAGCAACGGGACCCTCCGGGCTAAATCCACACCAATCCAACAGAAGCATTAGAAATCCATCCAGGCCAGTGTTTTCATAGGGGTCGGGAAATATTTAAGGTGCAATGACAGCAGCTGATCGCTCAGATCTGATGGCTCTCCATGGGGCCACAAAGGGCTTCCTTAGCCACCCCCCAGGGCACCCATCCCGTGCAGGGTCTCCCTGGAGCACGAGGGCCCCCGGAGAGCTGGGGCAGGGCCGTTTTGGGATGCACGGCAGCTTTTGGGGAACAGGTCACAGCTGGGCTCTGACTTGGTGCCGGTCGTATACAATTGGTTTCTCCACAGAAACTACTGAGGTGCGGTGCATTCATGAGAGCCAACGCAAGGCCGATGGGGAGACAAGGGGGAAGATGAAAACATGACTGCAGTAGTCCAAGAATCTCATGTCAGGAAACGTGGCACAGGGACCAGCTCTGGGATTGCTCAGGATCACCTGGATTCATTCCCATTTCAGAGACTTTTGGCTACGGGGTTATTTTTCCTCAAAAGCTATTCCTCGAGAATTTAGCAGGCAAAACCCCTCCGAGCCCACGGCTCTCCAACCCTTTCTGTTTCCAGAGCTTTTATCACCAGTCTTCACTGGATATGAGGATTAGTAGTGGACACAGATTCCCAGTGAGGGATGTAATTCTTGGACCCCTGCTGGTAACATTTACCACAGAACACGTATTTATGCATTATCTACCTGCGCTTGCCAGACTGTTACCAAAATTGAATGGTGGAGTTGAGGTAGTGGAAACACCGAAATTCCCAATATTAAAATTCACCGCGGGATTAGCAGTTAATCCGAAACCCCCAAAATTAAACCCACTGGCAGTGGAGTTTGCAGTTTCAAGCCCACCAAATCCTGACGAGCGGGAAGCAGAAAAAGAGCAAGGCAACATTAGTTCCGAGTGAAAGGCAGGTCCCAGGAAAGAAGAGTTGAAGCATTTTCCATCCCCACGGGCAAGACAAGCACAGTTAGAAACAAGAGTAAAAGGTATTAACTGGCATTAAACATTATTTATTGGACACAAGGAGGACAGTTTAAAGCTCCACACACTGCTGCTGTAAGGACATTATTTTTCAATTATATTGCGCATAAAGCAGCAGCACTTCCCCACCTTATTTCAAAGCCGTACATGAAACCATCTCTGTGATTCAATATTCACATTAAGAGCAATTTTTACAGCCTAAGACTGCTCGATACAGCTCCATCTCTGTTGTGTAACAGATAGTAGCAAAATTAATTCATAAACTATCAGGAAAGCAAGAGTAAATCATCTTCATACAAATAATACACTAAGATACATGACAGCAGAATAACCATGAAACTCGGCACCAGCAGCTGAGGCAGCACACAAGCCTCAGCTACTCAAGGGCACACTTATCCAAGTTCTATTGCCAAAACCTGCCCACCTCAGCCTTGCTGGATGTACTGATGCATCCAGCACCCCTGGGATGCTCCTGAAACAGGTTCATGCTGGACAGACAATGGGAAGTCCTGAGGTGTGATCCCAGATTTCCCTCTGATATTGGTCTGTGAGTGTCATAAACCTTGCCCCGGTGTACAGGTAGCACAAGGTGTTTTTACTTTCAGATGAAGCCAGAAAGAGAGTGTGAAAGTCCCAGAATGGAAGAGACAGTAAAATTCAGGTTAACTACAGTAAAGATGAGTCCCGTCCAAAGGACTTGGTCGAAGCCAACAACTAATTATTTTAATAAGTGAGGGTAAGGAAAGCTGTCTTACACTTGACCACGACTGGCAGTGATAAAAGAAGAGGGGAAAAGGTCTTCCTCTACAAGTTAGTCCCTGTCTTTTACCTTGCTCAAAAAGGAACTTCCAAGGGCATCTCGTCCAAACGACGACTTTATTGCAAGCAAAACGCCGATCCGAGGGACCTGCACCACCTCATCCCAAGCGCCTCAAAATTAACTCCCGGGCCCTCCGGGGGCCGGGCGGGGCGCGGGAAGGCGCCTCTGAGGCGGCCGCGGCTCTCATTGGCCGGGGGGCACGCGCTGCCGGCCGCCGCCGCTCCCATTGGCCGCAGGGCACGCGCGGG
>VZSE01010916.1:0-10291 GCA_013398275.1 Promerops cafer
GTTTACCAGTGGCCCCTGGCCAAGCGCGGGCGTCCCCTACGACTTACTGGCCCCCCCTTTGTCAAACATACCGTTTGTCCTCAGCCACAGGAGGTTCTTCTCTGCTCCCACAGCAAGCAGCTGGGGAAGGAGTTCCTCCGAGGAAAGGGCTCGGGGCACGCCTAGGAGGCTGTCCCATAGTCGACCCTGCAGCAGACCAGAGAGCCTCCTGGCTGGCTCGCCAACTGACATGTGGAAATAGAGACTCCACNGACATGCGGAAATAGAGACTACACAACCAGCAGGTTAGTGAAGTAGATATGTTTGTTTATTCAGCGCTGGACACACAGGGAATCACTTCATCAAAGCTGTGTGCGTCTGGCAGAGCAGATGCTCTGTTTTATATACACTTAAGCTCATATATATTTATCATCGCCTATACAGATCCATAACCTATCCCCGCCTGCTCTCGCTTTGTATGTTTATCAGTTTTTATTGCTCTATGCTTGCCCACTTTTAGCACTGCTTTCTGGGGGTCTTTTGGGCAGGGGTTGTGGGATGAAGTAAGCAGTCTTCCTCATGTGTCCTTTGAATGAACCTGGTCTTTGTGCAGACTGTCTTCACATCTGGCCATTCTCCAAGGCTTCTGGCCATGGTCCAAACCACAGATGCAGTTTTTACCAGTTTTTCGAGTACTACTTCAGTCTTAAACAATAGACAATGTTCCCTTAAGGTATAGGAAAGAGGACCATCTGCTCTCGATTACACAGCACTATAGGAAAAGGACCATCTGTTCTTGATTACACTGTAAACTATAGTCAGTTTAACCCTTGATTACACAGCCAACTATAGTCTGTTTAACCCTATATCACTAATGTGCAGTTCAGGGATTTGGCACCACAGGGTGCAGGAACATGCTGAGTGCCTGAACAAGCTTTAGCTCTGGGTGTGATTTCCTCAGTTCACCAGTTCTCACACAGTTAATTGAAGCAGTTTCATGAGTGCTGCCAAAGTGAAAAGTTTGTGAAATTAAAAAACAAGAAAGCATTTTTCTAGTTTTTCTGCATACAGAATATACAGTATCCCGAGTTTCTGATTGAAGCCGTTTCCTAATTGTTAGGAATAAAAACCTAAAGAAATCTCAACACCTAAGTTGTAAAGTTAATAAGTTAGTTACCTGTTATTAAGTTGTAAAGTTAATGAATTAAGTTACTTGTTAGTAATTAATGTTATTAATGATTGTACAGTTAATAAGTTAGATTAATGTTCCAATTACCTGTTGTCAATAATCACCTCTGCTGCTTCCCAAAATGGCGACTGAGACCTTAAAGGGGAGGGTGATGTCAACACGTATGCAAATTGAGAGACACTTCATATAGAACAGCAGCAGAAACCCCTGAGATGATGAGCCACCACAAAATTGAAAGATTTAAACAATCTTAAGTAGAGAACAATGTGCAATTGTCTCCTAAATACCCCTAAAGATTTTTAACATCTTACCATAACCAACAAGGAAGTTAGCTAGAGCAAAAACCCTAGACTTCGAGCCAAGATGTCTTCCTGTGGACTCCCGTGAGGACGAAAGCCCCAGCTTTGCCATGGTGTGTGACAAAGCTGAAATCATTCTCCTCCTCTGCGCTGGACCTGGGAGCAGCGGCGGTGTGCGTGACCCCTCAGGCCCTGTTCTTAGCTGATCTTTTAATAAAGGCATTAAAAGGAGCCAGTCTCCTGCCCTGTTCATTTCACTAATGAAGTATGAATGTAGAGTGAAGACCAGAGCTGTGGGGAATTCTTAGTGTACCCCTTCAGGTGAACTGAACGCATGTTTTTGCTTAAATATAAACCCAGAAAAACTCCTCCACAGAGCTTTGGACAGAATCTTACCACCATAAGCTATTCTCCAAGGACTCAGCACAGATGTGTCCAGAGCTGACCGCTCACAGACAGCTGCACCAGCTCAGGGTACCTGAGCCCAGCCTTGGGCCCAGCCCCAAGCCCAGCTCTGCCACCTGAGATGACACTCCCATTTCAGGATGCTACTGGACAATGCTGTGGCTGTTCCTTATCACCAAGAGGATCTTCACTCCCTTCCAGTCCTTCAGTCTGATAGGAAAGATGAGTGTGTTTATAAACGACTTGATGGGTGAGAGGCTTTAGGAGGAATGGGTGTTAATGTCTTCAAAATGTGTCCTAATGTCTCTACAAACATCAAGCTGCACAAGTTTGTTAAAAAACCCAAACAGTTTGACCCAGACAGTTTGAGCTCCTGAACTTTAGGGTAATAGACAAATTGGTCTGCCCAAAGTCTGTTGCAGAACCCAGATAGCCTGAACTGCCGAACATTGGGGGGAAAGTGGCGACACATGTTCAAGGGGGAATATGTGGTAGGTGGTTTGGGAAGGCTCTACCTTCCTGGTACCTCAACCAGTGGGGAAAGGAAGAGAGCAACATGTGGTTGGGAGTTTAGGATAAAAGGAGGCTCCGCTCTCCAAAACCTCGAGAGAGACCTCACTGGTGTGTGCCTCAGTGGACTCTCTCCCTTTGTTTGAATAAAGCTGCAGGACTCCTCTGTCTCCTTTGTGGACACTGGCTTCTGGTAGTGTGGCTTCTCTGCACAAGTCTCTGGCATTTTTAGTTACAGCCTGTTTAAACCTTTCCTCAGCTGGGCCTTCTCCATTCCAGGTTATTCCTTGGTCCTAAACTACCATTGCTAAGCAGTTACAACCAGAATTTCCCCTTCAGGGTCCTGGCACACCTTGCTGCAATGGCAGGAAAGCTCTCAGGGTTTCCTTACTGTGCAGAAGGACATGCTCCAGAGTAGGGCTTCTCTGTGGCACCACCAGAGGGACAGGGCAGGAGAGGATGGCTCCTTCTCCCAGGGACAACTGCCGAGTGTGAAGGTGGGGGTGCAGCCAGGGGTGCCCAGGGCTGTGCCACAGAGCAGGGCCCCTGTGCTCCAGGGCTCTGTTTGCCAGGGCAGGGACTCCGCTCCCTGCCAGGGGCAGCTCTCAGCTTCCCCAAGGAGGTCCCCACAGCACTGCGGGGGAGAGGCTGAGGTCCAGATCACCTTGTGAAAAACAGAGTTCACTCCTTAGAAATTTTAAACGTTTAATAATAGGATAAAAGAAGGACAATATTTCCAGCGCTGGGGTGCTTTTGACGAATGGCCAAAGAGCACCAAAAAAGCTTAAAATCAAGTTCTCTATATACAGTTACATTGCTGGGGTTACATGCATATTCATTTGCTTATACATTATTTAAACATTCCCGAGAGCTTTTGATGTTGCAGGAACTCTTCATGTTTAAGTTTCCCATCCTGACTTATCTGTATGACATCCTGAGATCAAATCAATAAATCTTATTCCTTCCTGTGATTTCATTCCTGTTGTTTCACACTTTTCTGATAAGAGGAGTTAACGAGCTCTTCTCCAAGTCTTCTCCGGTGCTCTGGTTTGTGTCACTGTTATCACTTGGACAGGTCAGTCCACTGTCACTGTTCTTCTTAGTTACACAAAAGCCTTTTCACATCTTAGGTTTTGCTAAGGTCTATAGTACAGTACGTTCATCACACTACTATTTC
This sequence comes from Promerops cafer, assembly GCA_013398275.1. Lineage (NCBI taxonomy): Eukaryota > Metazoa > Chordata > Aves > Passeriformes > Nectariniidae > Promerops > Promerops cafer. Next base: position 3,560 of record VZSE01010916.1, read on the forward strand.
TATAAGTGATACATAGATATCATATTCATTACACTACTATTTCTATGAGCAATACAGTGCATACTTAAACTGATAGATTATGTTATATTAACAAGCAGCTAAAAAGAGTTATAATTTGTACCATATCTAAATACTTATGATCAATAACAACATGCAAAAGCTAATACATTAATGCAAAAGCTAATATTATCTGGTTATTTTTAACAACCTCATTTCTAGAGGTGCTTTTCAAGTAGCACATCAAGGTCAGGGCTACCCATAAGGAAATGTACTTTTGTAAAGGTAGTTTCTGGGGTCTGTGCTTTCATCTTCCTGCTGTGGTTGGGGGGCAAAGAGTGGTTGGTGTGTCTGTCAGTGAGTGCGACCACCAGCAAATATCAAACCAAGCAGCCAGAGTATATAAAAAGAGGTCTGAGATCTAGTTAGTTTAGAGACCATAGGCCTGGATCAGATGTTGGAGAGCCCCAAGAGCCTGTGAGTTGGTATGATAAATATATCACAGTGTTGGCTTTCACAATTGTTAGAGTGAATACTATGTGTTTTATAATGTTGACTTTTGTAAGAGAAGTTTTGCTAAAGTTCTTTTAATGTGAATGTTGTGTTGTGATACCAATGTTGGTGAAGAGCTGTAATGTTAACATTTAACCAATGAATGAATCGAAACCTGTTCAATGTATCAAAAAGTAACAAATGACCACGACTAGGACAACTGCACATGCTCCAAAAAAGCGGGACAGAGGAGGAACTATGTTAAAATGTTTGAATACATATGACCGTTTGTAAATATGTATTAGGCTGATGCAATACCCAGGGTATATAAGGGATGTTGCTGTGTTGACTGGTGTGCCTCCGGCTGTGGCTAAACACCCAGCATTGTTCCTTTTGCTTTATTGACTTTGTCCCCTATTGTCTCTTATTAAATTTTCTTTAAATTTTAACTGAGGAGTGGGCTTCGTTTCACACAGTTAGCTACTGGATGGACACTGTGACCTAAACACTCTTGGAGAAACTGAGGAGTCCTGTGAGGCAGGTAATGGGAATGTCTTAGGTCTGGACCTGGGGGTGAAGTTCCCTTTGTGTGAGAGAGCAGCAGAAATGTGTGGGCACTCCTGGGGATGGGCAGTAGGGCAATCCACAGGAAACAGCAGGACAACAGGAGGGTTGGTGGGAGACATGCACTGTGGACTTCCTGAGCAGGAAGAAGTCGCTGAGGCCTTCTCTGACAACTGGAAGAAACCTCATGTTTCCTGGTGCTAGTTCTCATGGGAGGCCTGAACTATCCCAGTATCCGATGAAGGGATAACACAGCAAGCCAGCCAGGAGGTTTTTGGAGCTTATTAAGAGTTTTTCTGATGAGGGTGACTGAGGAGCCACTGACGGAGGGTGTCTCGCAGGACATCACACTTAGAAACAAGATCAGGACTGTAACAGTAAGGGGTGAGGAAGCAAAGGTGAGGGCTCCAAGAGGATGGAAAAAGGCAGAGAGCAGGACTTCAGGAGAATAGGCTTCAGCCTGCTTGGTGACCTGCTAAGAAGAATTCCATGGGATATTGTCCTGCAGAGAAGAGGAAAGAATTATTTCATGCTCAAAAATTTTGTCTTCAAGCTCCAGAATACCTCACCTTGTCATGCAGGAAGGCAAAAAACACTGTAGAAGGCTGGTATGGATGGGAAAGGAGCTCCTGACAAAAAAACAAACATGAGGAAGAAGCACAGAGACAGTGGAAGCTGCCTGCCAGCCTCAGTGGTGCTGGAGAGAGCCATTTGTGTGTGTGTTTGTGCAGAAGGAACTGGAGGGGAGAGGGGATGCCAGGGGCAGCTCCTGCATAGATTGAGAGCCCAACATCAGCTCCTGGAGGGATCCACACTCCCTGTGTGTCTATGTAGGCCTATATTTTCCACTAACACAAACAGTCCAACCCTCATTTCTCCTTCCTCCACTGACAGTGGTTTTCCTTGGCCTACAGACCTGCTGAGGTCCCTTCCAGGTGAGATTCTGGAGACCTGCCCTGCAGAGAGATCTGGGGCTTTGGGCTGATGGCAATATGCCACCAGTATGTCCTGGCAGCCCAAAGGGCCACTGTGTCCTGGGAGGATCAGGCCCAGCACTGCTGGCCAGGCCAGGGAGGGGATTTTCCTGCTCTGGGGCAGACCCACCTCCACTCCTGGGGGCAGTTCTGGGTGACACAAGAAAAGGACATCAAAGTGTTCAGAGGAAAGTGACCAAGATGGTTAAATGCCTCAAGGGCAAAACTTAGGAGGTGCAGCTGAGGTCACTTGGTTTTGTTCTGCTTGGAGAAGGGAAGGACAAGGGGTGACCCCACTGCAGTCAAAGGGGGCAGTCCATGGGGTATGCTTGTCTCCTCTGGTCATCAGTGACAGGACACAAGGAAATGGAGTGAGACAGGGTCAGGGGAAGTTCAGAATGGACATTAAGAAAAGGTTCTTCACCCAGAGGCTGGTCAGGCACTGGAACAGGCTCCCCAGAGAAAGTGGTTGGGCATCAAGCCTGCCAAGGCTCAAGCAGTGCACAGATAAGGCTCTTAGTCATATGATTTCATTTCAGGTTGTCCTGGAAGGAGCAGGGACTCAAGGATCTTTATGAGTCCCTTCCCAAGTTGAGAGAGTCTATGATCCTGTGATACTGGGTGCTATTGAAAGGACCAAGAAGGACAAGGTAAACATCAGGCAGTCAACATGGGTTCACAAGGGGAAACTGCTGTTTAATCAATTTGAGGTATTCTATAATTCCCTGATTTGTTCCTTCAGATACCTCTCAGTTTGCCAGCTGTAGCAGGATGTTCTGCCCTGGTCAAGTAACTCAGACAATGCCCTATTTACAAGGCTCTCAGTGGTGGACTGAGAGTGGGTGTCATGCTGGTTTTGGTGTTGAGTTATGCTAAATCCAGTTTGGCTCATCAACCCCAAAATTAATATCCTGATAGTAAGGCAAAGATTTGGAAGATAAGCTGCTAAACTGACCCAGACACATATGACTGCCAGCTGATCCTTTGCACCTTAAAAGTCCAGTCCTCTTTCATAGGGTAGGTTCTTCTGGACTGGCTGGAGGTTCCTCCTTTGGGTGGGGACACCTCTCAGTGTCTGAGCAAATGAGATTTTGACCATCTGCAGGCCTGGGTGAGATATTAACTCTTTCGGTGCACAGATAAGACTTGCAAACCTTCAATCCTCCCTCGGGTGAGAGAAAAGGACAGAGTAAGAACATGTAGAGGAACAACATGAAGACACCAAGGTCAGTGAAGAAAGAGTCAAGTCCCAGATGGGAGGGATGAGGAAATGCCTTGATCTTAGGGCTGAAATCCTCTTGTAAGGCTATGGAGAAGAATGTAATTGATACATCAGACTCTTTTTCCCTGTAACTCGCTGAAAAGTATGGGGAGATGAAGTGTGCAAATTGTAGATATGAGCAAAGGCCTCTATGCTAAAGTAAGCATATGTTGAAGTAGCTGTGATCCCATGAGAAGTTTGAACAGAGAGAGTGATGAAGACCCTCTGCCCCAGGGAAAGAAGAAGAAGAGCTCTGTTCCCAGTGATGAAGATGATCTCAGAGATAGATAAAGAGAACTTTTGCTCTTGAACAGCTCATCTTTAAAATAGTACCCCATAAGTTGACATGGCTCATAAACGCAGCTGTGGGAAAAGCTGTGAAAGATCTGAGGGACTTCACGATTGCAACATTTCTGGGCGGCTGCTATTAGTGGAAATTAAAAGCTATGAGAGAACTGTTTTCTTGTGGAGAAATCTCCATAAACTGACAAGAGGGACTCCTCTCCCTAAGTGAACTGAAGAGAGACTCTTCTAGAAGTGATAAACTGACTGAATTGTTTCTTCACATTGTTAGTAGGAAAGAAAAGGTTGTAGGGAGGAGGAGAAGTGTTGTAAAAGGTTTTATTCTGATTCTTATTATTCTTTGCTTTTAGTTGCTGTTAATAAACTTTCCTTTATATCCTTAAAGTTTTGAGCCCACTTTGCCTTCCTCCTAATCCTATCTCACAGCAGAAAATGAGTACCCACCACATTAATTGGTGCGTTGACTGGGAAATCTCAAATTAGCAAACCAAAACCACTACACAAAATTGGTGTTTCTGCCTGGTTTCGAACTGAAACCGCCACAACTTCAGAAAAAGGGGTCGAGATTTTGTAAGATCAAATTAGCAAGTCAAAATGACTTGATTACACTTTCAGTGCAGAAACACCTGGGTCTGACGGTATAATCCCCAATCAGCCAGGGCTAGGACTTGGCCACAGCCTTAAGCCTTGACTGAGAGGGTTTCCCTAAAATACTTATAAGCAAACTTTTACTAATATAACTAAAGGAATGCATGTAAGTAACATTAAATAATTATCTTACAACCAAATCTCTTCATAAAAACTCTATGTATTAATGCTATCTCATTCCAGAAATACACTATAATCATGCAACTAACCTTGAATTTCTCTAATGAGCAGCCATTCAGTGAAAACATAAAGTTAGTTTTTAACAAAAGCAAAAAATGACTTGACAATACTTAAATTTGCTAATTTTCCTTCACAGAAGGTATATAAATCTAGGCTTGGGACATTAAAATTATATTAACATTAACTCCCTAAGTGGTTTCAAGAGATAACAAGCTCTGAGTCAGAAGTTGCTTTAGGATGAGAGGTTAGGTCTTTCATTCCAGTGGTAACCTTTTCCACATCAGGGAAGTAGCAAGGTGGGAGTTGTTCTTCCAGAAAAGGGTATTTTGAAAAAACACATCAGGTAATTTCTGCTTAAAAGGATAGCTTACAATTTAGAATTATTACAGGAACATCTATCACAAAAAGCAATCAGAGCAATGCTTTTGGGGTCACAAGGTGGTATGGTAAAAACACAACCTTAATAGTAAGGGTCCAGAGCAGTGTCAGCTCAAAGGGTCCGCAGGAGACGGGAGCCCTGGCGGGAGTGGTGGGGGTCGGGGGCTGCTCTGGGGCGGCTTGCAGAGCTGTGCCGGCGCACGAGATGGCAGCTGCAACTCCCTGGGGGGCATGCAGGGCTCCACCAGCACACAAGATGGCGGCTGCACCTCACCAGGCAAAGCCTGCCACGTGTGGGGACCAGGGATGTGGCACTGCTCCTGCTGGCGCTGCCCCTGCCGGTGCCGCCGGGCTCCTTTGGTCGCTTCCTCACTGCCTACACTGAGAGAGCTGTGGGCGTCTTGCCAGTCCCGCTGTGAAGGTGGCCCACCACTTGACACCATCCCCTGGCTGTGCCACATGGTCATGTGGTTGCCACGATGTGCTCGGCACCGCGTGCTCGCTGTAGCGGCCCCCATGGCCCCACACACTCCCCCCTTCTGCCGCCTCTGCAGCCACCATTTCACTCTTGCAGAGGGCAAATGAAGAGGGAGCATGTTATCAGAAAGGGCTTTCCCGGCTCCAGCCACTCACCACGACCTGGCTCCACCTGATTCTGCATGGCATGGGGCAGCAAGAGCTCTTTTGTGATAGTCAGGGTCCCCTCCAGGATCAAATGGATCGGGGGACCAAGGGCCATCTTCTGGTTCTCCTCCCACAGCCCCGGCAGACTTATGGTCGTTTGCTGGTGGCACAGGAGGGGTCGGCATGGCTGCCACAGTAGCACAAGTGTCCTTTGTTCGGTCTGCGGGTGCCACATGCGCCATGAGAGCCTCGCACACAGTCCTCCAGGATACAAAAGCTTTGGCACGGCGTCCTGCGGCCCCGGGCACCAGCAGGTCTGCACATGGCACAGGCATACCCGGGTCTGGGAGGGCTCTGGCGGTGAGGCAGGGCAATGTTGCAGGGATAGGGGGCTCGGAAGACAGTCGCTCCCCTTCTGGTTTCTGGCCCGTCTTTCCTGCTTGCAAACTCGATGTGGCACCTGGAGTGCAGGTGGGCCACTGGGGACATAATGGGAAGTAATTTGTCGAGCGAAGAACAGATTGTTTTGTCTACTTGGAAGGCTTTGTTGAAGAGAAAAGATATTAAGACTACTGATTATGCTCTTCGTAGTATGTTATCTTGGGCCAGGTCACAGTATTTTGAAACTGATATAAGTATGGCTTTTAGTGTGAGAGCGTGGAAGGAGGTTGGGGAGAGACTGTGGGATGTGATATTGAAAGGGGACAAAACGGCTGCTGAATTGGCTACCACCTGGAGACTGATCTATGAGATTTTGAAAGAATGGAGAAAGGAGCAGGACAGGAGAGAGCAGGGGGTGGAAGGAGAATCAGAGAGAAAAATCGAAGTTAAGGGGGAACAACAGAAAAATGAGGTTCAGCTTGGGAATATGCTTTTCCCTGAAGTGGAGACTGTTGGAGTTGCTTCTGCAGAGGCTTCTCCGGGGTCTACTGTTGTGGGAAATTAACAACAAACTGATATCTGTCTCCGAAAGACTATGTTAAGCCTGTGTACCCCTCCCCTGCACAGCAGTTAGCTGAATTGTGTCATGTCGAAATATGCTACTCCTGCACAGCAGTTAGCTGAAATGACTTCAAAAGAGCAGCAAGCTGAGCCATCTGCCCCTCCTCTCCCCCGACCTACACAAACAAATGAAATCATCAATGCTGTATCCTCCCTCGCCTGATAGTGAGGATGATGAAATGCCAGTGACAAGGAAACCTGAACCGGTGCATGGATCTGTCTGTTGCAAACCCCGTAATAGATCTAAGCCTGCTGCTCCCTGGACTTTACCCCCCTNTTGTGTCATGTCGAAATATGCTACTCCTGCAC
>VZSE01010918.1:0-22440 GCA_013398275.1 Promerops cafer
CGCAGGCGGCGAGCGGCGGGCACGGCGCGGGGCTGCGGGCTCCATCCTCGGCGGTACGTACGTGCTCCTGGCTGGGCAGCCCCGCGGGGACGCGGCTGAGCGCGGCGCACCCGCAGCGGAGGTGCCTTCACGGCTCTCGGCTTCTGCGTTCGGAGCCGCGGTGCCAGGGCAGGGGCTTGGGGCCGGGAGCCGGCGGCTGTACGGAGGCTTAGGGCTGGGGTCGGTGGACCAGGACCCGTGTGCGGGAAGACGGTAAAGTGGTTGCCAGCACCGCTCTTAAATGTTGACCATTTGAAGAGGCGATTTCCAGCAGTCCGTGCGGAGCTCTGCCTTCTGTCCCCGGGGGTCGGGGTGGTGGGGTCCGGTGGCATGCGGGGGGCTTTGTCCTGCCTCCCCCGGGCGCGTCCTTGGCTGGGGAGGCCCAGGTGTTTGCACAGAAAAAGGACGCTGAGCCTCCCTGCATGCCCCACGCCAGTCTGCTGGGGTGATCCTCCCCACCGCTGTCCCTGTGCGACGCTGCAGCTCGTCCGTGACAGGGAAGCGGCGCGGTGTCTGCTCACCAGGCGGAGCATTTCCCTTCACCCTGCTCATTCCCACAGGCAGAGCACCGGTGTGCCTGGCGTGGAGCTGCACAGAGCCTGTGAGGGCTGTGTGAGATGCTGCTTGCATCCCTGGCAAATGCAGGGGGTGAGATGGATCCTGCCAGGTTCTGCTGTTTTCTGCACGCTCTAGGCTCAGCTGTTTTGTTTAAGACTGCTTGTTGTTTTAGTAGCAGAAGGGACATAATATCTGTCCACAAGGCACGATTTATTGAGGGCTGGAATCACGCCAAGGAGTTTAAATTCAGATCGAACACGCGGCGTGATTGCAGGCAGCAGGCTCGCGCTTGCACACACCACGTTTCACAGACACTGCGCTCTCCCTCTGCTGCTGGTTCCTCCCACTAGGGACCATAACCACAGCAGCAAAATGCCTTTCTCTTTGCTTGTTTGTTTTATCATCTTTCCTTCCCTTCATCCCTAAGCATATCTGTATGGCAGCAGGGTCCTGAGGGCTGCTCAGAGGCCCTCTGCTGCTGCTGCCTGTTGTGTACCTGGTCAGATGCTCTGCTGGTTGGTAGCTGCTGCTGCTGTGGCAACAGGAGCAGGACTTCAGCAGCAACAGGAGGAGAGACATTTTTTCCAGGAGCTAAAAACAGCTCATTCTCCACAGACAGTTTTGCAATTTTGTGGGGGTAGATGAATCCCTGCTTGGAGTTAACATCTGCCTCCAAGCTGGATGCCAGAAAGACTGTTTCTTGACTGTGATTTGGTTTCAGACCGGCTCTTGAAAAACCCACCCAAAATGGTCGAAAAATACAGGTGATGTTGGCAAGAGGTAGCAGGATTTGGAAAAGCTCAAGTCCAAGCCCCACGTGCCTTGTTTGCAATGTTCAGAGTGTCCATGCACGGGCTTGGCCTCAAACCTGAGCCCTGGCTGCTGAGGTCTGACCTTGCGCCAGCGCAGCTCAGCCTCGGGCAGCCACCGAGTCCCCGTCTGCTGCTGAGGCCGGGGTGCAGGGCAGGGGCATCTGAGAGGAGCAGCTCTTGCCAGGGGAAGGTGCCAGGACACGCGCTGGGTCAGCGCGCCCAGCGCCCTGCTGCTGCGGGCGTCGCAGAATCTTGGAACCACACAATGGTTTGGGTTGGAGGGACTGTAAAGGTCACCCAGTTCCAAACCCCCTCCTATGGACAGAGACACCTCCCACTAGGCTTCACCATCTTGTGTAACATCTTCACAAACATTCTGAGTCTCAATTAGGTGGTTGGGGTTTTTTTGGTTCCTTTATTTCCGTTATTAGGAAACAGTTCCAGAGATTTATTGTATTGAAGATTAGAAACCTCCTAATTTTCCGCCAAAGCATGTTCAGGTCTCTCTCATTCCCATGCTTTCATCCCGCCCCCACATTTTCCCAGCCCTGGTTTTCAGTTTAAGCTGTTCTTTTTCTGTCTCTCTACAATTTCTTCATTGGCTGCAGCCACCCCCTGCTCTGTGTGTTGTGTGAATTGGGCCAAACTCTCTCCGGTTCCTGGCGCAGCTGCCAGTGCCAGCCTGCCACTGGGAGCAGGTTTTTGTGGGAGGTTTGCCCCAGTGCATCCTCCCTCCACTGCCTGGGCGAAGGAGCGGTGAGCTCCCGCATGCAGTGGGGCCTGGGAGCATGGGGTGGGATGTGCAGTGGATGTGCAGGTAGCCATGGTGACAGCGCCCAGGGACCCGGTGCTGGCACGGCAGCTGCTCGTCTGGCTGCAGCAGGGATGCCACCAGGCACAGAGGGGAGCACGGTGGGGGCACGGGTGCCTGCCCTGTCTCTGGAGTGTCCTGTGCAAGGCACCCAGGTGGGCATTGTGTGGATGCACAGAGCAACCCTCCTGCTGGATCCCGGGGAGGCAGAGTGCATGAGGATGCTTCCCTGAAGCATCCTCCCTCAGGCTCCACTGGCATGGGAAGGGGGTGGTTGGAAGAGGAGGAGAAAACAGGCACAGAAGATCTGTGTGCTTGAACAGGCTTTTCCTAGAGAGAGCCTTTTCATGCCTTTTCATGAGACAGGAATTTCATGCCCTTGCTAGCAAGGCAGGACTCTAAAATGGGTGGACTTGAGAAAACAAGCAACTCTGTACGTTAAATTCAGTGTGCTGAGAAGAATTCAACGAGCCTGGGAGCCCAAGTTTCTGCACACAGGGCTGTGATGAGACATGACCTGTGACCCTCTGCAGCAAAGAGCTGGTCCATGTGGTGGTGGGAGAGGTCAGCGGGGCTTTGGGGGCCACAGGCACCTGGCCGGCACGGGGGCCAGGTTGTCAGCCAGCAACTGTTGGTTTCCTGGGTTTCTCTCCTCTGTGCTGGGCACTTCCTGGGCTGCTGGGAAAGCTGGTGCTGCCATACCTGAGTGTAAGTGTCCCTCTGTGCCAGCTGCCTGAGAAGTGATGCTTTGCTGGTCGCATGGTGGCTTCCTCCTGGATCTGTTTTTTAGCCATTTCCACAGAAATGAGCAGGAGTGCTCAGATCACTTTGGAGCAGGGATGAGCCCACGAGCCATCAGTGGTTTCTCGAGAATGTGGAAGAGGAGCTGGAGTGTGGTTTGCAGCTTGAGCTGTGCATGGCCTTGGGCTCAGGAAGGTCTTGGCTTTCCTTTGTCTGAAGCTCTCCTCTTGGGTGACACACAGCCTCCCCTCCCCAGCGTGGTGGCCAAAGGAGCCCTCTCAGTTCTTCTGGTCTGAAGCTGTTGAACAGTGAAGAGCCACCCCTGAGAGCAAGCTGGGGTTTGTGGGGAGCTGCATTTGAGACATCAAGTTTCTCTTTTCACTTCAGCAGTACCATAAAGGGGAGAAAAGAATGTTTAAAATATTCCATGAACTGAGTCAGAGGTAATTTGGACACTGTTTTCCTTTGCTCTGTAGGTCAAGCTGATGATGTGCACGGCATGTTCTTCCTGTCAGGACAAAATCTAATATTTCTGGGTGCCCACAACCTTCTTTAGAATCATAATAGGAAGCTGAATGCCCTCAGAGTGCTGCAGGCAATATTAAAGCACTAATGATGTAATCAGTCTCTTACCTCAGTAAGAAAGGGAAGAAATATGCTGCCCTTGCTGGGCACAATCCTGCTCTGAGGTGTCACCAGCAGTGTGGCACTATTCCCAGTAGGCAGGGGCTGCTCACCAGGTTGGCTTGGAGCAATGGGATCCTGGTTCTGGCAGAGGCCCCTGGGAGATGTTAATTTAGACTGGTGCAGATGGTACTGAGGAGTTGTCCTCCCCCAGGGTTTTGTTCCCTAATTTTGGCTGCTCGGTTATGATTTGCCTGTGCCTGCTCTGAAAGTAGGAAGGTTTTTTCCTTTTTGTTTTTGAGCCTGTGTGAAATACCTCGGGGGGAAGAGGGGAAGTGAGAAAATGTCATTGCAGAGACTATTTCTGGAGGCACGCCCCTGCGGGTGAGATGGTGCTGGGCAGGCAGTGCTGTGGTACCCGGGAGCGAGGGAGGCTGGTGGCCTCAGGGGAGCTGAGGCTGGGTCCTTGGTGTATTTTTAACCTTTGCCTGGTTCAAATGCAGTTTGTCACCTGGATCCGTGGTGGCTGATGCGGCCCTGGGGGGCTGCCAGTTGTGTGGGGATGGGGAGCAGGAAGAGCTCCACTTCCATCACTGCCAGCCACGGATATCCCCAGGTGCTGGAGTGGGGTGAGGTGGGCTCGTGCAGGGGCTGCCCCACACCCTCCTGGACGGCAGGAGATGGAGATGTTTCCCTATGGCCACGCCAGGGTCCTGCCCTCTTGTGCACTGGAATCCCGGGGAAGGCGTGGGGGGTTGCCCTGTGGCATGAGGAAGAGCCGTGGGAGTGATTGCCACCTACTGACTGAGGTGGCCTCCTTGCAGGGGGCAGTCAGGCCCTGCCTTCTGTGCGTGTCCCTGTTACCCTCCCTGCTCCCGCGTCCCCCCGGCAGCCGCCACGTCACGCAGGGCCGAAGCAGCAGGACAAGACGCAGCAGATGCTGCTGCAAGGGGAAAGGTCTAAAGCTGCCTGTTTCTCCAGGACTCTCCAAGGTGTTCCTGGTGTGGTACCAGCTAAGGTCAGTGCTTCCCACCGCCACTATCACTCCCTGCCCCACACCTGTGCGTGCAGGGCCGTGCTGGAGCAGCCACGCTGGGTCTCGTTCCAATGTGTGGCAGAGCCTGGCTAGACTTTCAGACATTTTAACTGTGAGCAGCTCGGTAGACCTGGGCAGAAATCAGCTGGGAGGAGTGTAAGGAAGACATGACCTGGGGGAAGATGAAGGGAGAGGATAACGTCACACTGCTGTTGATGCAGAGCTTTGACACGGATCATGCAGGCCAGGAACAAACCTGCTGCAAGCAAATGACTGCTCCAGATATTCTGTACCTGAATTATGGCTTCAAAGCCTGCAGCGTGTTTTTTTTAATTTAAATATAATGTCCTTAAGAACTCTAAAATTCAAAGAATTTCCATCGTTTCATCCCTTTAAGGCTGTGGGCAGAAAAGTAGGAGTTGAAATAGCTGGATTTCAGTCCAAGTTTTTTCCCTGGAGCTGAGTGATTTCTCTCTCCAGCTCCCTATACCCTCTCTCCCCCCACCCCTTTTTTCACACATCAGACAGAATTCAAATGCCTCTCAATTTAAAGCTTTTGGGTGCTTGGATGAGAACGCTGGGCTAGAGCTGCCTCTGACCCAGGAGCCAGCACTGCGTGGAGTGCCAGGGCAGGGGGATGCTGTGAGTCTGCACCAGCCGTTGGCTTGGATCACTGGGGTAGGAGGTGAGTGATCTGGAGGGGCCTTGGCAGTCCGAGGGGCTTTCTGGCCTTTGAGCTGCAGTGGCTCTGGGACACGGGCTCCTGGATCCCGGCAGAGGACGCGTGGCTGAGCAGCTCGTCCCGTCCTGGCTGCGGCGCACGGCTCCTCTCTGGTGTTGAGCTGCAGCCCCAGCACAGCCCAGCTCCCCCTGCCTCTCCCCTGCCGAGGGGTGCTCGGTGTTCCCACACTTCCCCCTCAGCTGGACCGGAGGAGGGTGGTCCCCTGGTGTAGCCCAGCTCCCAGTGGGTGCAGGTGGGCGCTGGTGCTTGGTTTGGGGAGGTGAAAGGTGTGAGGACACCTGGGCACCACACTCAGTCTCTGGGCACCACACTCAGCCCCTGGGCACCGTGCCCACTCCTGCAGCCAGGCTCACCTCTCCACGGCTCTGCTGTGCCCTACAATGACCAAAGCATGGCGCAGGAAACAGCATCTGTTTTCTTGGGATTTGTGATGGATGGAAGCTCATACCCAGCTAGATGTCAGCATTTCCATTTCCATGGGATTTCTGAAGCCTGGCTGTTAAAGGACAGGGGAGTTTGGGTGGTGGTCAGGCTGCAAATGCCACTTCAGCCTAACAGAGCTGCTGGGGAACCAGTGGATGGAAAACCTGTGTGCCACAGGCAGCTGATGGGAGCTAGTGGGAGATGCCTTGCTGGGCTCTGGGATGGTGGGATCTGTTTGCCATGAGAGATGAAATGATGGGGTTTTTGCTTACTGAGGTTTGATGCCTTTAGTGGGATGTCCCCTGAGGGGCACTGGAGGGGTGGGTGGAGGTTCCCCTACCAGGGAGCCAGTCTGGTGCAGCGCTACTATTTTGGGGACAGAGAGGAAGAGGCAGACCACCACGCTGCCACCAGCGACCCTCTGGATCGGGCCTTAGTGGCTGGGGCAGCCGCAGGGCACAATCTTTGTGGGCGACGCGGTGTCCGTGGCTCAGCCCCGCCGCCCATGCGGCAGTGCCGGTGGTCCTGCCATTAGGAGAAATACGATATTTGCAGCGTGAGGTTGCGAAAAGCCTGTGGCCGCGAAAAGAAAAGGAAATGACTTTTTTTTGTGGTGTTAGTGTGTGCGCGTGTGCATGCGCTGCTGCGCTGGGGGCGGCTGACCGGGACGTGCTGGGGTCCCCCCGCCCGGGCACGGCGCCCCGAGGCCGGCAGAAAGCGCCGCTCTGGCCGTCCCCACACGGCTGCCACTGTCCCATCACCGCTGTCCCCGTGGCCGCAGCGCCCTGGCAGCACCGAGCCACCAACATGTTCCAGAGGAAGCGCAGCGTCTCCTTCGGCGGCTACGGCTGGTGGGTGCCTTCCCCTTCCCTCCCTGCCTCTGGTGGGAGCCGTGTGAGGAGCTTCCCTTCCCTCCTTCCCGAGCAGGAATCAGTCGCGGTGCCCTCGCGGCACAGCCCTTCCCTCCGGCCCGTGCCAAGCCCGTGCCGGCATGCGGGTGCCAGGAAGGACCTTCTTGCCCCTGCCCCCGCAGGAAGCCTGGCACAGCTTCAGCCCGGCAAAGCCTCGTGAGCTCTGCGGGTCCTGGGCGGCGAGGGGAGCTCCCCGAGGGCTCGTGGTGGGCTCCTGTGGGCACGTTACCTGCCGGAGTGTCTGCCCCTGCACCTTTCTCTCGCTACTTTGCCCGCTGCCTGCTCCTCCTGCACTCGGATAGCGATGCTTACAGCCACCTTGGGCACCTTGGGGTGTGCAGCAAGCTCCCTCCTGGTCCAGGACAGGTTCCCAGCAGCACTGGCACCTCCACGAATCATCCCTTCCCTGTCTGTCCGCAGCAGAGAGGACGGCTGCTGCCTGCACCCCGAGTGCAGCGGGACTGTTGCTCCTGTCTCTTCCCTCTGAGAGGTGTTGATCTGTAGGCAAACAGATTAAGAAAACGACACGGTTCTTCCTCGGCCCCGTCTTCAGGTGTCCTCTCCGAGGTGTTTTATGCCCGTTCCAAGTCTGTTATGGTTGTGATGGTGTTTGGGGCCAAAGGCTGCTCTGCCCCCTCCCCGTTCCTCAGTGGCTGCAGGGGCTGGGACTGGACAGTGGCAGCCCCGGGGCTTTGAGGGGAATGTGGTGTCGTGGGCTGGGAGCTGCCTGAGACCGGCTGGGGGAAATGCTGAGTAACTGTGAGGGCTGGGGGAGGGCAGCTGGAGCGCCGAGGCTTTCGGCAGGGTCCCCGGGGATGGAGCACACGCCTCTCTGCAGCCAAGAGAGCTGCCTTGGCTGGATTGGGTTTTCTTTACATACAAAGGGGAAGGGAGCACTTGGACAGACTTCTGTACAAATAAGTTTTGTGATCTGTGGGCTGATTTTGTGGTGGCCAGATCGCGGCCCTTGGACAGCTGTGTCCCACGGTCGCTGTCGTGAGCAGTGGCTCTGCAGCCCTGACTGCCCGGGGGACATCCCAGGAGCTTCTGCGGTGGAGCAGAGCCGTGACCCTCCTTGGCAGGGCATTCAGGGCCAGCTGGGCTTTGCTCTGGTTTTTTCTTGCTGTGCTTTGGCAGTTGCAGGGGAAAGAAAACCACGAGAGTCACTGAGGAAAACGGGGTCTGCCAGCTGGTGGGGGGCTGCGCTGGCTGTTGGGGGCTGAGGCGGTTTTGGGGGGCTGCGCTGGCTGTTGGGGGCTGAGGCGGTTTTGGGGGCTGGCCTGGCTGTTGGGGGCTGAGGCGGTTTTGGGGGCTGCGCTGGCTGTTGGGGGCTGAGGCGGTTTTGGGGGGCTGCACTGGCTGTTGGGGGCTGTGCCACCGTTGCAATTGGGGCTGGGGGAACAGGACATGGGCTTTCCTTTAGAGACCACGCCAGTATCTGGCGGGGGAAGCCCCATCCTCCACGAGCTGTGGGGTGGGGGTTGCTCCCAAGGGGGTCGGTGCGCTTCTCCCGGGTCCCTGGGGAAGCGCTGCCTGGAAAGCCCTGTGCGCTGCCGGGAGAGCCCTTCCCTGGGCGTTTACTGGAAAAGAAGGGACCTGCCACAGCCCCGTACCTGCACCTGCATCTTCTCACGGTCCCGGCCGACCCACCCTTCCTGTGGGGCTGCGTGTGAGGTGCCTGGGCACACCCAGCCGCCTCCTGCTGTGGCTGCACTCGCTATTTCCAGCCTCTGCTGGGCTGGAAATTGCTATTTTTTTCCTCTCCACCAGCTGCCTTTGCTGCCAGCGAGGTCCTGGAGCAGTGTGCTCGTCTTGGGGGACAGATGTGGTGTCCCCAGTCTGGCTGTAGGGATGCACATGGAGTGCAAGGCCATTGTGAGTGCTGCCCCCGGAGCCGGTGCTGCCCCCGGAGCCGGTGCTGCCCGGGGCCGGGGAGCCCCAGGGCTGTGGGGCGTGGGGAGTTTCATTTTGCCGCCTTTGGAGCAGAGCAGGGCAGGGCAGGGCAGACAAACGGCTCTCACAGTCACACTGCAACTGCGGTTTCCCAAACATGGGAGTTTATTTCCTGTGTGGGTTTGCTTTGTTGTTGTTGTTGTTGTTGTTTCTTTTTCTCCCCTTCTCACTGTAAGAGGCCAAATAACAATTGTTTTTTCTTCCCGTGGCTCCGGATGGAGCAGCCCCCACTCAGGGCAGGTCCCATGGGACCTGTCCCAGCCACCCACTGTCCCTGAGCTGCTTTGCCTCTGCCACTGAGTTTGGAAACAGCTCTGCTCCCCAGCATGCTCTGATGTTCAACATGATTTAATGATCAACAAGGTCTGGGCAGGCTTGTGAGGTATTAAGTCACAATAGCAGGTGCCCTGGATCTATTTTTAGGAGCAGCAGCGTGCTGGCTCTCCAGAGCTGATGTTTGGGGAAAAGCCTGGAATAGAGCTCCCGTGGCCATGGGGTTTTATGAGGGTGAGGTTGCTGCCAGTGAGGGACCCTGGGAGAGGTAATGGTACCTGTGCCTCAGTGCCAGGCTCAGCCTGGGGCACGGAGCGCCGGGCAGCCGGGCCCCTGTGCCGCCCGCGGCTGCAGCCTGCTCCTGACGGAGAAGGTAAAGCTGCAGGGAAGCTGTATTTCTGTGGCCATGCTGTGTCCTCTGAGATCACACTGCAAACCAAGAGGGTGTTGGGGGTGTTATTTTGCTGTTTGGTCTTTTTTTGAGATGTGGAATTGATTCCATGTGGCTGATAACAGAGCATTTTCAGTGACTGCCAAAAGACATTTTGAGACATTACTATGATTTGCATTGATTAATATTAATATGACTGTAACCACAATGATTCTGAGGAGATGAGCGGTCATTACCAGTGCTCATCCAGGGAAATGAGTGAAGCAACTGGGGCTCCTGGTCCCACATGAGCCAGCTCGAGCTGGGAGTGGTGGGGCTGCTCTGTGTTTTGTATGCCTGGGGCCAGGTTGCAATATGTGGGGTTTGGTGGGATCTTCCCAGCACGTCAGGGCTGTCACAGGTCCATTTTCTGTAAATACGTGGTTTGTGGCAGCTGTGCTTTGGAGAGAGCTGGGACACAGGCGATGCCCTCCTCTGCTTCCCAGCTCACCTCTGGCATTCCAGACTGGGAGGCAGCAGTTCTGCACCAGGAAAGAACTAGGGGGATTTTTTTCTTGCTTGCTGCCAGGCTTCAGTTTGGGTTAAACCTTGGCTGATTTTGTTTTCCGATGAAGCCTTTCTGTGGTGATCATCGTGTCAGCCGGTGCGCTGGCACCTCCAAAGGATGTGCAGAGGTCGTGTTTGGCAGCACCCCCCAGCACCCAACCCCCTCCCAGCTGCGTCTGGAGCCCCTGTGCCTGCAGTAACACCCTCCTCTGCTCTCTCCCCAGGATCGACAAGACAATGCTGGCCAGCCTGAAGATCAAGTGAGTACCTGGCTCTTCTCTCGCGCAGTGATTTCCCGTGGGATGCGTGGTGCTGGGAGCTGGCTCGGTGAGGGGAGGATGCTCTCCTGGGAGCTGGGCTCCAGCTGGTGCAGTGGAGCCCAGCCATGTCCGCCCCCTCCAGGACGTGCGTTTGTGCATGTCCCACAGTCTGCTCTCCCGAAAGCCTGAAGTGAATCAGGCACTGGGAGCTTGCAACAAACACGGTGACGCGATTGCTGTGAGATCAGCGGGCTGAGGTGTGCACGGGGCAGCTCACAGGGCACCAGCTCTGCCTCGGGGGTAATGGGGGTGGGAATCAGCCGGTCAGGCTGGCACTGAGCTTCTGGGTGTTAATCAGTGAAGCCTGGAGGTCTTGTATTTTGTTTTCCAGTCTGGAGAGGTGGTGAGTGTCAGTGGAACAGTGAGTGCCTGTGACCCAGCTCCTCTCCTGTGCTGCTGAGGGGCTCTGGGCACTGCTCTGGAAGGGGTGGAGATGCTGCTGGAGTCCAGGAGGGTCTGTGGACTGTCAGTGTTGCTTGGTGGATCCATCTTGGATTTGCCACTTGCTGGACACTGGTGGGTGGTGTGGGTTTTGTGGCTCTGGCAAGGTGGTTGCTGGGCCAGGTCCTGTGCTGTGATGGAGTGAGTTGTGTGAGGTCACCATCCCTGCTGGGGTATGTCCTCGGCTGACGGGGAAGAGAAGATGGTGAAGGTCTGGGAGTGGTGACACTGGTGCTCTCTGCTCCCCCAGCACTCGTGGCTGTCTGGGACCTGCCTCCTGTTCCCACCAGTTTTGTCCTCCCGGCTGCACATCCTGGGTGCTGATCCCTTCCCTCCCGCTGCAGTGCATCCTCCCCTCTCCCGGATTCCAGATGAGCTCCCCGGGTCGGGGTTCCCCTTGTGAGCACAGGTGCAGCTCCAGCACTATCAGCTACCCCCTGTGCTGATACAGAAATGCTCTGGCCAAGCCTCCCCTGGGCTCCAGGCAATGCATAGGGTGATGGCTCATGCGGTTTCCCTCTGTAATCATTGTGCAAATTATTCATTAATGGAAAAGTATCCGGAAAGCCTGGGGGAGCTGCTGCCTGAACGAGCCGGCAAATGCCCCTTGTAAATGGCACAGCAGAACCGCTGGGGCTACGCTCATTGCTCAGGTTGTGCTGAGCTAATGACAAGTTTAAATCAATGTTTACAACTTTGGGGAGTCGAGGGAATTCTCTGTAGACTTTTCTTTCCCCGTGAAGCTGAGAAGGACTGAGCTGCACCTTGTACTCTGCTGTACACTGTGCCCTGATTTTTTCTAAGGCTGTTGCAGCAGTTCTGCAGCAGAAACCCCCGGTGCCCTCCTCTCTCCACCGTGCCAGGCAGCTCATGCCGTGCTTGGAATGCTGTGCCAGTTCCGTGGGCACGCTGCCGTGCTCCTGCCTCGGCAGGGTGAGGATCTGGGGCCACGTTTCTCTATCTCTACCTTTCCTGCCCTGGCCAGAGGCGGGAGTTTCCTTGGAGCTTTTGATGAACATCCACTGCTGCTTGCAGCTAACGCTTCCCACAGCCCCGTGGTGCTTCTGGTCTGTGGGTAGGCTGCTTCATTAAGTGGTTCTGTAATTGGGGCTCAGCCAGAGCCACGTTTCGTATTTGTAAAAGCTTTTGAAATTATAAAAATATTATAACCCCAAACTTTTGGGTTTTTAGCGCCCTCTTGTTATTGCTGCAGCCTCTGTCGGAGTGTCCTGGTTTAACCCGTGGCACAGGGGCACCAGGCATCGGAAGTTTTCTTTCCCTGTGTAAGTCATTACCGAAAATCTGGTCTGCTTTCCGCATGCCCTGGAGCACCCCAGACATCAACACTGACTTGCAGAAGGCTGGGAGGCCGGCAGCAGCGCGCGGTGGGTGATGGGGCCCCTCAGAGCCGGTGTTTGGGGGGACGGAGCACGGCAGTGGGAGGGCTGAGTGATGCAGGGCAAGCCCTGCCTGTCCTCCATGGGGATAAACTCGCCCACACAGAGTCAGGATAAACTCACCCACGCAGGTGGCACTGGGGCATCAAAGCAGTTTTCCCTCTGCTTGTCTCTCCGTTTTCTTCTCCAGTTCGGGTTTCATTAGTTCCCATGGTAACCGCGAATGTGTCTGAGGGACCGGAGAGCCCGAGTCGGCGCTGCGGAGTGGGAGTGTGGGAGAGGTGATGGTGGGGAGCCCTGGCAGCATGGGCAGGGCTCAGCTGACCCCTCCGGTGACAGGTGCTGGCACAGGGGCCAGGGCTGCAGGTGGGCAGGGAAGGTGTTGCACAGGGCTCGAGCACTCCCGGGCAGCTGCTGCCAAGCAGCCACACAGCTCGGCCTCTGTGAAACGCCGGGGAGCTCTGGAGAGTCTGGGTCTGGCTCTGCCCCAGGGAGCCGCGCCGTGCCCGTGCCTGCCGTGCACAGGAACCTGAGAGCGCCGGCGCCCAGCCAGGAGCTGGTGTGCCCTGTCCCACCACCCGGGTTTGAACGTCCTGGCCCTGGGCCAGCCCTGGCTCTGGAACCCACTGTCCTGCGGCAGGAGGAAGCTGAGCCTCTGGCTGCCCTGGGGAGCCAGGGGCTGCTCTGGGTAGCTGGGATGTGCTCCCGCCCAAGGGCGGTCTGTGGGGGATGAAGAGTCTGGCAGAGGGCTTGGGGATACTCTGCTCACTGTTTTTGGGGGTGCACGTCCCCAAGGGTGGAAGCAGGTGCTGGTGCTGCTGTGCCCCGGTGCTGGGGCTGGCCCCGGGGAGCTGTGGGCTGGAGACTGAGACACTTGAGCAGTAAATGGGATTTGGCATGTGCACTAAACCCTGGGTTTAGTTTGGACCAGTTCCATTGTGATCCCTACTTTTCTGTTACATTTTTTTACTCCTTACCCACTTCAGGGGAAAGCGCTTGGAGCAGCTGAACCCCCTGGGCTGGCAAAAGGGGAATCGTGTCCAGAAGCAGCTCCCCAGCCTTGGCTTGGTGTTTTCTTGTGTCACGTGAAGTCTCTGCAGGGAGCTGGAAGTGTCTCCAGGTTCCTGGGGCCCCCTTGGTTCTCTTGGGGGCACGGCTCTGTGCAGTCCCAGTCAAACATGGGGTGTTTGAGGTCAGGTTGTGCTGCCGGGAAAGGAAGACGTGAGCCAGATGGCAGCTAAGCTGCTTCCCAAGTGGGAAGGTCACCCTGGAGGAAAACATCAGCCTGCAAAGGATTTTTTGTGTGTCAAACAGCAGTTCTGGCCAGGTGAGCCAGCCAGGCAGGTTTGTTTGCCTCTCACAGCAGCCCAGCAAGTGCAGGGGTCCCCAAGAAAGCAGGCAGAGACCCTCGAGCCCCCTTGGCCCTGTAAAGTCCTTGTATGGGGATGCTAGAGGTAGAAAAGTGGGATGGGGACCCATGGGGCCCTTCCTCCTCCTCTGTGGAACAAACTGGTAGAGTGATGTCCCATGGGGGTTCACCAGCCCTTTACCTGCTGACAGCTCCTCAGCCTTTGTGCTCTGGTTACTTGCTCATTGGTATTGATGGGGTGTACTGAGAAACCACAGTGTTAAACTAAAAAATCAGTAAAAAAGCCCCTCCTCCAGGCAGAGTCACCTCTTCTTTTAGCCTTATAAAGCAAAAATAGCACCAAAATAATCATGTCTCTGTGGAATGGAGGAGCCATGTTCAGCAATTACTAGGAGTCAGTGTGTGTGCAGTCAGAACTCACATGGAAGAGCATGTGATGCTCCTCTGCCAGGAGGATGAAGGTGGGAAGGGATGAAAGATTTACTTGACCTTCATAAAAAGAGCTGTGTCCAGGCTTGAGGCTCTTTAATATTTGATGGGCTGGAGCTGAGTTAATGGGAAGACGTGGGAATGATTTAGCATCTTGGAGGTGGCTGCACTGACTATTGCACTGATCTTGGAGGTTTGTGCTTGGGTCCTGTGAGGACAAGGTCTGGCGAGCAGATTGCATCTAAGTATATTCCTTTGACTTATTAGCACTTCATAAATGGATAATTGCATGTAAATGTATGTTTTGCAATTATATTTAGCCGGAGAAGCACATGCAAAGGAAATGCTGTCAAAACTACTGCAAAGCAGCCAGCTGCAGCACACAGGGAGGTTTCCCATCTCTGTGTCTTTGGACCTGCTCCTCTCCATTGCTGTCGGGCGTGGAGCCAGCCCAGTGTAAACCCCAGCAGTGACCCCCACCAGCAACATGCCCTGGATGGCTATGCCAGTTCTGGAGCCTGGCAGTGACCCCCTCCTGCCAGTGTGCCTGGGCTGCCAGGAGTGCCCTGGACTTTAACTTTGAGCTCAGTTAAAACCAGTGCTGGGCTGGAGGGGCAGAATGAGGCTGGGCTGAGTCTCCCAGTGGGTCAGTGCTGGGTGGGTGTTAGTTGTGCACCCAGCAGAGTGCAGGGCTGTGGCAGCTCGAAGAGCCATGGCTGGGCATGGCACGCCAGGCAAAATGAGTCCTTGTGGTGGCAGCAGGTCTTGTGTTGGGTTCCTGCTGAGACGGAGCCCCTTGCCAGGGAACTGCAGGTGTGTGCCCAGGGATGGTGACAGGTCCCTGCTGCTGCCACGGCTGGTGGCTGCTGCCGTCCCTGCTCGCTGTCAGCTGCTTGAGTTGCCTGCCGGGACGGTGGCAGGGCCATGGTCTGTCCTTCCCCGTCAGCCTGAGGGCTGGTGGGAGATTTACAAAATCCAGCCAGTCCCAGCGTCTCCCTGCTATCTCTGGCAGGCAGGCGGGAGCGCTTCCCTCTTCGTGGAAGGGCAGTTATCGCCCTGGCTGCCTGCCCACACCCAGCCCTGCAGCCGCAGAGCATCCTCCCAGCACGTCTCACAGCCTGCCTGGGACAGAGGAAGCTTTCACAGGAGGAGGAAGGTGCAGTCAGCTCTGAGGACTTGGACTGTTTCAGCCATTTAATCTGGTAAGCCTTAGCTATATAAAATTTCAGGCCAGGGGAATGGGTAGTGGCACAGGTCCACTGATGCTTCCCCTTGCTATTTGACTCTATGCTTTCCTCCTAGTGGCCTGCCGTAGATATTTGGGTTTTTGTGAGGGTTTATTCCTGCAGAAAGCCCAGCCACACAAGAGGTGGGTTGGGATCCGGCGCTGTGACGTTGGAGGTGGCGCAGTGGCGCGTTCCCGTGAGCGCCGCCCCGTCCATATGTTAAAATGTTGTTGTTGCTGTCAGACAGCCTTCCCATATTTAAAGCTAGATTATCCACAATTACATCTGCCCAGAGGACTGAGCAGCCCCACGTGGGTCTATTTTTAGCTGTGTCTCAGAACTAATAAACCGTGCCGGTTTTTCCTGCTGCCGTATTTCTCGCCGTCGGGCTGGGAGCTGTGTGCAGCCGCAGGGTGGTTGCTGGGAGAGCAGGCACCTTCTGAGAGCCAGTCTTGTCCTGATGGCTGGGGAGCCGCGATGGCTGCGGTGATGGGGGCACCATCTGCCTGCAGGTTCCCTCCCTGTCTGCAGGAGTCCCAGAGTCACCCGGGCAGGGTTTGCAGGGGCTCTTGCCCCACTCAGGGTGGCTGCTGGCCTCCCCTCGGCCCTGGCCATGTGCCCGCTGGCCTCCCCTTGGCCATGGACGTGTGCCCACTCTCTGCCAGGGTGGATGTGATTTGGGAACCCTGAGTGGCCCCATCTCTGCCGAGCCAAGGAGCCCAGAGCAGGGCGGGCAGTGCCGGCGTGGCAGTGCAGGCATTCTGCCAGGGCCTGTGGTTTGTTCCTGATGATAATTTTGTTAATTACTGTACCGCTCCCGCCGGCTGTCGCTTTTCCTGCCAGTTGGCAGGGCCTGGCCTCCTGCCTCGGGCCGGCGCCGGCGAGCCCCACGGTCCGGCAGGGATGGGCGGCCACTGGCACCCAGCGGCATCCCCGTGCCATGGTCCTGCACTGGAAATGGCCCTCTCCATCTCTGCTATTTTATTTCCAGTGGGGCTCGTGGTGCTCTCAGTGACCCATACAATGTCCAAGGAACTCACATCTTCCAAACCTGTTGGGAAAACATGGCTCATCTCAGGCTCCCACCCAGAAGAGACATGTAGAGGCTTGACAGGTACTTGAATAGGTCAGAGCTATATTCTGAGTCTCTGTGAAGCCTCAAAGGTCAGTCCTTTCAGGCACTGTCCCGTCTCGTTCCTCTCAAATGTTACTGGTGTCACACCAGGGACCACAACAGCTCCTTTCTCCTACAACAATATAGTGTTAATCCTTTCCAGTTTGGAATGCAGAGTCCACTTTCTAAAGCCCTGACAAGCTGATGTGGGTCTCCTGTTCCCGATCATTGATGAGGTTGCACACTGTGAGCTGATTTGAAGAGGAAGATGGTGGGTCTTCAGCTAAAAACTGCTTCATTTTCCATCTTTTCTTATTTGGAGCAAGAGGCAAGGAGAAATCTGTAGAGCAGCAGAAACCCCTGGATGTGATTGACTTCAGAACGTTCCCTGTAGTATGGATGTGTCAGAGATAATACCTGTGTTTTAGCTCCACAAATTATATGTCTTTCAATGCTTTCCCATCAAACAAGGTGCGTGAGGGAGGCGGGTAATTGAGACGGTCTCATCTCTGGAGGAGTCGCTGGGGCCCAGGCAGCTCCTGCTGCCACCCCCTGTGGCACTGGGACCTGCTCCATGACCCCCTCGCTGCCCACCACCTCCTCCCACATCCCTTGCAGCATCCTCGGGAAGGGCATTGCTCCACTGAGGTTAAAGTTTGGGCCTAATCCTGAGCTTCCTGGCAGGATTCCAGTGGTGATTGGTTGGCATAACGGCTTCAGGGATGGTCTTTGCTCTGTACGGGGAGCAGAGGAAGGACCAGGGGCTGAGCAGGGTGCTGGTGGTGCTGGAAGCGTTGGGCGAGTGGTGCATGTTAGTGGCTGTGCCTCCCAAATCTGGCTTTATTAGTGATGTTACTGATGAATGGTGACATTTAGCTCACTGATTTGCTAGTTAAATTCAGGGGATCTGCTCATGCTGTAAAGACTAATTTCCTCTGCTGATTTGATCTAATTTAATTGGATGCTGAAATCTTGGAGCTCATCTCTTCAGGAGGCCTGTGCTCACAGGGAGAAATACCCCAAATTATCAGGAATACAATTTCCATGTAGTTGTGCTGCTGTCATGGCCATGACTACCTCATTCTGTGTCAGCTGTGCTGTGGCTGATGCTGCCCCCAGTTGCCACCACACGGCCAGGCTGCTCGGCAGGAAGAGCCCAAGGGTGACTCACTTGGGCTGTCTCAGTTACAGGATAGTGTTTGGCTCATAGCCAATGGCACACAATGGATGGGAGAGGTGTACAAGAGACTCCTTGTACCCACAGCTTACTTTGTTCCTTGGTAAATGAATGTTGGAAAACCACCCACTCAAGCGTTCATGTGTTGATGGCATGGTCAGTGTTCCAGGCTCCTGTCACTGATGCTCTTGGGTCACTGCTCTGTGGTGGCTTTCTTGGCCTGGCTACAGCTCAGGTCTTACCTGCTCTGGAGCTGGTCTGGTTGAGCGTGTCTGTCACACGCGGTGCTCGGCGTCACCTGCGCACGCTGCAGCCAGGAGCCGTTCCCTTGGGTGCTCTGGCGACGCTGTGCCCTCGAGCAGGGGCAGCCTGGGGTGCACAGGGAGGAGCTGCTCCCAGCACCTTCCTTAGCTGTGCTCCTCAGCATCCCCTCTGCCCAGGGGAGGGTGACAGGACCCTCCTGACCTCAGCTGCTTTCTGCAGTGAGAGTTCTTTTGTTGTTCCTTGTGGCTTTGACCACTCTTCCTGCCCATTGCTTGGGAGGGCTGGAAATTGTGCTGGGGAGATGGACACTCATGGGCCCTGCGTGGCTGCAGGCCAGGCAGAGGGTCGATGCTTGACTGCACTCGTCACAGGGATGGGCTCTGGACGGGGCAAACCCATCCCTGTGTGCTCCTCCTTGAGCTCAGCAGGTAAATTTCTCCTTTCCTGCCCTTCAGCCCTGCTCCCCTGTACAGCAGCCACAGTGCCAGGGCGCAGGGAGCCGCCCGGGCTGGGGCACTGCTGTGCTGGGGGGGCCTTGCCAACGTGTGGGGTGGGAGCTGGGGCTGCCCCACGCCTTGGCACACACGATCCAGTCTCTCAGAACTGACGTGGTGTCGGGGTGGCTGGTGGCGTGTCACACCCGTCTCACACCATTTCTGGGGAGATAAGCTCACTGTGCTCTGTCTCTCATTGCCTGTGTGGAAAAGCTGGCTCTGTGCTTTCCTGGGATTTCCTTCATGTCTTTCTAACTGAAGCCATAGAATAAATTTCTAATCAGATTACTTGGGGCTGGATGTAATGTAATCTAAAGCTCTATTTCTTGCTATACTTCTCTAAAAGTGGATGCCCTCTTATCCTCCTCCTGCAGCACTGATTGAAACACTATAATCGCTTTCTCCCTCGTTTGCAAGCTCCCAAATCCGTTTCTGCCATGCCAGGGAAATCGGGATGTGACTGCTCCTTTGCAGTTACTATTTTTGGGTTTTGGGCTGTGTTCATTGTCCCCTTTTGTTCCTCTCTGGGCTCCCCGTCCTCCGTGCTGGCGCAGCTGCCCCATCCCAGCTCTCCCACCTGGGCAGTGCAGGTGGGAGGCAGTGCCCAGAGGGGCTCTGGGTGAGTGCCTGGGGCAGTGGCGAAGGGTCCCAAGGTGGTGGGGAAGGGTCCTGGGCAGATCTCTGGGCTCCCCGTCAGCCCGTGCAGCTCAGGCGCGGTGCCGCGGGGATGGGCTGGCCGTGCCTCCAGCCTGGCTGTGGCAAATGCCTGGCATAGCTCGTGTATTTCTGGCACTGTCCTCGTGAGCGAGGGAACCAGAAATATCTCCTGCCCAGGGAGGCACGGAGGGTGACAGGGTCGTAGCCTGCACCGTCTGCTGAGGCAGCGCTGCGGGTCGGGCTGGAGGAGCCCTGAGTCACCAGAGCTGGGCTCAGCTGTGGCTGCAGCTCAGGTGTGAGCATGGGGCTGGGTCCTCTGCAGGTGGAAAAGCCCCTGCAGGTGGCTGAGGAAGATTGATGGGCTGCTCACCTATGGGGGGTTTCATCTCCCAGCAGCATCCATACAAAAACCAAAGTTATTACATAAATTAATGGCTTCATAATAATATTAATAGTGTCATTTATTCACGGCAGATTCAGTCCTCCTAGGGATGAAGGCTCAGTCTTGTCCTAGCGTGGTGCTTTCAGATCCTTCTTTCTCAGCAGTGTCCAGACGCCGCCAGGTGATGTGATAATCACAGTGTGTAATTGTCCTGGCCTGGCGTGTGCTCCTCCAGCCCCTCGGGCTTCCTAGTTCACTGCCAAACTGCTTTGCCTGGAGCAAAAATGTCAGGGCATTTTTCAAGGGATATATATTTCTTCATAAAACAGGGGCAACTCCTTACCCTGGAGGTAATTTAGTCACTGACGGGGTGATACTGATGTTTTAAAGGAAGGATGGAGACTTGGAGTGTCTTGAACTGGAGCGTTCTGTCTTAGGAGATGTCCTTTGGGACATCTGGAGAACTTCTGGGGGTGCTGGCCCTGACAGGGCATCCCTACTGCAAACATTCAGGAAGGTGATGGACGCTTTGGTGGCTTCACTGCAGGAACAGGAGGTTGGATGGAGCTGGAGGGGGTGAGGCATGGGCAAGACAGGCAGGGTAGGAGCTTTCAGATGCACCAGCCCTGCCACCTTGTGTGCCCTCCTAGGCATCCCTGCCGCCCTGCCCTGGTCCATCCTGGAGCAGCCAGCGGATGGCAGAACCTAAGAAATACAGGGCAGGTTCTGCAGGGCCCGTCACAGCCAGAGGTGATGCCCTGTGGAGCAGGAGGTCCTGGTTCCTGTCACCTGTGTGAGCATCCAGCCCTCCTAAGAACCCATAGCCCCCCAGCCCACCTCAGCCCCTCACCATCTATTGTCTTGCCCTCCGCCTATAGGTTACAAATCAGTAATTTATAATACAAATCTGCAGCGAATCCAGATGCAATTACTTCCATTGTGGGCTGGGTCATGTCTGGGTAGAGAGGGAACCCGACTGAGTTTCTGCTCAAAGTGTTTGTCTATTTCCAAATAGGAGAGAATTGAACATCTTTAAAAATCAATACAATGCTGCTTCAGCATAAACCAAGAGGAGATTAATACTTGTCTGGAAAAGGGGAGGGGAGATGTGGAAAATGTCTCCAGAGAGGGAGGCTCAATGAAAGTTGAATCTGCCTGTTTAATGTGAGAGCTAAAAGATTTTAAATTAACCCCCTCCCCCTCCATTAATTGGAAATGAGTTAAAGAATTGGTGTAATTTGGCACAGAAATAGGATCTAATTTTTTTTTTTCCTGTGCCTGAGAAATTTGTCAGACTGATAGCTTCAGCTTGAAGGAAAGCAGACAGGTATTTTCTGCAAGAAGAGATCTGTTGATCCACCAAAAACTTTATTGAAAGGCTTGGCAGTGCAGGTAGCACCCAGGTTTAGCAAGATTCATTCCTCTTACCCACTTATGTTCTCTCACCACCACTCAGTTTGGCATCATCTGATGTTCTGAGGAGACAGAAATGCATTTTGGAATTTTTGGAGAATTAGTTGGACTTTTTCCTGTGGGGAATTGGGTACCTCGACACTTGTCTGCTGGAATTGCTGCTGCCTCAGTCTCCCCATGGACCTTGAGATCTGGTGAAATACAAAAATACTGATCTTGGGTTTCAGTTTGGGTCTTGGCTCTCTGGAGTGCTCCGTGTGCATGGTGTAGGTCAGGATGGGTGCTGTGGTGACACTGGAACGCTGTCTGGTTCATCTGGGGTGAATTCATGTGGTGTGTTGACAAAAATAACATCACGCCTGTTTTTATCTGACTTACAGTAGGATACAGAAAGAGATCACGGCAATGATAGGGGGTTTGTTGTTATTGCATTTAAAGAATCCATCTGATTAGAGATTCTGCTGAAACATTTAGATAGAGAAGGCCAGAACTGAGGTTATGTTGATCTCCTTAAGGATGGTAGACAAGAGGGTGACAGGCAGGGGAGGTGGGTGAAGCAGGAGTGTGACAGGCAGGACGAGGCAGCAGGAGCGGCTGCTCCCTGCCAGATGTGGTCTGTGGCCTCTGCAAGTTGTTTCTCCTGAGCAAACACGTTTATTACAGACTTTGCCAGGGGAGCCCCATGCATTGTTAATGATTGACTGCCCCAGCTGGGGCTTTCCAGGCAGCTCCTGTTCCCTGCTGGGCTCTTGCTCTGTGGGAGGGGAGCAGGGGGCCTTTCTCTCCATCTTTCCCTGGGAGTTGCTCAGGTCCTGCTTGAATGGATGGTGGATGTGGCTGCCTGCAGCCTGTGTGTGCCCTCCAACAGATTCCTGTTTGTGGCAGGGTCCCCCGAAAACCCTGACCTGGCTGTGGCACTTGGAGCAGCTGCCCCAGGGGCCCTGCACCTGGGCACTGTGTGCCACTGCCAGAGAGGTTCTGCCCTCCCTGCCCTAAGCCAGGCTGGTTAAACCCACCCAGGGCAGTGGGCTGGACCAGATGCAGGAGGATTGTTTCGGCTGTTCCTCATGGCTGCAGGGATACGGAGAACCAGCAGGCTTTGGGCAGGTGCCTGTGTTGTGTCCTGTGCTGGGTGGATGCTCTCATGTATGATCCCACTCCTGCTGCCAGCAGGGATGGTGCTTTCATCCCTCGGACTAGGAAGTTGCTCAAAGTACTGTAGCTTGTCCTGTGTCTAATTCCTGTGAAAATTAAACTAGCAGAGAAGAAAGGTGAGATAAAGGGGGCAGAGGGACCTGGATGTTTTATCACCACGGCAACAAGGACTTCCAGGGAAAGCTGCTGAGGTGAGAAGTAGATAATTTACGGTTTACTTAATAAAAAAAAGAATTAATTTCCTGGAGGGAGCTGTGTGTCAGCTCCCGGTGTGAGGGACAGGCTCGAGGCCCCGTGCTGTCCCGCTGCTGCAGCCTGGGCTCCGGGGGGAGGGATGCTGGGCCCTGGCAGAGGGATGGCAGGGCCAGGCTGGGACCAGCCGAGAGGTCCTGCGGGGGTTGCTGCGGTGAGGACCCCGTCTGTGGGGCAGGAGCGAGTCCTCCCTCTGTGGGCGCTGAAGGGGCTGCGCTGGCACTTCGCCCCTTAAGGAGCCCGGGCTGCGGCTGCCGGGAAAGCCTCCGTAGCGGGGTGCCCCGGGGGCTGTGCCGCGGACAGTCCGGTCCCGGGGCCCGTGACGTGCTCAGAGCCCCGCCCGCCCGCAGAGCCGGCCCGGGGGTGTCCGGGGGTGTGCGGACACACCCACGCCCCCCGGCCTGGGGGGAAGGGGCAGCGCCGCCGCCATTCCGCAGCCGCTCCCGCAGGGCTCCGTTACCGGCCCCGCGCTCGTTACCGGCGGCGCGGG
>VZSE01010918.1:22586-63813 GCA_013398275.1 Promerops cafer
GGGCGGCAGGACGCGGTCCCGGCGCGCGGGGGTGCGGGCGGCCGTGGTGCTGATCGGGCTCCTGCACCGCTCCCGGCAGAGCAGCGAGAGAAGGTGACGCCGCGGGCAGCCGGGGAGCGCTCGGTACCGTCGGCCGGGCAGGGGGCGAGAGCGGCGGATGGAATTTCTGGGCGGGGGGTGCCGGCCGTGCCGGGAGCCGGAAAATAGGCACCGGGAGGATCGGTGACCCGCTCGCGGTGTGCGCTGTGTGCCGGAGCGGTGCCGCGGACCAGACGCCGGCATAACCGTGACCCGCTCGCGGTGAGCGCTGGCAGCGGTGCCGGGAGCCGGGCACCGGAATAACCGTGACCGCTCGGGGCGCCTCTCAGGGCGTGTGTGTGCACTCCGGGCCAGGTGAGCCCCGGCACCCGCTGCTGCTGCACACCCGGGAGGACCAGCGCGATCCTCAGGGCCCCCCCGGGCTCCCGTGCAGGCGGATCTGCTCTAACTCGGCTCCGCAGCTTTGTCTGTGCCGGGAACAGCTGACGAATGGTTTCATCTTTCATTGCCGAAAGCATGGGCTGTACTTGGTGTGCAACTTTGTGCCGTAGGAAATGGCCTGTTTGCGGTGCTGTGCGAGCTGGCATCTGCTCCGCGGGCGCCGCTCCCCCCGCTCCGCACGGGGGCTGCTGCTGGCCTCAGACACGGACCCCGCGCTGGTCTGTGCGGGCTGCCCAGGGCAGGGAGTTTTCTCCTCCAGGACTCTGCTGCTCTCGCAACTTCGGTGTTAAAAATAGTCAGAAATATGCACCCGAACCTCACAGTGTGTGTGCCCCTGGTTCAGGGTGGAAGCAACATGGGCAGTACTTCAGGCTGGGGTGGTTTTTGTTTCTTTCTTTGTTGCTTGGTTCAATTTGTGATTTTGTACCAAACTCGAATGAAGAATTGATTATTTGGAGTTGTTACTGTAAAATATTCTCCCACTCCCTAATCTATAAGCATGAAAATTCAGAGTGAGGTAACTGAGGATGAAGCTTTTTGTCTGCCATCGCTGGCGGATTGCAGGGCTCGTATCCCATTTTTCAGTGCTGCTGGCATAGGGACTTTGCCTTGGACAGCTGGTGCCATGGAGAGCAGGATTTCAGTGATGCGATAAAGACTGAACGTGGGCATTCCTGGGGAGTTCCTGTATCACTTGCTGGTTTGGGATATTGTCTTCTCCCTTGCTGGGGTATTAGGTAGATCATCAAAGCAGAACAGTTGGAAAAAACCAACCTGCAGGTCCTGAATGGGCAGCGGCAATGGCTGCTCACCTGAGCTAGGCCGTGGCTGGGTCCCCTGTGCCACACTCCCTGGCTGGAATGCAGGGTGTGGGGACTGCACTGGGGCTCCCTGGTGGCCTTGACTGTTCCTGCCCCTGCTGTTGCTCCTTGGGTTTTGTCCTGTTCAGCCCAGGCCCGTTCTAGCCATAGCTCTGCCCTTGGAGCATGGGCTCCAGCTATCCGCTAGCAAGTGTTGGAGGGGCTGCCTGGGGGTGACATGAAGTCCATCCTGCTTTCGTGTGAGCTGGAGACCCTTCCGTGTGTGGGAACTGTCCCAGTGCAGAGTGACGCTGGTGGGGACCCAAATGATCCTCTGGATGTTGTGCCCACTGAAACTCATTGGCCAGTCCTGCATTTGCCTCAAGGGCAGGGAGTGCTTCACTAGTCACACCAAGCAAGACTTTGCCAAAGAGTTGTCTTTCCCCCAGGTACCGGGTTTCTATGAATGAGCTCAGCATGACACTGGAGCTCTTACAAAAAACCTGGCTCTGAACTTGCACAGGAATCTGCCCCGTGATGTGTGAGCCTGGTTTTCCTTTTTATTTTTTTCCCCAGCATCATGTTGTGCACAAAACGTCTCAGTGCGCCTCTTGCTGCGGGGTTTACTGAGTACAGCAAGAGTCACACAGACATCTCAAGGGGAGAACAGGACCCTGAGGAGGTTTCTTCTGTCTGCCATGGACTGAGGAGCCTCCATGGGAGTGATTGCAAGAATTCAAGCAGTGCTTTACGGTGGTTGTTTCATCTTATGCAAGCTGCCAGGGCCATCAAAGTGACATAATCTGCAGGAAAAGGAAGGGACTGCTAGCGGCATCGTCAAAAGGGACTGTGTTCCCCCACCTGCTCCTATTTGCTTTTTTCCCTCCTACATTCAGTCTTTGTTCTGCATTTGCAATTGAATTTTGCTTTCCATGAGCCATATGCAAGCCTGGCAGGATCAGTGGCAGCTGCAGAGTCTGTGGTGGCCCATGTCCCTTCCTTGTTAGCAGCCCAGCAAAGTGCAGCGCAGCACACCAAGCTCCCCTGGCAGAGCTGGGTGATGCTTACCTGCCCCTCCACCTGCAGTCTTCTTACCTGTGCCTCCCCTGCACACCTGAGCTGGAGGGGAGGAGTGGGGAGGTCTGGTGGGGTGGCTGCTGCTGGGAGCTCCTCCTTGCTCCTGTTTTGCTCTGAAAGCCTGGGATTTGGAGCTGTATTTATATCTAAATGAATTTTCCCAACCGTCCTACATGCAAGGGAGGTGATGCTCTGGTGGCTGTCTTCTCACAGGGGAGAGCTGGTGGGCTCCACTCACAGCCTCCCCTTGCCCTTTGGCATCAGTGCCACAGCGTTTGGAGACACAGGTTTCTGGGAGCTGTTCTCTGCAATTTGCAAATTATTGAATCAGCTCAGAAACGGCTGCCCGAGGCTCCTGGCTGGGGTTTGGCAGGAATAAGATCAGATGAGCCTTCTGGTCTGAAAATGTCTGCAAGTGCCCAGGCTGATTTACCCAGATCTGCAGGAAATTGCCACTTTCTCTGTTCCTGCAAGGGAGAGTAGGCAGAATATTTTGTAAAAGATAAAAACTTTTTTTCACCATTTCTTGCATATCGAGCCTCACTGGCCTGGCCTGGCCTGGCCTGGCCCAGTGGGAAGCTCTTGGCCAGCTGGAAGGATTCCAGTGTCTGTAGAGGTGCAGGTAAAGCAGGAGTCAGCTCCTCGCTGGGCCCCCTCCCCAGCAGGACGGGCAATGTGTGGTGCAGCAGGGACCCCACGGCCAGCACAGGCAGCTGGGATCCTGCCTGCTCAAGTGTTCACTGAACACTCTGAACTGTTCAACAATGTTTATTTGCTTTTCGGAGGGGCAATTCAAGCCAACCCCACTGGCAGTTAAATGTCACCTTTCTGTGAGCAGGGCTGCGGTCCCGCTCCGAGGACAGTGTGTGTGCAGGTGCAGGCTGGCAGTTTGCAAATACGTAATTTATTGCAAGAAATGTAGATGAGAAAATGCTGCACTTTTTTTTTTGCTGACTCTCAGGCTTCGATGTGAGAAGGCAACACTGCTGAATAGGGCTCGGCTGAGCCAGGACATAACAAGGTAAATGAGTTTCTAGGGAAGATGTTCCATGGCAGGGGCTCTGCCCAAGGGTCTGGCAGCTCTGCAGCACTGAGTGTCTGGGCTGACCCCATATCTGGGGGGGATTCTGGAGCCCCACGACTGTCTGACATCAGTGGGAGCCTGCAGCAGTGCATGTCCTCTGCTGATGTCCTCCGTGGGATGAGTGATGATGCAGCGAGATCTTGCCTGCCTGGCATCCTGGGATTGGGTGGAGAGCTGCTCAAAGTCAGGGCAAGGTTCTTCATTCAGGCACTCACTGCAGATTTCCAGGTGTAAACTCACAGCAAGGTGCCCTTGTCTGTGTTGCAAAAAACCCACAGTTTTGGTTGAGGTGGTTTTTTTTTTTGCAGTTTATGAGCAGCTGGCAAGGGCCCCTGGCCACTGCTGCTCTGCCTGGTGTGTCAGCAGGTGCTTGTGTCCTGGGACCAGGGGTCGGTCCCAGTTGTGTGGGGGATGCAGAGAAGCCCCCCCAGAGGGAGGACGAGCAGCCTGTGCCCCACTCCCAGCACCCACTGTGGACAGGGCTGAGCCCAGGCAGGGGGAGGATGGAAAGTGGTATGGAAGCACAGTCCCCTCTGAAAACTTACGAGACTGGGCACAGAATATTAAACAAACTAAAAAGGAAGCAGCTGGCAAGGTGATGCCCATCAAGGATAAAAAATGATGAGTCCAAAAATAGAGGCTGTTAATTTACAGGAGAGTCATTGCTGACCTTCTCAAGGATGAGGCATCTGAGAGGCAGAACTTGTTGCTGCAGGAGTTTGGTACCTCCTTAGGCCAGGTTTGGTCTGTGGAATTAAGCATAGGCATACGGGTCACCTGGGATGCTCCCATCTCGTTTGCACATCTTGACAGAGGCAGAGCCAACCACATGTTGTGGAGCATTTCACCATGTCAGGTAATATGTTGGCATCTCCCCTCCCCACCTGTGATTTATCCAAAGGTGCTGTGTTGATTTAGAGCCTGTCTGGGAAATAAATCAGATGGACAGAATAAGGAGGTGGGATGCATTAGGGGTTTTTCATTAGGCTTTGGCTTGAGAGAGCATGAGAGAAGTGTGCACTCAGAGTCGGGGTCTGGATGGGAGCGCTCCAGGGGTCCAGGCAGCCTTGGCTCTGTGCTGAACAGGACTTTCTAATCAGAATTTCAGTATGGCCGTGGGGTTTACCGAACACAGGATATTAATTTGAAGATGCTTTAGGACTGTGATCAGGGATGCTTTAAAGACAAAGACCTCACCTGCCCTTGCTGTTTTGGGAGCTCACCGGTGCCCATGGTGAGCAAAAATGGGGGGAAAAATCCCAATTTTCTCTCCCTTTGGAAGGAGCCCGGAGAGCAGCCCTTGGCAGGTGGGCTTTGCCTCCCTGAGAGCTGGCAACAGGTCCCCCCCAAGCACAGGAGGGGGCTGGGATGGCTGCGTGATCTCAGACTCCGTTCGGGAACCCTGCAGTCGGCCCTGCCATAACTGCATTAAGGTATTTCCTTAATTAGATTTACTAAGTATGCAGGATTCTAATTCTCTCTTTTCCTTCTCTCTTAATTTGCCTAATGAGAAAAACAAAGAAATAAAATTACAGCAGTGATGCCCACGTTTCCTTCTGGAGAGGCTGGCGTCCAGCCGCGCGGCTCCGGGGGATGCTCTGGCCCATGCCGTGCGCTGGTGCCTGGCTGTGGCCGTGGCCAGGGTGGACGCACAGGTGTTAGGGGCAGGCAGAGCCCCCCGGTGCCTGCCAGCTGCCCCCTCAGGGGGCTAACACAGCGCGGTGGCCTTTGGCTACCTTGTCGATGCCGGGGCTGCGCATCTCCTGAGGCGCCAGGGAGAGGCGAGTGCGTGCGGAGCTGCCCGGCGTCCCCAGCGCCCGCCCTCGCTGGCGTGGGCCCCTGGCCCTCTGCTGTGCTTCAGGCTTTGCAGGCTCGCACCCCCAGTGCCAGCTGGGGACTGGGTCACAGTGCGGGGCTGCACTGGCTGGCTCAGGGGGATCCCTGGGGGCTGCACCCCGGTGCTAATCTTCCTTCTGATTCATTTATCATCCCCTGAGGGCAATCACTTTGGGAAATGGGCCACTGGCCCTTGACCCCAGCGCTGATGGCGGGCTGAATCATCGGCGTCTGTGGCTGGACTTTAACATAACAGATTCACAGCGCAGAGGCCCGTTCCAAGCAGTCGTTGGGGATGGGCTTGTTTTGCTCTCCCGGAACTGCAGGAGCAGTTCCAGCAGTTTGGCCCCAAAGAAGCAGCCAGCATGTGACAGAGGAACATGTTGTTAAGTTGGGTGATTTTATAATACTTAGAATATGATGCTATGGCAACCCACTACAAATCCCAGATCAAATCAAATTATTTGTGCACATCCCTGTAACTTTAATCTTTTCAAAGTCGTATCTGTTTTGTGCCTTTGAGGCCACTGTGCAGCTGAGTGCAATCAGGCAGAGCTCAGGGTTCAAAGCAAGGAGAGCTGAGGATGAGTGGTTTGCTCCAGATCAGGCTGTGCTTTAGTGTCCTAGAAAGTCAAAGAGCAAACAAGGAAAATCTGTCATGCTCAGCATTTTTCAGCAGTCGAGACATGGTGAGGTTGTGGAGAGCAGAGAGGGAAGGAACTTGATGAACAGTATGGGTGGGCAGGACAGGAATTCTGCTATTACCCCGCATTGCTCCAATTAATTTCTTGCACTGAAAAACTGGAAGATGCCAGGAGCTCAAATGAGGTGTAACAACGTAAATTTAACTTGATCTGATATGAAAAAGGGAGAAAGAAGATTTATTTTTGGTTGATTGTAATGTGAAACGTCAGTTCTTGGTCTGGGTTCACGTTTGGACACAATGCAATGGGTGTTTCCCCCAGTGCCTCTGGCTGAGTCCATGTTGCTGGCACAGCCCAGGTGGTGCCATGACTCCCCTGGCTGTGAGTAGGGTGATTCTGCTGGTCCCACTCTGCCTTCCCAACATCCCTGTGCCTCCCCACTGCCTCCTTTCTGCCCCCACAGCTCATCTCCACGGCGCAGGGCCCTGCTGAGGAGGGGCTGCGGGCACCGCGCTTCCCCATGCCCGGCAGGTGATTGTCACCTGCTGTCACTAACACTGCGGCTTGGGACGAGGGGGCATCGTGCGTGGGAGGGCAGGGCCCGGGCTGGTGGGGCTGGTGGTGAGGGCAGGTGTTTCCAGAGGGCACGTGCCTGCAGAGGTGTCCTGTGGCAGGAGCTGTGCGGAGCCGTCCCGGGGCGCGCTGCCATGGGAACCCAGCCTCCTTACGGGGAGATAAACAGTTGGGCGCTTTGGCCCGGTTTCTGCAGGACGAACCTGGCAAGGACAAGAGGAAACTAAATTAAATCTCAGATTTTCTGACTCCCGGAAGAGCATCTGGCAGTCCTGCTGCGTGACGGCGTGGCTGCCTGCCCGGGAACCGCCGGGCGACAGGAGTGGGAATTTTGTTCAGGGGAGGGCCAAGGCCACTTTTCCAAAGCTTAGGGGACTGCTGGGGGTGGGGGGGGTGTCTTGATAGCTCCGTGGCACAGGGGCTGCTTTCCTGGGGTCTTGCATCTTCATGATGGCTCTTGGTACTTCCAAATCTGGTGCCAGGTGCTGTGTTGGCAAAGGGGCCCGAGGCTGGGTCCCTCCAAAGTCGTGCTGGGGTGTCCCTGCATGTCACTGAGCCTCCTTTGCTGCCAGAAGACTGCTCAGCTGCAGGTCCTGCCCTGGTGGGGAGGGTGCCAGAGGGAGAGAAGCCATGGGGATGGGCTGTTGTAGGAACCCAGCCCTGCCGTCCCTGCACCACCAGCACCACACATGAGGACTCGCAGCCCACCCTGGGCAAGGGCTCTTCTGATGACTTTTATCACCTTCTCACACTGTCTTCTGGGTTTTTTCTCAGGTTCCAGATATTACCGCACGGGCAGCTGCACACCACGGCTTTGCCAAGGGAGATAACACTTATCTCCTGCCTCGTGCGCTGGCTCGGGCAGGGGGTAGCTGACATGCCCGTGTTTGGTTTTCCAGGAAACAGGAGCTGCTGAACAGCACGGATGTGACCGCCCCGGAGCGGCCCCTGTCCCCCCCGCTCACGGCCCCGCCGACCATGAAGGTGAGAGTGCGGGCGCCGGGCCGGGGCCCCGGCTTTGGAAAGCCCAGTTGGTGGGGAGCAGCACTTCCAACGCAGGGGCTGCACGGCTTAGGGCTGTTCCCACAGGAGCAGCAGTAGGTGGTTTCTGGAATTCAGCCGGCAGCCTGTTCCGACGCCATCCCTCTCTCCATCCGCGGTGGCGGGCCATGCGTGCCGGCCCGCCCCGCGCTCACACTCCCGTTACGCAACCGCGAGCGGCGCTGCCAAGCAGGGTGCTGAGTCCCGGTGCCTTTGCTTTGCTTCCAGTAACCCTCCCCAGCACCGCGCTGGGTGGCTCCGTGCCAGCATGAGGCAGACACTGTGTCCCCGCCATGGGCCGGGCTTCTTGAGCTGTGCACCCCAGCAGGCACCTGCCTGTCCCCTGCAAACCCTCACCTGCTTCCTGCCCGACCTGTTCCGGGCACTTCGGCTCCCAGGGGAGCCACCCTTTGAAATAACAAGACAGCTGTCCTGCTGTGCCTCTGGCTTGAGGAAACATTACCAAAGGGAGGTGGGGCTGGGCAGGGATGGCCAGGCTGGTGCTCAGCCACTCTTGCTGGTGCCCATGAGGAGGTCTGGCTGTGTGGCTGATGCAGGCGGGGGGTGATGCCAGGAAGGTAATAGATTTCTGCCAGGGCTTGCTGGTGAACGCTGCAACACGTGGGGGAGAGTGCTGGGAAGGGGTGCTGGCACAGCTCTGCTTGCTGCCCTCCATTTGTGGCAGGTCCCACCTGGTGCAGGGTTTTCTTTCTGCTCCTTTCCTTCGTGGCCCAGGAAAGCAGTGTCTAAGTGTGCCCAGCTCTCTGAAGGGTGTGGGCTGCTGCATGCTTTGCTCAGTACGTGTGGCATTTTCTGTGGCAGCTGGGTCCCGTGCCAGCGTGGGGTCAGGTCCTGGCTCTGGCTACTGGTAGAGCAGGACCTGAAACCCAAGAACATTTGTACCTGGAGATAAACAGAATCCAAACCAAGCTCAAACTAAGGAAAAGACTTTTAAAAGAGCATCCAGCTGTGGGCACAGAGCTGTCTGAGCCTGGGGCTTTTCTTTTTGACTCCTGCAGGGGCGGTAGGTAAGGACAGGCATGGTCTAAAGCTGGAAACAGCCAGGGCTGTGTCCAAGCCACAGCTGCCCCACCTGTGCTGGCAACCATAGACTGCTCATGCTGTAAATCCGACCTTTGCTCACCACAAATATTAAAAGGAAAAAAATCTCTCTCAGACTTTTCTTTTCCTCTGATTTTCATTTCTTCACCCCCTCCTCTGTTTTTTCCTCTATTTTTTTGTCTTTTGAGAAATCCAGTCTGTTCTAAGAGCTCACTAAAAATCATCCCCCATGCCTTTCCCCTTGTTACCATGACCCCCTTTTTTTCGCCCCAAATCAGGCATGTCTCTCCCGCGAACCGTTTCTGACAGCCGGTAGGATGGGAGCTGCTGATCCCGCTTTTCACTCTCCCCTCCGGCTGGCAGCGCTGTCCCGGCCCAGCCCCTCGTATGTGCCGGGAGCTGCGGCCGGAGCGGCCGGGAGCAAGCCCGGCCCGGTGAAAGGAGGGCTGAGGGAAGGGACGGGGCGGGTGCCCCACACCTCCGGAAAAGCCGCTTCGGGTTTACTGGGAGTGCCGCATCCACGGCCGCAGTCTGGCTGGGTGGTTGATTTGTGTGTACCTGGCAGCAGGAAGGGCTGGGAGAGGGATCAGGACTGCCCAGCAGGTCCAGCTCCTGCGGGAGCTGTGCTGAAGGGGTGGCCTCAGAGCAGCTCCGCGGGGCGCGGGCCACCAAAGGACAGGACGGGTCCCGCTGGGCAGCGCAGGTAGAGCAGGGTGGGAACAGGGTTACCTGAAGTTCCCGTCGCCGAGGGAGAGCGCGGCCGAGCCACCAGCGGGGTCCTGGCAGCTCCCCCGGGGAGGCAGTGGTGGGCTGTGCCCGCTCTGGTGGGGTTCTTGTCCCTGAGCCCCCTCTCCCAGTGTCGCCGGGGGTGCAGGGCCACTCCCCCTGTGTGTGCGGTGGCCGCGGCTCCTGTCCCCGGCACTCTTGAGCCAGGCAGCAGAAACAGGAGCAGCTCAGTAAGCTCTCTAGTTCCTTTGGCAAGGGAGGATCAACCCTGCACTGGGCGACCCGGCACCACTGGCAGCAGCTTCACCAGTGCTGCTGTGATTAAGAAAAGAAATGATTCAAGATCAAACCGTGCACGAAGCTCAGCATTTGCTGGGGGCTTCTGGCAAGGGCACCTGCAGCAATGATGCTGAGCTCCAAGATGGGCTGGATGGGAGCTCCTGGTGCCACAGCTGCCTGGTCACATTCAGGGAGCAGGACAGGTGCTCGGAGTGGGGGTCCAGTGTCCCTGCTGTGATGTGGCGTGGGCTGGCTTGCCTTGTGTCTGCTTTTATCGAACAGTAGATTTCCTTCTTTTCTTTTCAGTCGGCAGAATTCTTCGAAATGCTGGAAAAAATGCAGGTGAGCAGCAGTGTGCATGCCAGTAACTCGGGATGTTTGCCCCAGCAGAGCCCCTGAGAGCAGAGGCCCCACAGCAGTGCTGGGAGGCCTGTCCCAGGAACAGACCTCACCTTCCAGCCCCTTGGGCTGGAGTGATCTCCATGTAGTAAAATACCCTCCTGTTGGTGGACTGACCTGCTGTGTTGGTAAAAGCATCGAAATTGTTTGATGCATTCATTTTGTTCCAAACAGGCACCAAAACTGGAAGAACAGAGGTCTGGAAGCCAAAAACACAAGGTTGGTTGATTTTTGTTTCTTGAGGGGATCTCTTCAAGTGTCCCCGCCTCATCTCAGTGGTTTAATGGGATCCTCGAAAACAGACACTCAAAGGGCTGGAAAGGATTTAGATGTTATCTAAAAACAAGGCACTGATTGAATTGCAGAGATGGGAGCATGGTGCCTGTAAATCCCTAATCCAGCTTTATGTCCAGACTGGTGCATTTCAGCTTCCAGCTGGGCAAAAGGGTGGGGGTTTGCCACTGCACTGGGAAGTTGCAGTAGCAGAGGAACTCCCTTCTGGCAGGGCTCAGCCTGCGCTGACGCCTTCCTGCGAGGGACCAGCAGGTGCTGGAGGCACTCCCTGGGTTGGGTGGGCAGGGCTGGGGTTTTAAGGGACAGCTGGTGGGGAACAGATGGTCATAGATGGTGTTTTGGTTCCTTTTTCCAGGAAGACTACATCCCATACCCCAGCATCGATGAGGTGGGTGCCCTGAACCCCTGAACACCTTCTGGTGAATGCCTTTCCAAAATTGCTGATGACAGAGGAATTGGTGGAGATTCTGTTTCTGAGAGGAGCTACATAAAGCATGTTCTTCCCTCCCTACCTTTGTGGTTTTTGGCTTTTCCTCAGTAGCATGTGCTACATACTGTGACAGAGAAGAGGTTTTCAGAGAGGGGCTGGACTTGTCCCTCCTGGTGCCAGGGCTGGGGTCTGCTGCAGTAGGGGAGCAAAACATGAGGCAATGAGCTCTGCATCCCACATCCACACCCCTATCCTGCCTGACCCCTCATGGCACATGTCTCTGCAGATCCTAGAGAAGGGTAGCCCATACCCACTGATCATCCTGCCCCAGTTTGGGGGATACTGGATCGAAGACCCGGAAAACCTTGGCACGCCCACCTCATCTGACAGCAGCATCTGCGAGGAGGAGGAGGAGAACCTCAGCCCCAGCACCTATGGGTACAAGCTGGAGTGCAAGGGAGAGGCCAGAGCCTACCGCAAGCATTTCCTGGGGAAGGTGGGTTCCTCTGCCCCACGGGGCTCAAAGCTGCACACCTTTGACTAAGAAAACTCTCCAGTTGTGAGCAAAATGGGCAAGTTTTACAATTTCCCTCTTTGCAAGGAATGGAGGCACTGGTGAGTTCCCAGCAGGGCAGTGATGGCCACACATGCAGCCTTTGCCCCTGGTCTCCTGTGACACCAGTGGGGAGATTGGCTCTGAGCCTTCTGTCCCTGGGAACCTGGGGCTCAGCCAGACACGGGGGACTGCTCACAGCCCTGGTCCTGGCAAGGGGGTGCAAGTGTGTGAGTGATGGGAGGGTGTTGTGGTAGCAGGTGAGTGTCCAGACAGTGCCCTTGCCATCGCTGAGTTGCTTCCCAGCTGCTAACATGCTGTTTTCTATTTTTAGGATCATTTAAATTTCTACTGTACAGCCAGCAGCCTTGGAAATCTGATCCTTTCTGTTAAATGCGAGGAGACAGATGGCACAGAATATTTAAGGGTTATACTCAGGTATGGAAAAAAAAAAGCGCTTAGTTTAACAAAATATTCTCTTTGGGAGTCTCTGGTTCTGTTTCTACAGCAAGTGCTTGGGCTGGACTGGCAGCCTGTGGAGGGGATGGGAGGCAGTGGCAGCATCCCTGTGTTTCTGTGCTGGGGCTGCCTAAACCTGATAATGAACGTGAGACTTTGATCTGTTGCTAAACCCGCTGGAACTGAGCGTAAACCTCCGTGGGTTTAATCCTCCCTGGGATAACTCCAGCCACTTCTCTCGCCATCCCTCCATAAGCTGACAGGACCCAGCATGTCTGAACCATTGTGTCATTTCCCTCCGAACTATGAATATTTCAAGAGCTGCAGGGATGAGAAGACAAATCGAGCCTTTGCTCACTAACCAGGCCCAACAAATGCAGCACAACAGTGTTTCCCAACAGCAGGTGTTGCTTTGCTGTGGGCTCTCACTGACGTCTGCCTGCTCACTGTTGTTTCTTTGCTAGGTCCAAAGTGAAGACATTGCATGAAAGGATTCCACTGGCAGGATTCAGCAAGCTCCCGAGCATCCCCCAGATTGCAAAGGTGAATTGCCTGGCTTGGCTGAACACACGCAGCAAAGCCTGTGCCAGTGCACCTCAGGCAGTGTTGGGATGTCTTGGGTAGCACTGGACAGTGCTGGGCAGCAGTGCCTGGGCTCTCAGGTCAAGGGGCACTTGGGTGGTGCTGTGTGCTGGCCCTGCTCTTGGTTTCCTGCTGATCCCAGGCAAGGAGAGAAGGTGGCACTCATTTGACACGGAGACACCTGGGACCTGGCTTGCTGCTTCCTCAGTCGGGGCCAGCCAGGCCCTGGGGCATCCCAATGAGAGGATGTGAAGTGGGGAGCTCCTGCTATTGGAGGCTGTATTTAGCTTCTTTATAAGACATTAATGGCTGAAGTTTTGGCCGAGGCCCTGGCACTGACTGCTTTTTCCCCTTGCCCACAGGCCTTCTGCGACGATGCCTCTGGGCTGAAGTTTAACCCAGTTCTCTACCCCAAGGTGAGGTAACCTGCCCAGGTTGGTCGTGTGCTCTGCAGGGACACTGAGAACCACACCCAGGGCCACTGTTGAAAACCTTTAGCCTAATTATGTGGGAATTTGGCTTCTTTCCCTCTTCCACTCCCCTGGTGCTGCCCAGCTGTTGTCGTACCCTGCTGCAGCTCCAGTGGCCTCTCCTCACCCCTCACCATGGATCTTTTGGCCATCGCATTTTGAACCACCAGATGAAACAATTGGCACTTTGCTTTCCTGCAGGCATCCCAGATGATAGTGTCTTATGATGAGCATGAGGTCAACAACACGTTCAAGTTCGGTGTGATCTATCAGAAGTTCAGGCAGGTGAGCATGTCCCTGTGCACCAGAGATCCACGTTTCACGAGCACAGACTCAAATCTGACCTTAATTCTGCCATGTGCAGCACCTCATGTCACGGGATGTCCTCACGGGCTGTGTTTCTCATTGCTCGGATGTTTTCCCCACTCATTAAAAAATGATATGACTGAAAAGTCTCAGTATGGAAATCAGCCCACAAGCTGCTGTAGGGAAAAGTGGATGTGAAAATGGATTTTAGCAGGCGTGGTATTTTAATCAGGTATATGTTTAGACAGCTAAACAGCTACGTTTGTCTGGAGGGACTGTGGGCTCTGAAGAGAGATGCTTGCTGAAAATGCTGTCATTAGCAGGGGGACTCTGGATGGGGAGTGCAGAACTCAGCCTCAGAACTCACTGAGAATTACTCTGACAGGCACTCTGATTCTCTTACGTATTGCATTTTGGGTTGGATTGAGTGACTCATGTAAGGCCGTAATTAGGGTCTCATTGTTTTGAAATGCAGCAAGCAGGAGATGATTAGGGATTTTTCAACAGAGGATTCACTTCTGGTTTGGTATTTCCTCAATATTATCCTAAGATCCTTGCTGGGGCTCAGAAGAGGCTCTCA
This sequence comes from Promerops cafer, assembly GCA_013398275.1. Classification (NCBI taxonomy): domain Eukaryota; kingdom Metazoa; phylum Chordata; class Aves; order Passeriformes; family Nectariniidae; genus Promerops; species Promerops cafer. The sequence continues at coordinate 36,262 of VZSE01010918.1, forward strand.
GCAGCTTTACCCTAGGCTGTCCTGGGCTCTGAGCGGGCTGTGACAGCCCACGGGTGGTGCTGGTGGCTGGTGGTGAACGTGCTGGTGCCAGCTGGGGAGCAGAGGTGGGGAGCAGCCTGTGGCTGTGCTGGACACCATGGAACAAGGTGCTGGTCAGACCCCAGGGACCCCGTGGATGGAGCTGGAGGTGGCAGGGAGTTCGACAGGCGGGGAAATTGGGGCTGTCAGCAGATGCACTCTGTGTTTTGTAGACCCAAGAGGAGGAGCTGTTTGGCAATAATGAAGAGAGCACTGCCTTCAAGAACTTCCTAAGTTTTCTGGGAGACACCATAACTCTCCAGGACTTCAAAGGGTAAGTTAGATAAAAAGGATGATTTTACAAATACATTAACAAGAGACCATGTCATATGTAAAAATATCTATGTGTGAGAACAGAAGTCATCTCGCTCATGAGCGGGATGTGCGGAGCAGAAGCAAATATAGCTTTGGCTTGTTTTTCAAAGCTGGGGGAGTTAAAAAAAAATTGGAGCTGCCAAGAGAGAAAAACTTCTTTTCCTGCAGCTTTGAGGTTGTGATAAAATCTGGCTATATTCAGCCATAGATGGAAGGCAGTCTGTGGAAATGTGCCGTGCCTGGTGTCACAGCTCAGCCACGGGTGCCTCCGGGCGGTCGCTGCAGCAGCCACAGTGCAGGCAGAGACCCCCAGTGCTGGTGAGGGATGGTGAGGCCACAGCTGGTGCCCATGGCTGTGGTCAGCCCTGCTTTATGTGCACCCTGTTGTCAGGCTGGTGACAGCAGTGGCTGGTTACAACACATGACGCACGGTTTGTTCTTTCCCATTTGCTTGCTGCTAGATAAGGATAAATGAGCTGGGCTGTTCCATCAGCCTGTCCCCTGACGGCCGCTGGTGCTCTCTGTGAAGCTTTCAATTAATACCTCTTCGTTTCTCTCCGCCTTTCCCTTGATCTCCAGTTTTCGGGGAGGCCTGGATGTCAGCCATGGGCAGACGGGAGCGGAGTCTGTGTACACGGTGTTCAGGGACAGGGAGATAATGTTTCATGTCTCTACAAAGCTGCCTTTTACTGAAGGAGACACGCAACAAGTAAGAGAGATGAGGTTGCTTGCACAGAAGGGTCTGAGTGGGGATGCACTGACCCTGCCCTGCCCAGTGCCGTGGGCACTGCCAAGCCCTGGCACCGTGGGCAGTGTCTGCTTGGCTCCCCAGCCCGGGACTGGCACTTGCTCCTGCCGGAGCAGAACTGCCTGGTTTTCCTGACCCAATGTTCTGCCTTTCGGTTTAGCTCCAGAGGAAGAGGCACATTGGCAATGACATCGTGGCAATTATCTTCCAAGAGGAGAACACGCCGTTTGTCCCAGACATGATTGCCTCCAACTTCCTGCATGCCTACATTGTGGTGCAGGTGGAAAACCCTGAGGCGGATAATACGGCATACAAGGTGAGGGCAGTCCCAATTGCACCCACCCATTTGTGCTTCAGCGTCTTCTGACATGGCATGGAGTGACAGGACAAGGGGGAAGGGCTTCCCACTTGCACATGGTAGGGTTAGATTAGAGATTAGGAGGAAATTCTTCCCTGTGAGCGTGGTGAGGCCCTGGCACAGGTTGCCCAGGGCACTTACCCTGTGCTCAGTGATGCAGTCAGTGTTAGGCCTGGTGGGGACTTGTACCTGTGTGCTGAACACACACATGTGTGCACACAGGTGTGTTATGTATGCACTGTGACATAACGTGTGTGTATACAGACCTCAGTGTGTAAAATACGTGTTTGTAAAGCAGCTCATTTGTTAAAGAGTTCTGATGGTCCTCAGTGTTTGAATGTGCCTTGGAACAGTCTGACGTATCACCCGGGTGTAGGTGGCATAAGCCCTGTTATCCTGCTGCACCTGTGGGAAAAATGTCTCTCTTGACTCCTCAGGTGTCAGTCACAGCCCGAGAAGACGTTCCCTCCTTTGGCCCACCCCTGCCGAGCCCACCGGTGTTCCAGAAGGTAGGAGCTGAGAGGGAAGCATGTTCCAAGCTGTAAAAAAGTAGATGTGCATGTCCGAGATGTTTCCAAGCACACCAGCTTGGGGAAAACAGGGCTTCTGGAACTGATCTGCATTAATTTTGGTTTCCATTGAGGCCCGTGGTGTTTATGGTACGGTGAGTGGCCATGCACCACTGCGTGGCATTACTTGAGCAAGGTGGCAGCAGCAGCAGCTCTGCTGCTGAGGTGCTGTGTTGGTGCAGGCGAGCACCTCAAACCCATCTGTGGTTTTCCACCAATGCTTCCACGTCTGGAGGGGTGCTGTGAGCTTGGGTTTTGGGTTGGTACAGCTGTGGTACCAGAGATACAGAGAGTCTTAAAACAGCAGGTGTTTTCCAGCTTGGTCCTCTCCCTGCAGAGCCCCGAGTTCCGGGAGTTCCTGCTGACCAAGCTCATCAATGCTGAGAACGCCTGCTGCAAGTCCGACAAGTTTGCGAAGCTGGAGGTAACGCCGCCCCCGTGTGCCTGCCTGGAGCCGGCTTCGGGAGTTCTGCCGCTCCTCCTCAAAGCCCTTTCCCCGCTGGCTGGGGTCCGTGCTCGCAGGGACGAGAGCATGGTGACCATGGGGTGGGCACTGCCCTCGAGAGGCACGAGCTGCTGTCACTTGGATGGGTGCCGCTGCTCCTCCCTTGGAGCCCCTGCCTGAGTCTTGTCTCCCCTGCAGGACCGGACACGGGCTGCCTTGCTGGACAACCTTCACGACGAGCTCCACGGGCACACACAGACCATGCTGGGGCTGGGGCCCGAGGAGGACAAGCTGGAGAACGGAGGTCATGGAGGCTTTCTGGAGTCTTTCAAGGTAAAGCCCTGCCCTTGCCAACAGCAGAGCTAAAATGCACCTGGGGTTGGCAAAGCGCATGTTGGAGGACAAGAGGTGTCCCCCGAGGGTGGGCTGGCAAGAGGAGGTGGGGGCTGCTGCCACCACTGCCTGCTCAGCCTGCCTAGTGCCCAAGCTGGTCCCAGTGGGAGCAAGCATAAGCTGGTACGGTCGCACTGTTGGTGACTGTCCCGTTGGAGGGACTTCTCCAGAGTTCCTGAGCACCTCTCTACCAGTGTGCTGCAGCACTTTTTGTGTCCCCAGAGGGGTCTCAGTCCAGGCCCCTTCCCACAGGGTGTGCCTGCAGCTGGGCTCTGCTGTGGCAGGACATGTCCTGCTCATATTCTGGCTGCTGGCTGCCACTGCTGTGGGACAGGGATCAGGAGGGATGCCCAGGGTGGCAAGCGGGTGGGAGGTGGTGCCTAAAAACAGAAGTGCCTAAAACAGAAGACAGAAAGAAAGGTGCTGGGTGTGGAGAGGGGAAGTGGTGCTGAGTGTGCCAGGGAGACTGGGTGAGTGTGAGGAAAAGCAGGTGATGGGGGCTGGAGGAAAAGGAATGGGTAAAGTGCTGTGGAGGAAACTCTGGGCAGCCACTGGCAGTAGGGACGATGGCCGGCTGGGCAGCAGGGACGTCCCTCGAGATGGAGGGGCAGCACCTGAGTCTGAGGGTATAAGCCATTGCCAGGTGTCTGTGGGCAGCTGCCCTGTAGCACAGAGGGGGCTGGCGCTGGGTGGCCGCCACTGTCTGGGCAGGGGGGCTGTGCTGGGACAGCTCCTGCTGTTATCTCTGTCTACAGCATAGGGAAGTGAGCCTGGTCAATGAGCCACCCCATCCTGTACCCGGAGGATGGGGCCGGGGAGGAGGGGTGCCCAGCTCCCCCGACCCCGCTGCAGAGGCTCAGGTGTGTGCTGTTCAGTGTGTAGGAACAGAACTGCTGTGCAGTCAGTCATGCACCACAGCGTTCACGTCGGGGTCTCTGCGCTGAGGCTAGGCAGTGATGTTCTGGCACGCTGTGTGTGTGCAGGGAGGCAGACTGTGCTCTCTTGGCGCTGCAGGGAGTGCTGGGGTGGGAGGTGAGCCCCGTGCTCCGTGCTGGACGCCTCGGGCCCGCGCTGCTGGGCTGCCTGCTGGCTCACGTCCTGCGCCGCGCGCTCTCGGAGCGGCGGGGGGAGCACACACGGTAGAGGAGGGGCTCACTCCTGGTCCCCACTGTATCTTTTTGCCTGCTGCCTCGCACCTGTGACCCAGCCTACAGACCCATCCCCTTGGCCAGGTGACGGGGGACCAGTTCTCAGAGGTGAGCAGAGCTCAGTTCTGCTGGGCTCTGAGTAAGTGAGAGGTGCCTTTGCCTGTTCTGCGGGGAAAGGAGCCACTCCTCAGGGCTGGGGTGTTGGGGAACCCTACAGATTTCCACAGCCACAGGCAGGAGCCTGCAGAGTGTGAGCGCCTGTGGCTGCTGCTTTGCAGCTGGTCACTTTTACCTAAGAACAACGTCAAATTGTGTATGAATGCTGCTGACCCCAATAAATTCAGTCTGATGGACTCTTGCTTGATGTTCATTATTGGATGGGCAGGACGGGCTGTTGGGGCTGTGGTCTTCAGCACTGGAGGCTCAGTGAGAGCTCAGGGCTGCAGCTTCCTCTTACCCTGGTACGGGTCCACCTGTGGCTCCGTGAGCCCCGGAGCCAGCAGCACACAGCCTGCATGCTGCAGATGCAGTGCTGGCACCCCCAGGAGTCTGGCCTGCCATGGCTCATTTACTCTTTAGCCTGGGCTGGGATTCAGGGGCTGGAGGAGCAGCAGCCATGGCTGAGGGAATAGCTGAGAAGAGAAGGGAGAAGGTCGCTGATGTGAAGAGTGAGGGAAGGGGGCTGCTTGACAGGGAGAAATGAAGATCAAAGGGAGCAAGGACAGCCTGTGGCTGCCTTGGGGCCAGTGCTGCACAGCTCACCTCCAGTCCCTTCCAGAGGGGGATAGACCAAACCAGAAGCCACAGCAGCGGTTCAGGCTAAATGTATTCTCAAGCAGTAGCTTGCTGAAGAGCAGAAGCACTTTTATGTGGCTGTGAAGCCTCCAGCTCAGGGGCTGTTTTGGGACAGGCTGAAGAGGTGCAGGGGAGATGCAAGAAAGGCAAGAGAGGACCTGTCTTCTCTGAGTCCAGGCAGAATTGTGGAAAGTGTGCACACAAACATGGCTTATGGCTTGGCTGTGGTCCCCATTTGTGCTGAGGAGTCTGGGAGGTTGGCCAGGCAGGAGGCAGGGCTTGGGGCTTGTGTCTGTGTCTCCTGGTCCCAGAGCTGCAGCCTTTGATATCACAGAGCAGTGGGGGGAAAATGTGATCCTGTGGTGGCTGTGGGGCTCCCCAAGGGCAGCCCATGCTCAGCTGCACCTGCCAGGGCTGCTGTCAGGAGTCGTGCTGTTGTTGGGGTGTGCTTGCTCTCGGGGACGCAGAGACAGGTTGCTGTCCCTTGTGCCTGGGGAAGACCTGAAGCTGGGGAGGAGTTCTGGGGACAGCACCCCGCTGGGTGGCAATGACCTGCTGTCCCCTGTCCCCTCTGCCACAGAGAGCCATCCGGGTGCGCAGCCACTCCATGGAGACGATGGTGGGCAGCCAGAAGAAGCACCACGGTGGTGGCATCCCAGGCAGCCTCAGTGGGGGCATTGCACACAACAGCAGCGAGGTGACCAAGACCACCTTCTCGGTGAGCATGTCCACATGTCCCTCTGTCCCTCTGTCCCTCATCCCACTGTTCCTTCCCCTTCCCACCCGTCCACAGCCCAACAGGTCACTGGGTTCCACTGATGCAGCGTGGCAGTCCCCTGCATGGGCAGCAAGGGTAAGGGCGAGGGAAGGACTTGAGCAAGCTGTGAATTTGGATGCCTTGTTCAACTTGGGCTCATTCGTGGAAGAACCAAAGACAAGATTCCTGGGGTTTTGGCCCCAAAGTGAAAGGAGATAGAAAATAAGTTGTGGCATTATGTGGTTTTTAGGTGCGCAGACAGCGCAGTTGCTCGCAGGATGTTTAGTGTCTGAACTCCCAGGAGAGAGCTGTGCTCTCAAACCCAGATTGTTCTCTGCTTTCAGCCCCCTGTGCCAGCTGCTGCTGCCAAGAACCAGTCCAGGAGCCCCATCAAGCGCCGGTCAGGGCTGTTCCCTCGCCTGCACACGACGTCGGAGAGCCAGGCGGAGAGCAGGACAAGGTGGTGAGTTTGTGGGGGTACCTGTAGAGCATCTGCCACTCTCACAGTTTATAGCTGGTGTTAGGTAGTACAATTTGACCATCCTTTCTAAGTCTCTTGTATAACTCATGCAACCTGTCTCTTTGTGCCCTCAGTGACAGTGTTTCTGGAGCCCAGAAGACGCCAGATTTGGGACATTCCTCCCAAGAGATGAAATCTGAAACCTCATCCAACCCCAGCTCCCCTGAAATATGCCCCAACAAAGACAGGTGAGCCAGGAGGAACCCATCCTCCTTCCACCACAGCTCAACAGACATCAAGGAATTTGTCAAACAAGACCATATCTAAATTTTACTGTAAATAAGTTTGATATTAAGGGAGAAAAGATTCTGGTGATTCATGAGCACAGCTCCTTTTTGGTCTTTACAAAGAAGAGCAAAGAGCAGCATTTGACCGAGGTTGCCCAAATCCCCAGGGCATAGAAGGCTGCTGTGCCTGTCCGTCCCTGCCAAGGTGAAGTCGGCTCGACCTAGGCCTTCCTGCTGGCACCCACCCAGTGCCTAATCCCACGCCTTTGGAAGTGGTTATGTGCTGAAGCACCCCAAAAGGTTCATTCCTGCGGCAGCACTTTGCTCCGGGGTGTGCAGGAGGGCCTGTCCCCCTGTCGTAGTCCAAGGGACGTGCTTCCCTGGTGACAGCCCCGCGCCCTTCCTTCCGTTCCGCCTCTCTCTAGGCCCTTTATCAAGCTGAAAGAGAACGGGCGGTCGAACATCTCCCGTTCCTCCTCCAGCACCAGCAGCTTCAGCAGCACGGCGGGAGAGAGCGAGACCCTGGAGGAGTACGACAGCGTGGTAGGTACCGAACCCTCCCCGGCACAATCCTCCCTCCCTCGGCTCCCTGCTGCCTCCAGACCTCTGGGCTCGCAGGGGGGCAGTGCCTGCCAGCCCCCCGGTGCCTCCTCACTGCTGACATGGAGAGGCTTAACTCCATCTCTGGGTGTGGGGAGGAGGAGGGTTGCTGTGCCCGGTGGGACATCGGGGTGTTGTGGCTGCCCCAACCCTGGAGGTGTCTAAGGCCAAGTTGGACCGGGCTGGAGCAACCTGGTCTATTGGAAGGTGTCTCTGCCCATGGTAGGGAAGGTCTGATTAGATGGTCTTTAAGGTCCCTCCCAAGCCAAGAACCCAAACCATTCTGTGATTCTGTGACAACCCAGTGAGCCTTGGAATGCCCTGGGCACTGCTCACTGTGCCCAGGCCGGTAGATTGCAGTGGGCACGGGTGCAGTGGGGCATAGGCAGGGTGTGGGGGAAGACCTGACTGCAGGAAAAGCCGTGTCCTGTCTCTGTGAGCAGGGAAGCCAGCCCTCCACCGCGTCACCATTCAAGCAGGACGTGTTTGTCTACGGCGCTTCACCCGGCAGCGAGAGCCCCGGCGCGGGGGCCACGGCCACCCCTGTCATCATGAGCAGGAGCCCCACAGGTGGGTGACAGGCAGACTGGCAGGAGGCACGGGCTCTGCCTTCACTCCTGGAGCCACCCGAAGGCCCTGGGTGGATTGGAACTGGCTCTGTGGCTCTGGGATGGAGGAGCCCCCTCCCAGGCTGAAGCAGCAGCTGTGCTCACCCTGGCAGGACAGGCACCCATGGGGTGCGGGGCAGCCCCATCCCGACAGGGTGCTCTGGAGAGATGGCCCCACGTGCCGTAGTTCTGTACTTCATGGGGAATTTGTTTCCTTTCTCAGTTAGAGCAGAGGGGGCTCTTGCTGCGGCTTTGTTCGCTGTCTCCCCTGACAGGCATGTGCAGTAGTCGTGGAAACTGTCTCCAGAGGCTGAGCCATGACTCACAATGACTTGATCAACAACCGGCTTCCCGTGGTCTTGGCTCCATTCCTCTCCTGCCAACCCGCTCACCAACTCCATCCATTTCAGTGGGATGATTTGCACAATGAGGTGCAACTCAAAAGGGCAAAACAGGCAGGAAAAGCTATTTTTGCTCTTTGCTGGCCCATCCTGTGGTGACGGTGCACTGAGACGGGGGATGGCCACAGTCCCCCCTCGCCCACAAATCCCCATGGCTCTGATTCCTTGAGCCACAGAGAGCCTGCCACAAGGCACCAGCATCCACGTGGAGACACACTGTCAGCTGAGGAGCTGTTTCTGAATCAGCCAGGAAGCACAAATAGACCCAAGCAGCTCTGTAACTGGGAGTGTTGCAGGCAAAATGGGACCGTGAAGTGCAGGCGGGCTTTCTGTGTCTTGGCACCCCACCTCCTCCTTATTTCATTAGTGATTTTCTGAACCCTTAAACCAGCCCCTTTTAACACTTGAAGTGTTTATTTTGTATTTTTCCTGCCAAGAACATGAAAATCCACCCATACATTACATGGATCAGTCATTCCTTGTAGCCTTTTCAGTGGCATTTCCAGGAGAAAGACTGTTAAACGTAATTAAGCCTCAATTTGTTCCATCACAAACACTTAATGTACAGCTTTTGCCAAACATTCAGCACAGGCAGACTAAATATTGGTAGCACTCCTGACAGCCTATTAAAGTGCCTAGCTGGGCGAGTGCAGCCAGTACTACAGCAAATATTTTTGTTCACAGTTTATTATTTTTGTTCTTTGTTTGTCCTCTCCCTCCAGCAGATCTAAAGAACAGAAACTCTCCAAGGTCCAACCTGAAGTTTCGCTTTGACAAGCTCAGCCACGGCAGCTCCAGCATGGTAGGTGCCAGGGCTCTCACTGGTGGGATGCAGTGCAGCCGTGTCCTCCCTGCCCAGCATGGGGGGCCCTGGGCTCTGGGGGTGGCTCTGGGGCCCGTGAGGAAGAAAAGGGAAGGGATTTTGTGACTTCTTGCCCCTTTGTTTGCAACCCACCCCATGTTCTGTTCTTTCACGTAGAGCCACTAGCAGGAGGAAGTCGTGGACGTGTCACAGGTGAGCGTTGGAACGTTTTGTTTTGGGCAAAAAGGCTCTTTGGGGCCGGCTGTGCTCAGCCAGCCACGGCTGCTCACACTGCTTGCTGTTGCTTACGGGTGGCAAGAACCACCTCAGAACACCTGAAACGCTGCTGCAGGTGAGTGAGGGAAAGGGCAGGGATTAATGCCACGTCTGCACCCACCAGTGCTGCTGTTCCTTTCTGGAGCACCGTGCTCCTGCTCTTGCTCCCAAGGTCAGGCTCCCCAGCCCAGCCAGTTCCATTTCTCCCAGTTAACCTTTGTCAAACACTGGTGCCCATCTCCAGGTTTGCTGTGCTGTGCTCTGGGCACTGGGCTGGAAAGGCAGTGCAGGCCCTCACCCATTCCAAAAATCCAAGGGGAAATGGAAGATTCATGAGATGGATTTCATGGGCAGAGGTAAAGGGAGCTCAGTGGGATTTACCTGGGTTCCTTCTGTTCCGTGAAATTAAGGGTGTCATTAGGAAGACCCAAACTGAGCAGAAGAGCCCACAGAACTTGAAATGAGAGAAATTTACTTTTCTGAAAGCATGGGTCTCAAAAAACTGCGATTTTCACCCAGTCACTGAGTTTTCTTCTCCCACAGCCTGGGAGTGATGGGTGGCCTGGCACTTTGGGGAAGGGGACTGCCATGGCTTCAGCTCCCTCCCTGGGACAGGTGCTTCACTAGCCAGCACCTCAGGGGTGGGAATATTCTCCTTCCACACTCCTGACACTTTTATCCTTTTCTTCTTTGCACAGAACCTATCAACAAAGGGAAGAATCTTCAACACCCCATGGGACCACGCACGCCCCGGCCATGGGCAGCGAGGTGCCCTCGCCTGCCAGCTGCCTGCCACACCAGAAAAGAGCTCTCACCTTGCTGCAGTCCTGTCCTGACAGGGACCAGCCACCTTCTCACCTGGTGTCCCCCTGTCCAGCACCCGCCCTGCGCTCCCCGCTCTGCGTGCGGGGGGGGACGTGTCTCTGATGGTGCTGCACGTGTGGCCAGGCCATGTCCCCTTCTGGTGCTGTGCTGGGTCACCCTGTGGTTGCCCACATGTGCTGCAGCTGGTGGGCACCGTCCATTCCCCCTGTCCTTGGGTTGCCTGGCAGCTCCTTTTGGGCAGAGGGGCAGCAGGAGAGACCTCTGCATAGTTTAGGTCCATCCATGCTTTATTTGCAGTTACCAGTGTGGAAACAGGGGTTTATGTTTGTTTTTTGAGGGGTGGGTCAGGCCAAAGTTAGGTGTTAGTGGCTCTGGGGCAGTTTGCCCTCCACCATCATTTGCAGTTGCTCTTCTCTGGGGTCAATGGGGCAAAACCTCCCTGGGGGGGTTCTGGGCATCTCTCCCTGGAGTGGGGTCTGCAGTGTCTTTCCAGCCATCCCCCAGCTCCTACCTACACCCCAAAACTCATGGGGCAGGGGCAGCCCCTCACTCCAGACTTGCTCAGTTCCTTGCACAAGAGGTGGGTGAGTGACTTGGCCCAGGAAGTGGAGCTGGGGACAGCAGCCAGCTCATCCTCCTTGGCAGGGTTGTCCTCCCTGCTTTGTCCCTGCCTGACACTGAGCACAGGCCTGACCCAAAGCTAAAGCTGTGGTATATTACAGCTTTAGCTTTTCCAAGTACTAGAACTGGAACCAGAGGGGATTTACCTGGTGGGCTCTGCTTTGCCCTATGGCTTGGATCACCAGGCAAGCAAACTCCAGTGATTTGTGAGGCATTAGGATGCTCCAGCCCTTGCAGAGTCTGTCCTGCTGCTTCTGAGCAAGCTCTTGTTATTCTGAAAGGATTATAGATTCTGCAAGGCAACTTTCCCAAAATGCCCTTTCCCAGAAAATACCTCTCTCAACATGCCAAGAAATCCTTTTGCTCTTTTATGGAACTTCCTGTGAAGTTTCCTGAAGCCTGTCCGTAAATTTCACATTGCTCATAGATTTCCCTTTACCCATTTTCTGGAAGACAGGCCATGATGCTGCAGAGATATTCCCCCCCGTCCCCCCAGCCTGCGACCTTTGGAAACCCTCATGACATCAGGTTCTCAGTCTCAAGTGAACACAGTTCTTCGAGTTTGTGATTCCTGCTGAAAACAGGACTTGGAGTGCCAAAGTCAGCTTCCCCCAGCGGGTGCTCCAAGAGCACAAAGTACCTGGCAGCCTGTTCCAGGAGGTGGGTGCAGGACTGTGCTCGTGGAGCAGCCCTGGGCAGCCGCCGTGGCTGCGGCTGCTCCTGCTCCCCTCTCTCTGGGGAGGGTGCTTATAGGATTCAACCATCACCTCCCCCCTCCCTGTCATCTCCCCGGGCCAGAGACGAGCCGAGCCAAGCAGAAACTGCTCTGCTCACCCTGGTCCTGCAGGGAGGTGCTCTCCGAGAGCCTTATGATCCAGTTCACATAGGTGCTCCACCCGTGCTGGAATTAATCCATGAGGGAAGGCTGTAGCTATGATGGGAGGGGAGCCAGGTTAAAGAAGGAGAACAGTTGTGAAAAGCCAGGAACAGTTTCACCGGCCCCAAGTGCTGTGTAGGACTAGTAAATACCAGTAACTCCCTTAGGGAGGCTCCCTCCTGCTCCCAGCCAGTTGCATTTCAATAGAGTTTAAGCCTTGAGTTTCCTTTGGAAGAGGAGCATGCAGTGTGCTCAGCCCAGCCTGTAGCTGTAGGTGTCTCAGGATCACACACTTTGCTGTTCAGCACTTGTCTGATGATGCTTCAGTAGCACTTTCAAACCCACCCCCAATTCTCCTCTTAGAAGCTTTGGTCTGGTTTCCTGAGGCTGCACAGTGAAACACTGACTGATGCAATGACTTGCTCCCAGGGTCTGCTCTGGGTTTGCTTTTTCCTCTGAGAAGTCACTCGGTTCTGTAGATGTTGTCATTCCTGTGGGCGTTGATCTCCGTGAGATCTTTCAGCAGACGATGCAGTGGCTACTGTCAGCTGGTTTGCCATTTTTGGCTGTTTTGTTGCTTTTTTTTCATTCGAAACCGTGGCTTTCCTTTTTGACCTAGATTGATTTGGGAATTATTCGAATGGGACTAACAGGCAGAACAGTGTGAAGGCTCAGGGAGAGTTGCAGTGCTCTGGACTTGTCTCTCCTGTGCCAGCCCGCCGCAGCAGCGGTGGGGCCGGGGTCTGGCACGAGGTTTGCCAGCGGCTCCTGCGGGACATTTCCAGCAGCACTCCTCGCCAGAGGGCTAAAACCTGCCGTGCATCCTTGCCAGCAGCTGGGGTTTGCGTGCTCCGGTCCCTGCCGGGCTCCAGCGCGGCCCCTGCTGCCCCGGGGCGGTTCTGGGGCTCAGCAGTGCTTGTGTTACATCCCGGGGACTTCTGCACTTCCAGCAGCGGGTGGAGGTGTTCCTGTATATATTTTGCAAAATGTTTTGTGCTTACAAGTGACACTTACGCATCTATACATATATAAAAGGGATATATATATATATATATGTATAAAATATATGTGTATATATATATAACGGAAAGGATCCTTAACTGACACTAGAATTACTGGGCAGTGCATTTTCCTTTCTGGTTCCACCGTTTCCATGCACACATTCTGCCCTCCTCAGAAGTGACATTGCAGAGGGAGCAGGGGGGGCTCAGGAAGGCCTTGGGGGCTGATGGGGAAGCCCCGCAGTGTGGAGGAGTCTCTGTTGCTGGGGGCTGCTCCCCTCCTGCCGGGGTTTCGGTGCCTGCTTGCTCGTGCTGCAGCCCCGGGGCTCGGAGCGGCTCCCCCNNTCGGAGCGGCTCCCGCGCTGCGGGAGAGGCGGCGGCAGCTCAGGTGCAGCCGCACATCTGCTGCCGCTGGCTCCGAGTCCTTGCGCCTTTCCCCTCCACCAGCATCCCCCCACTCCGGGGCTGCTGTGCAGAGAGCTGCTGCTCTGGCTGGGCTTCCATTCGGGAAAGCACTTGGCACATGCTTGCATTCTCTTGGAACCCCGCAGAGCCAAAGCACAGCACAGAAGAGCTTTTTTCCGAGGGAAGCAGGGGATCCTAAGCACAAACTCAGTTTTCCTTCCAGAGTTTTGAGGGTCTTCAAGAATGGCAGGTAAGGGGCCAAGAGATGCTTTTGCCACCAAGGGGCTGTGCCTGGGGCTCGGTCTCTCGGCTGCGGGAGGTGCTCAGAGCTGGAGCCGCCCCCAAAGCCAGGGCGGAGCCCGGCACCCGTGCAGGTCCCACCTGCGCTCTCGCTGCTCGCTGCCGCTCCAGCCTCTGCCCCAGCCCCCAGCATGCTTTCATCGCCTTCGATGAACGTAGCACTGCCTATGTCCTGCAAGGGGAAATGCTGGATTTATATCAGAGAATGTGAAGAGAGTTTATAGAGTGAAAATAAATATTGAAGAAATGTATCGGACAAAGTTTATTTTTGATGTAGAGAGGCAGTGCTTTGTAGTTTTTGGTGACCTATGTCTGTTGTAAATAATGTATATTTAATTTATTGCTATGGTAGCAGATTGTTATGTATAAAACGAAAGGTTCACAAATGTATATTTTGTTGCTTAAATGTGTCTTTGCAAAATTCACAATAAATAACATATTTTATGTCCATATACATACTCTGTGTGTGTGGCCGTGTAGTGGCAGCGTTAGAGGAGCTTTTTGGGAACTTTCCTTTGAAAACCAGATGAGGGCATGGAACCGGGCTGGGAGCCTGGGGGAGCTCCCGTGAAGTCAAACACTCCGGCAGTGGAAGCAGAGGAGCATCGGAGCACAGGGACGTGTAAACGGGGAAATCTCTGCTGGTGCTGCCAACTCTGAGGCTGCAGCGGCGGAGGAGGAGCCAGCGACTCTTCTGCAAGCACTGAGCCGTTTAACCAAGAGAACTGTCCTGTCTGAACTGGAATTAGTGTCCCATAAAGTTCCCTATAAACTGGTCCCTGTCAGCAGCCAGCCCACGTGGCAGAGCACATAAACACGCAACAATTCCTGCTGTGCCAGCCGAGCTCCCCTCAGGGCATCAGGCTCCAGCGCTGCCTCTGGACAGCCCAGGTAAGCTAACAAGGAAACTGCATTTTCTCTCTCCAGCTCCTCAGCCTCCTTTCAAATCCATTTTATTTTATTTTATTTTATTTTATTTTATTTTATTTTATTTTATTTTATTTTTAATATTTTAACAGGGATTAGGAAAAAGGCTGTTGTGGGAGAATCTGAGCAGCTCGGTGTGTGGTCAGTGGGCTGGCAGCCTGTCTGGTACCACAGGCAGTTGCTTCATGGTGCAAAGCTACTGACAGCTTCTCATGTTCAGAGCAGGGTCAGCCTTGAGAGGTTTAAAAAGTTAAGCTTTAAAATTAAATGGTGTGAGACAATGTTGACAGATAAACAAGCAGTTTAGACATATGTTTTAAAGGATTTAAAGAAATCTTTTCTGGACCTGGCAGATGGGCAAGTTGGGAATTAATGGTTGACTATTCCAGCCAGAATTTGGAAAGCTTCCCACAGAATCTGGACTCTAAAATTTGGTGGGAGGGAGACTCAAATACTGCAGACAACTGGAAAACAAACTCGAAATAGGCTGCTCAGCCAGAACTGCTTCACTCACTTTTATAATTTAAACAAACTGTGAGTGTTGTGGAAACAAGAACCTAAATCCAGGTTTCAGAGGAGTTTGCTTGGAGTCTTTCATTCACTGAGTTCCAGCTTTCCACAGCCTTCAGAGCAGAGTCCCCAGCTGATTTGGCCAGCAAATTGCAGATGTGACCAGAGCCAGAGCTGGGGACACGGTGGTGCTGCTCAGTGTGGCCCTGCCAGAGGTCTGGGATCACAGCAGGACGACTTTACAGCCTGAGCACCTTCCCTGTCCCCTGTAGGGATGGTCACTGTGCCTCGGACTGCTGACCCCAGAGGACAGTGATTTGGTCATTCAGTCACAGGAGCATCTGCAGACCTGAAGACACTGACCCCAATTAAAAGTGGTTGGATGTTCTAAGGCTGTTCCAAATAATCTTCAGAGCTTATCAGATCTGGCAGGGCAGCATGGGGCAGCTATTAGGGAAGATGATAAGACCTTATCTGTCTCTTTACTGAGAGTCTGGAGGTACCAGATAATCATGCTGAATAGTGCTTAGTGGAAAACCTCCTGAATGTAATTAATAAAGCAATCAAGTAATTTTCTAGGCACTCTAGGAAAGTAGAAGGACGAATGAAATCACAGAATGCTTTGGGTTAGGAGGGAGGTTTAAAGATCACCTACTCACGCCCTGGTAAGGGCAGGGACATCCACTAGGCTCAGGTGCTCAAAGCCTTACCCAGTCTGGTCTTGAACACTTCCAGGGATGTGACTCTGCAAAGCTACTGCTCTGGATCCAGCTTTGACAATGGCTCTGTGTGGCCCAGCCAAGCAAGGCATCAACTGATAAAAATCTGGTTTGTTCTTAATATTTGAAATTGAAATTAGGGATAAGAAAATCCAACTAGTTTTTGTTTTTGTTTTTGTTTTTTTTTAATGCCTGCAAACTCTTGGTAGAATATAAAAAAGCTATTCAGAGCAAATATTCAGTTTCCTGCAGTCCTTTGTGTGGTTGGATGCAGTGTAGTCTTCAAGGATGAGGTGTGTGGTCCATGGCACAGGACACTGCAGCCCCACAGCAGTCTTGGGCTGAAAATCTCTGGGGAAGGCTTGGGATGACAAAGAGAAGAAAAACAACTATTCCTGATGACATACTTTAGTCATGGCCCTATGAATTTTTTTGACATGAGGTTTTTATATTTATAGCCAGACTTACGCTTTACTTTTTTTTTATAACAGTGGATGTTCATTTCTCTCACCCATTACATCCCACCCCAGAAACTGCACGGATTTATGACAAACACAAAGTGAGGCTGATGTACTTTCTTTGTAAAATTAGAAGGTTTTGGCACCTGTGGGTGTCTCTAGCACACAACTCAGCGTGCTGTTGAGCTACTGAAAATGTAAATCCTTCAGTGTTTAATTTCAATAGTGACTGAGTTTTTCCACGTGGGTGGGGGAAGAATTTTCCAGTTTCATTCCTCAGAGCTGCTGAACTCGGAGGTTTCCTCTTCTGTACAGAAGGTGGCACTGGAAATACAGGAATGAAGTCTAATCATCGGCTGGCCTTTACAAAGAGGCTCGCGTCTGGGTAGCGCCTGTCAGAACGCCTGGGAACAGAAGTGCTCCCTCCCCCTCGGTCAGCGAGGTCCCGTTCTGCCCCTTGCTGAGGGTTACCAGGTACTCGCACAGATCCCACAGAGCACGTTTAAAATGTCCGAGCCCCGCAGATGAACTCGGGTCTGATGGCAACTGTCCGAGCCCAAACGCTCAGGATAGCGAGGGACAGTCCTTGCCTGGGAGCTGACCAGCGCTATCCCCGTTCCAAGGGGGGAGCTGCTGGCTGTGTCCCCGGCCAGGCCACCAGGAGCCGTGTCCCCGCTGCGCAGACCCCTCGGTGCGGGATGGTCCCAGCCCCTCCAGCAGAGGCGCGGGACCCGAGCCCAGCTCACCACCGGCAGGGTGAGGCGCTCTTTGAGCTGATGGAGGCTCTGCGGGCAGCAGGAGAGGTGCGCGGGGGCCCAAGGGGACGCGCTGCACGGGACGCAGCCCCGGGATGTGTCAGCTCCGCCCGGGGCCGCGGAGCGGCGGCAGCGCCTCGGCGGAGACGCAAACGCGAGCCTGCGGAACATCGGCTCTGGAGGTAACCTAAAAATAAATGACTGTAGCTGTGGGAGCTTAGAGCTTGCAGGCTTGACTAAACGGGAAAACCGTCCTTCCTTTGCGATGTTGGAGGCGCTGCAGGAGACCTCAAATTCGTGTCCCACAGCAGCTGCTGCTCGGGGATGGAGCAGCTGCTGTTGGGGGAAGCTCAGCTGCAAAAGGCGTGTTTGTGTTGGTGGTGTTACTAATGTTTCCTTTACAACTTTGCCAAATGAAACAAGTTTAAAGAATTTTTGTCCCAGTGAGAAGAAATTCGTTAGGCTTGCCAGAAGTTCTTCCTGCGTTACCTCCAGTCCCATCTTAGGCAGAGTCAGCCACGACCTTTGCTGCTGGGATACAGAGGGAAGGTTGCTGAACAGCTCTGAACTTCAACAGTGCCAAACACGGCCCTGGCCAAGGTTCAGAAGCTGGCTGCACGTCTGGCAGTTCTCTTGCAGCCAGTGCCACGGTCTTTAATTTCCCTGCTGTTTCTGGCTCTGTTTCTTGTGTCCGGTAGGAGAGGACAGTTTGGAAGGGAAAATTAATAGATCTGTCCCTGTGCATGCCTGGCACTGAGACCTGCAGGAGAAATTGTGTGGCTCTGTGAAGCCCTGCAAGACTGAGCTCTAACCACTGATCCAGCTCCCCTGGATTCCTCCCCACGGTACACCTTCCCTCTTCCAATTTCCATCAGGCTTTTTCTGGGAAGGGCCCCCACACCTCCTGAGCTGCTACAGGAGCTTCTTCCTGTGCCCTCAGGGCCACTTCCCCTCTGTTACTCGAGGTCGGAAGCTGTTGCAATTTCGGGTGTAGAAATGGCCACTTCGGGACACTCTAATCATGCCTCCAGTTGTCTGACAGGGACTGTGATGCTTTGCTTTGCTCTGGTGCTTTGTCTGAATTTTGCATGCAGAAGTAGGGACTGGGCTGTATTTGCTGTGCCTGTTGTCTGTTTGCTTTCCTTGAAGCCTTCTGGAGGAATTATTTGTTAAACAAATTGAATGTGTTGGGAATAACACAGAATGGCTCATAATTCTCCATCATGTACCACTGTCACCAGTGGGGATTTCTGCCAAGGCACTAGCACAGTGCTGGGGCTGCAGAGAGCACTCTGGGAGGAGGTTCTGCTGCTGAAGACGTGACCATATTCATTGACAAGCAGAATTAATTTGTTGGGTTTTGTTTGCATGGATTTTGCCAGAGTAAAATCCCACTTATTTTCCATTTCAGCGCCATGAAAAGTGTATTGATTTTTCTTCACTTCTGATTGTTCACATTACTGGATTGCTTTTAAATAGTTGACAGAGATCATTCATTTTCCAGCTCCAACACATTTTACAGTGTGTTCCCTGTTTTACTCGTGTGTGCTCTGGGGGAGTCCCACAGTTCCACACCACACTGATCACCCTCTGCAAAGGGCAGCCCTGGCAGGAGGGAGGAAACCCTTCCCCCGTGGGGTTTTTGCTCCCTCCTGCCTTCTCCCTAGCAGCTTCAGCACCTGGGTTTCACCTTCCTGACTTAGAAGTTGGAGCTGAGACTCAAAAACCCCTCTAAGCCAAAGATAAATCAGGCCAAAGAAATAACATGGCCACAGAAAAGTCAGTGGTGTTGCAAGAGGTGTTGGTTAGTGAGAGGACATTAATTAAGAGCTGTCCCTGGTGTTTGTGAAGGAGGGGTGAGCAGCTCAGCAGGGGAGGGGGCAGCATCCATCCAACCCACCACACAAAGGAAATGAGGGAACCCTGGGCATTTCTTCAGTGCAGAACCCACTGGGCTTTGAAATGCTGCCCCAGCCCAACACACCTCTCTTTACCCTTTCCCCTGAGCTCTGTCACCTCCCCAGGGCCCTTTGGAGCAAGAACTGCCTGTCCCTATTTGCTCGTACAGTACCTAAAGCAATGGGGTCCTGATTTCACAGAGGCCTCCAGGCAACAGGGCGACAGTGCTCATAATGAGAATTAATTATTCATTTATCACTTCACTCTCAGTGAATAAGCTCCAATAATCATGTATAATTTGCTGCTTCAGTGAATACTTTGGTACTAAACAGAGCTGGTAGAATAAAGTCACAGGAGTGAAAACCCCATGTAAAAGGAGTAAGAAATGGTCAAGGCTAAAAAAAAAAAAATCTAAGAAATATTTGTGCATAATCATTTGCCCAGATCTAGTAATGTCCTGGATAAACATATGGAAGGCAGACAGAGACACAGATTGCTCAATCTCTTCCCCAGCTCTTGTTAGAGAGTCAGAGATCACTGTATGATCCCAAACAGGAGCCTACATTCTGTGGCCAGAGGATGGTCCAGGAGATAATTTTGCCTTCTTTAACCTCCTTCTGGGATGAAGGAAGTGCAGTAAGGGAGAGCTACTTGGCACTGAAGCAATTAAGTGGGGAATTAAGTATTCATGAGGCCTAAATGATTGGGGCACCCAGACTGCAGTTCAAAGCCAAGGCTGCCCTGGGAAGTCAGGCAAAGCTGCCCCCAGTGCTGCTCAGGGTGAGTTTGCACGGTTTGTGACAGTTCAATGACACTGATTTTCCCATTTGCCTTTGCCTTTTCCCTTCCCATGGCTACTGAGTGCTTGACCCACGGGGCTGTGCCCATCCACACCATGTGCCTTTATTGCAAAGCTGTTTGTGACAAAGGCAGATTCCAGCAGCCAGGAGCTGTGCCAGGCCGAGGGGTTGTTATGGGAAACTGCTGAAACACTGTCTGTTCCCACATGGAAATCTCTTTCAGAAGCAGATTGCACTGTTGTGTTTTAGACTGGTGCCTGCTCACATTATCCCTCGCTGACGTCCAGTGATGATGCATATGTTGGATCTCACAATGCTGAGAGAATTAACACTTTGGAAGTGTTTACCTCCCCCATTATTGGCGTTCTGTCAGTAGCAGTGTGCTAATATTCTCTGCAGAGAAACTAAAGGCACTGACAAAAATCACTGAGCTTCTCTTCTCATCTAAATCTCCAGGTAAGAGATGGCATTCCTGTATGTGAACAGCACTGTGTGGTGACAAAACCCCTTACCTGTTTCCCCTTTAAGTTACAGGATATTTGTTCAGTGGTGGTTTTTGTTTTTTTTTCTGGACAACTTTCTGAAGCAGCACTTGGCAGATTTTATTTACTCATCCTTCCTCTCTTATATCTATTACCACAGAAGTATTAAAGCATTTAACTTCCATTTATACATTCATAAGTGTGTGACTAAAGTCCTGTTGGTGGGATGAACAGCTAGAGTGCTCCTGTGCACTGAAAAATGGGCATTTTCAGAGAGAAAACAGAGTCTCACATCCTAAAGCTGTAAGGAATCCAGATCTCTCATCTTTTGGACAGCTGGTTTGAATGTAAAGATCCAGGAAGGGATTGACTCATTTTCTCATTAAGCCACCTGAAGCAAATCCCAGTGTCTGTGTGAGGACACGGATGGTGCCAGTGCCCACCCAGGCAGTGCAGGCTTGGCAGTGCCAGGCTGGCAGCCGTGGCTGAGCAGCAGGGCAGCCACCCCACGGGGACCTCACCGTCCTCTGCAAGGCCACCGAGGCCACCACAGGTGGGTCAGGGCAGGAGCTGCAGCTTGGGAGCTCTCCTCTCCTCTCCTCTCCTCTCCTCTCCTCTCCTCTCCTCTCCTCTCCCTTGTGCTGCCCCAGCGGCGCTCTGAGGTTCCCAACACCGGATCCAAACTTCCCCAGTCCCGGAGCATCCCCAGCCTGCAGCCCCAGTGCTGCTCCCTGCTGAGCAAATGCTAAACTTCCATTTTACAGGCATGTCCTGAGACTTAATTAATGCTTCTGAAGTATTTTAAAGCCCTCAGATGGCAAGCAGGCTAAAATATTGCCAGTCCCTGAGGAGCCCTCCCCTTCAGGGAGGAATCTGGGTGTTTTATTTAATGAGCAGCAGTGTCTGAGGACTGTCTTGACTGATTATTTCTGAGGCAAAGCAGCAACACGTTCACACGATGCTGCTGAATTTTAAATGGACTCCAGTTTATTGTGGAAATACAGCACTGGAGCAAATACTCCCTTTTGCACTCCTGCAGCCAGCTTGGCCAGAGACTCTTCCTCCAGGAACTGCTCCACAGGGGCAGCAAAGGCACCCATGGAAACCACTGCACCATGAACAAGTTGAGGAGGTCCTACCTCTTCTCCCTCAGGGAGAAATGTATGAGCCAGGTGATCCACCTTTTCTGCAGGAGAACATCCTGCTCACCTTTTCTGTGTCTCTAAGTTAGACAGCACTGGCTGCATTGGGCTGCATCTCTTCTCACACCCTGGGAGTGCTGGGCAGCTCAGCGATGCTGATAAACAACTTTATGATAATGCAGATTATGTAAATGTACCAGTTTTCCTATAATTTCTTGTGCTACCCATGGGAGCAAGTATTTTCTGGTGTGTGAGCAGGCTGCAGCATTCAACCTGCTGCCTTTTTTAAAAAATGCTTTACAGGAGCAGAACTGTCTGCAGAGGTTCTCTCGCCTGATACCTGAACCAGCGACTGTGAACACGACGTGCGCCGTGTGAAGCCAAATAACCCTCCAGGAATTCCTTCTATTAAAATAATTGCTAGGGCAGGGGAATACTGCAAACAGCTGTGGTTCAGCCCATAAACATATTCTCCCTCCTTTTGGAGCCTCAGCCTCCAACTGATGCCAGAGCCTGTCAGCTGCAGGAGCAGTGGAACATATTTCCTTTGCAGAAATGAAACGATTACTGTTGAATAAATCTGTTGTGCACAGACCTGAACTCCCCAGTGCGTGCTGCATATGCAAAAGGGAAAAGTGACAGTGTTTCACCCTGGAATGAGCTGAAGTGACAGTTCATCTGCCAAACACGCTGGCTGTGGAGCTGCCGTGTGTCAGCAGCCTAGCAACACTGAGTGTGAGGAAAAGATCCCCCGAAATCAGTCCAGCACTGAATGGCATCACCTTGCCATGTAGTGCCCTTGCCCTGGCGGGGAAGCAGCTGTCCCATGCCAGGGGATGTGCTGGGAGGAGGTTCCCTGCAAGCCCAGCATCCTCCTTTTGGCAGCCTGAGTGACTGGTGGAAAGGGCTGAGCTGGGGAGGACAGGAGGGTGGGGAGCCCTGGGACCAGAGGGTCTTGAGGTGCCTGGGCTGGGGCAATGGGCTTCTGGGCTGTTGTTTGCTGCTGCAGCAACCCAGGCAAGAGATGAGTCCCTGGCTCCACCAATGCCCCGAGGCAACGCCTGCAGTGGAGGGGAAGATGAGATGGATCAGAGCAAATCCTGCTCTGCACCTGTGAGGGGACATGAAGGAAAAATTGCAGAGGTCGCTGCGACCTGTGTGTGCCCCAGTTTCACAGGCTTGGTGTCAGAAGTCAAACCTTCTGACAGGCCCATTTATTGCTGTCAGCCACGTCTGAGTGGAGCAGATGAGCAGTGGACACAGTCACTGATGACCCTGACGTGTTGGTGAGCTGTCACCAGCCCTTGTGTCCCAGTGGTGTTTCTGCCACCTGGCCTGCAGGAAAGTGAGGGCTCTGCAGGGAGTGGGAGCAGTGCTGCACTGGGCACTGCCCAGCTCCCCCCATGGCCCGCCAGGCTGCACCGTGTTTGCAAAATATTGTTAATCAAGAGACACAGTTCAAGGCATTTGACTGGCACATCCAGTTAAGTGGTAGCAAACAGGCTGTAAAACCACCGTGCTGAGGCCACCTTCCTAATGAATGCAAAGTGGGAGCAATCAATCAGGGCCCGCAGCCAGGCTGGCACTGCCTCTGCAAATGCAAATTGAACGAACAATAATGAGTGTTATCTAATTAGTGCACACAGCTGCAATGTTACAGCCCTGTATAGGACACACCTTGTTAAATTTCATGGTATGTATCCCAGAGTGTCTGAGAAAACCATGGAGGCTTGCCACTTGCACACCTTGTACAGCACAGAC
Organism: Promerops cafer; assembly: GCA_013398275.1. Classification (NCBI taxonomy): domain Eukaryota; kingdom Metazoa; phylum Chordata; class Aves; order Passeriformes; family Nectariniidae; genus Promerops; species Promerops cafer. The sequence continues at coordinate 58,784 of VZSE01010918.1, forward strand.
AGGTAGAGTCTTGGTGATAAATGCATTATTCTCAGCAGGTGAGCTCTGGATTGAGTAGTGCAAGGGTCCCCTTAAAAGTCAGCTAGTTAACGTGCCGATTAGCCAGCACACTGCAGATTTTTGTGTGTGGGTGCTGTGGCCAGGATGGGCAACAGACCAGGAATGGGACCTTGCTGTGGAAGGGTCAGTCCTCAGTGAACCTCCTCCTACAGCTGCAGCTCCAGCAGCTGTTCCTCGGTTTGGAGGGTCTCAGGGCAGGACGGGGAAGAACTGTCTGGCACGGTGTTGTGGAAGCTGTCGAGTGGGTGATGTCCATGGCTGGTTTTTTGGAGCTGGCAGTTTTAAGCAGGGTATTTCAGTCCTCTGCCAGCCACAGACCTCTGTCTTTGCAAACAAACCTCCTCAGAAGCAAGCATGTCTCCCTCACCCAAAATGACAGGTGGGAGTCCTGCCCATGCTGTGCCCAAACACTTCTCAGCAGCGCCCGGCTCCTGGTGCGAGCACGCGGATTTCTTCTGCACCATCCAGCCATGCTGGTGTTTGAAGCACTCGGCACGAGGCGATGCTGGGCAGCACATGATAAATGATTTAGGATAGGCAGCTGAAAATTCATTCTCTGGAGCCACCCTCAATTCTTTCAACCAGTGCTTGAGCTGGATGCACACACTGAGCATCGCAGGGCCCGGGAGCTTCTGAGTCACTCGTGACTCAGGCCCAGCTGTGTTCACGTTGGCTTGCTTGCTTGAAGCAGTAGAAGCAGTAAAAATCCCAAGGGAAAAGGTACATCCCAGCAAACAGATTAGCCTGGCTTCCCTGACTTGCATTGAGAGCAGAAAGCTCTGCCCAGGCTCGTGGCTGGGTGACTGCAGACCTGCCTTGGGACAGCCCTGTCTAATGTCACCCAGGGCTGCACAGAGGGACCTGAAGAGCGCCTGGGGACCGAGCACGTCCATGGCATGCACTCCCTGTGGAGCTGCTCCCACTCAGAATCAGCTCCATGCATTCCTCTGGCTGCCACCTCACCTGCTCGGGGACCAGGAACCCATTGGGCAGCTGTTCACCAAGAGGAAGAGCACCTGGGGCCAAATTTTTCCGTGAGACACTTTTATTCAAATCCACATCGGGAATTTGGTGAAAGAAATATTTCAGGCAATTCTTTCTCCTTTGTCGCTTTAATGTTCAGCAATATCTGTTCTTCCTGTAAGATCCCTGGTGACACTGCAGGGGATGGTGGGATGGTGTTTAAATATTGATGTTTTAGCAGCTTATGGTTTTAATACAATTTAAATTATGCACATTTTTATTGGACTCATAGGTTCATCAGCAATTAGTCTCTCCCAGCTGCACAGGAGGGTGTTCAGCAGCTCTGTATTGATTTCTGCCTCAGCCTCTGAAGTTTAGTGACTGGCTACATCTTAGTGCCTTGGCAAGGCAAACAAATCCACAGGCCCTTATTCGAGAGCTGCTGGTTAGCAGCCATAAATGTGTAATCAACAACTCAGGATCCTTGGAATTAGATCTTCTTAACAATCATTAGTTTCATCCCTTTCCGCTCTAATAAACCTCTTGGTAGCAGGCCAGAGCCAATTATACTTGTGGTTGGAAAATTATAAAAGAAGGAGAAAAAGCCTGTGTTGCCACAAAGAAGTGAAAATTGTAACTGGCCCAAACCTGTGACACATCTGTTGTTTCTTGGAGTTGAGCATTGGGCCTTGGAGACAACGCTGGGGAAATCTGTGTTTATTTGGCCCCTTATGGATTCTTCCACCTGATACCAAGCTGGCATCAGTGCACAAGTCCTGCAGCCCCTCTCACGTTCCTTCTGTGGAAGGAACCTGCCCAGCACGAGCCAAGGCCATGCTGTGAGAGCTGCAGTGAATTAACATCGATTCAAAGGTGTTTTGTGGAAGGATCCCTGCCCGGTGATGCACTGCAAGGCTCAGGAGGAGGATGGCTGTCATGATACAGTGACCAAATCACTTTCTTATCTTTTGAGTGTGACAGGGAACTGCTCAGCCTGGGGGTCCAGGGGCTGGCTTTTCATTTCCCCCTCCCTTCTGCAGCCCTGGGCAGCTCATGGAACATCCCTGGGGACCAGCTCTGCTCCTGCACATCCCTGTCTTTTGGGATAAGCCTTGGGGAGGAGCTTGGAGCCCTGGAGTGCTCACTCTGTTCCTGTTTTGCTCCCAGTGCAGTGGGATATAGCAGATAAACACCCCTCTGTCACTAAGGTTTTGTTTACATTTGGTCTCTGCTCATCCAGTGGGGCTTTTGCAAGGTGCAGAGAGGAGAGAACATGCACCTGCACCAGGTACAGTGGTTGTGTGGGCTCCTGCTAAAGAAAATAATTAATAACAGATCCACCCATCCTTCTCCAGGTGGTTCTTATGCCATCCTGCACAAGACACGTTTTTTTGAGAGAGGTGATAATTTTCTAGGATGTGACATCAGCTTTACAGTCAAGCTGCTGCCATTAGGAGAGGAGAATGGGAATGTAAACCATAAAAATAACAGATGGGAGGCAGATGTGATAAAATGGAAGCACAGGCAAATTATAAAACCATTCAAACGGCTCATGCAGATAAAAAGCAGGAAACAAAAACACATCTGAAATCACAAGGACTGGGTGTCTGTTTGAGAAAAAAATGTTTAACTTTGCTGTTTGTTAGTGCTTTTGGTGGTGGAGGTGTTCAAGTTCAAAGTCCTGGAGGAGAAGCAGGGATTTCTGCTGCAGAGAAGCTTGGGCTGTGGCACCTTCATTTGCTGCTGAGGAGCATTTTTGCTGTGGAGGCTTAAAGATGGTGTTTTTTTCCTCAACCCACACTGCAAATGTTAATACTCATCTTGTGCCAGTGCAATTACTTTATTGCAGTGATAAAAATCATCCAAATAATCGAAGAAGCACGAAGGGAAGAATACCCCTCAGAAACCTAAAGGGCAGATGAACATTAAATGGAAACACAAAATAATGCTGGGATTTTCTGGAGCTCTGCTGGGTGTGTGAGAGGATCCTGCAGGGACAGGGCTGAGGTAGCACAGTGACAGGGCTCAGAGTCTGGGGGAGCAGGGACAAGGAGGGCACCACGGAGGCTCTGGTAAGATGATTTTTAAAAAAAGACCCAAACAAAAGACCTGTTACATTGGAGCATCTAAAATCACCCAGGCAGTGCCCTGTCTCCAGCTGAAACTGGACACATCTGTGCCTACAAATCAGGCTCCCAGTTTCTGGTGATTAGCACATTTCAGACTGCCTGAGCCATGACTTGTGTTGGGAACAAGGGGCTTAATAGCCACAGATAGGTTCCTCCTCTGAATTCACTGAATCTTTTGAACCCATTTATCCTTCTGGCTGTCACACATCTCAGCATTTATTGACACAGTGCCTGGGGACTTCAGGGCGCCCCTTGCCACTGCACCAAGCACCAGCAGCAGATATCCAGCCTCCCTCTCTTCATACCACTTGCACCAGCTGCTTTCCACAACAGCTGATGCCTATTAAAGCCTCCTTTTCTGAGCACACAGGACGGGGAGTCTGGTTTCCTTTTCTTTATGAGTTTTTAGTTTTTATATGCCCAAAGGAGAGGGATGAGGTCTGAGCATGTTCTGAAAACTCTGTTTAAAAGGTAAACAAAGACCCTCTTTGTTCTCAAAGGCTGGCTTTATTACTCTAAATTTACTAACTCTTCCTGATACAGGGCTTCCTTCAGGATCACAGCATTTGGAGTATGCTCTGAAACACTTGGGTCACGGCAGTGAGGTGGGTGCCACAGCCAGGCAGTGTATCTTACCTTGGATGTCATTACAAATGCAGCTTCAGACACAAATGGGGGAAAATATGGTAACAGGGAGGGGGAAGGAATGAGGAAGGAGGTTAGAGGACCGAACCTTTCAAAATGCTCATGACCTCTTATTGACTTTATGCAACGATATTCTTATTTACAACAGCATCAGGTCAGAATTAGGATTTTTCTGTCAGTATTTATGATGATGTTGGCAGTTTGATGAGTCTTTGTCCTGCAGAGCAAATGAGTGATTAAGGTTTTCAGTGACCTTGTGTCTAAGGAGTTCTGCTTTTCCCTCTGGGAAGTCTAAGCAAGAGAAGCCATTGGCCTCTTTGCAGCACTGGGGGGTTGAATTTGTTTGTTGGTTGGTATGGGGGTTTTTTGGCTGGGATTACAAGATTAATACTTAGCCTTTTATCAGAAATCTATAGTTTCCTGTGGTTCTTAAAATGTTTCAGTGTATTTTATATTTAAATAGAAATGAGGCCTCCTTGAAACAAATTCATTCTGGTTGGCTTTGCACATTGATGATTAAAGAACGTGGTTCAATTTTTTTTGTCTCATTCTGAGCAATGTCTCATTAGATTTTCATTTTATTTCTTTCCATATCCATCATGATTTGTGTCAGCAGAATGGTTACATAGATGGACAGCTTATTATCAGTTTTAAGTGAGGAAACAGAACACAAGAATGGTTACTAAAAAAAGGAAAAGGTAATTAACACTGGGTGCCAGAATATAAATGAAGCTTGACATTTCCATTTTGCTAATCCAAATTAACCCTTGTCTTAATGTTACAGAGTGCAGGAGGAGATTCTGGGCCTCTGCTCTTGTTTCTGCATCCCCTAGTGCTGCATGTCCTGGCATGGCACAGCAATGTCCAGCAGTGTCCAGCAGTGCCCAGCAGGGCCCAGAGGTGCCCAGAAGTGCCCAGAAGTGCCCAGCAGTGTCCAGCAATGCCCAGCAGTGTCCAGCAATGTCCAGCAGTGCCCAGCAGTGCCCAGCAGTGTCCAGCAATGCCCAGCAGTGTCCATCAGTGCCCAGCAGTGCCCAGCAATGCTCAGCAGTGCCCAGCAGTGCCCAGCAGTGTCCATCAGTGTCCAGCAGTGTCCATCAGTGCTCAGCAATGCCCAGCAGTGCCCAGCAGTGCCCAGCAGTGCCCATCAGTGCCCAGCAGTGTCCAGCAGTGCCCAGCAATGCCCAGCAGTGTCCATCAGTGCTCAGCAATGCTCAGCAGTGTCCAGCAGTG